>JANHMN010000001.1:1819479-1838411 GCA_030674055.1 Rhabdomys pumilio
TGTGTGTGTGTGTGTGTGTGTGTGTGTGTGTGTGTGTGTGTGTGTGTTTAGTAAATTGATCAGTGTTGAGAACAGCCCTGCATGGAACATGCTATCATGAACTTTATAGGTCAGGTGAAGCTTCAAGCAAGTAAAACTGTGGATACTTTGGGTGTAAGAACAGCAATAAGAAGATTTAACAATTAATGTGTGGATTAATTTTAAAAGATTTAACAATTTAATTAAAAAATTGTTAAAAGATTTATTTTAGCTTCATTTTAAGTGAGATTGTGAATTCCTCTAAATGGTTGCCTCATCATGGTATCAAGAAATAAAAAGTGGATCCAATCACTGCCTTATTCGTTACTGGAACTCTTGACCCTGACTAGAATCAAATACGAGGCTGAAAGGGCAATGGGTTTCCATTTAAACCCTCTACAAGAAGGTCTGGTGATGTGATCTCCCTTCCTTCTTCATCTAAAGCTTCTATGCAGCTTGGATTGAACTGCCTTGCAGCAGCTGTCCTCTTTCTCTCACCCGTTGCCTAGCAGCCAGGATCTTCGCAGTCTGCTGCTCACCACGCAGGATCAAGGAGCAACCCAGATTCCAGATAGAGAAACCAATGGTCCGGAAGACCTGGGAGCAAGCACCACACCGTGTTTCTAGAGCTCAGGCAGTTGTTTACCACTCTCTCAATCTCACAATTTTTATATTCTGTGGCTTCTCTTTATTTTTTTTTAAAAAAACTTTTTATTGACTTTTTAAAAATTTTCAGATCATGTATCTGAATCCCACTCTTCTCCCCTTTCTGTCCTAAGCCCTTACAACCTCCTCCTCCCAAAATAAAGTGGAAGAAAAAATTGTCCCATTCTGGAAGCTGTAGTGTGTCACAGTGTGTCACACAGTAAACCCTTTTGTCCACATATCTCCATTGGTCTGGGTCAAGGTCTCTGTCTTCGGTTACACTATCAATACTGGATCTTCACTGGGACTCCTCTTGGATATCCTGTTGTTGCCATGTGTCATGGAGATCCTGCAGCTTTGGATTTGCAGGACTGGACCCATCAGGAGTTCATAGATGTGGTAGATGTTGGAGTGGGTCAACTCAAAGCCCTGGATCTCGACCTGGGTGGTAGCTGAGTTGGTCATGCCACCAGATCTCTCAGTCTCTCACAGACACACCACCAGGGCCAGCACTCCAACACTCCCCTGGCTAGCTCACCCAATGCTATAGTCGGCAAGCAGTGGTGCCAGCTCTCCTGCTTGCTGCAGGTGGCAAGGGGCAAAGGATCTCTCCGTTGCCCACACCACCACAGGACAGATGAGGGGTAAGGTCACTCTCCTGCTCTCATGCCCTCTGCGCTGGCTTTCCCACCACCAGGACTGCCCATGTGAATGCGTAGAGCCAGCTCTCCCAAGTGCCACAGCCAGTGAGGGTCAGGGCCAGCTCTGGATATCAAGGTAGTCCCTGGTGTCAGCCCAGACCAGGGATGTCTGCATGGCCTTTGGTGGTAACATGGGCTACAGATATAAACACAGACCCCTGCTGCTGCATGGCCATAGACCCAGACATGGCCCCCAGCATGGGCTGGGACCTTACCATGGCCTCAGGTGACAGCACAGGTTACTAAAATCAGGCTTTTCCTCATAACCCTCTAGTTCTAGTGTCTCTAATTCCATCTCTTTTTATAATGCTCAAACCATTCTGCTTCTCTTCCTCTCCTGTGTCTCCACAACATGCTTGCACATTGTAGTGGATCCTGCTGTGAGTGGGCCATGTTGCTGATAGGTCTTTGGTTTTCTCTTTAATTTGTTTATCTAAAATGTTAGTACTGTGGGAGAATAAAGACCTTAAAATATGATCCACATAATCTCTTCCATAGTGTAAGCCATTCATCACTTTTTATTAATTGCTAATAACCTACAGTTAACTATTATTACTTAAGAATAGGACAAACATTCAACAGACACAACTTTTTTATAATGAGTTTTTTTTTTTTGAAATGGTGATTGGTAGACTAGAGTGGACTCAAGCTCAGTGACCCTCCTGCCTCTAGTTCCTAAGTACTGGGATTAGAGGCATCAGCCTCAATGTTCAGCCTGACACATATACATACATATGTACGTATGTATGTATGTAAGTATGGACACACACACACACACACACACACACACACACACACACACAATCCAAGTTAGGTACAGAAAATTGAAGGAGTTATAATGACTGATGTAACCACTTCAGAACGAACCTTTCCCTTAGTATCCAGTTAAAAATACAGCCCCAGCCACACCTATGTTCATGTAATTCTTCCACTGTATTCTCCTCCCTACTATTATTAAACTCAGAAATTGTTTTATATTTGTTCATCTTGACTGTTTTCATTACTGCTAGACCTCAAGCTTATGAAAACAGACATTATCCTCCTTATTTGTCTGTATTCTTAGCACTGGTGTTTGTTGGAAGCATGAATAAATGAAGGAATGGATGAATTATACTTATTTTATGTGATGCAGCCAATCAAGTATAAGTTATGTTCACTGCCTTTATCCTTGGTATCATCATTTATAGACTGAAAAGCTCCTTGCTTAGGTTACCATAGATGGTAAATGATCGAGGCACATTTAGATCAGGTCTGTTCTCAGCACCAGACTCTATATTGTGTGTAAATAAAATAGTAGCTTATGGAAATGGTAACGGGCTGTCACTGCTCACTGACTCACTGTAATGTTCTTTGTCTCAATAATAGTATAAATCTGAAACAGGTTTATCGTAACTATTGCTCAAGGAAGCAGTCTGAATGTCTTACTCTACTGGAACATTCTTGGTTCCATATCTGTCTTCCCTGACAGATTTTTCATTTTGAATGGAATTCTGAACCTCATCTGGGATGTGTACTGGGAGAGTGAATTCCTTACTAAGGCTTGGGCTCAGGAATTTGGGGTGAAAAAGAACACCCTTCTTTTAAGCACGTCAACAGGCAGTTAGTAAGTCAGGAAGAAAATGTTGTCTGGATCTTGTACCCCTAAAGTGTTGCCAAAGCTTCTCTGGGCTGTGGATGCTGCTCTGGGATTCTTAAAGGCCTTTTGTTCCCATCAAAATGACAGAACACATTTCCAAATTGGCTGACAAACTGTGAGTTCTCTAAGCCCAGGATAGCTCTGACCCTGCCCCCAACAAAATCCAAGACACAGGGTGGTTTTAAAACAAGTTATAAAAAATAGTATTTTTTTGTACATATGGAGCATGTAAAATATTAAAATGGTAACTTTTCACGGGGAACCTTACTCCAAGGGAAACACTGAGTCAGTGCACATATACCTTGGAAATGGATGTGGACAGAGCAGTCATGAAGGAACCTCTACACCATAAATGACTATTCTTGGCGCTTGACAAATAATTTCAGAAATAGCAGCTTCTGGTATCTGCATTTCCACCTGGCTTTCTCTCCCTGATTTTGAATCCCAATACTCTGCCACAGAGCTGTCTCCATCACAGTGTTTCAATCTGTAGTCTCTATGATTGTGTGGAAGTATCATAGATATATTTTGTAGAGGCTGCAACAAAAATTGTAGAGTACGATTGAAAGAAAAAAATACATTAAAATATGTATATGTTTAGGGCACACCGTGTCCTAGCTGTCAGGCCTCATCTCCTGATGGGGCCATTCAAAGCAGCCCCAGTGCCTGAGTGCTGTCTTCTACTGCCAACAGAGGCCCCTTCTTCCAGGCCTGGACTCAAAGGAGAAGGTGTTCAGGGCTAGGTAGGTGCCTTTTGAATATGAGCAAAAGAGTGAGAAAGTCAGCAGTCCACTCAAGAAAACCCACTCCAAGTGCATCTTAGAGGTGAGTAACAAGGCTGTTCTGAATTCTGAGAGCCAGGCCCGGCTGATGCCATGCAGAGATGCCTGGGCCATGGTGACACCATACAGAAGTACTCTCCATCTCTATTTTTCTATGTTAGAAATATCCATGAAGTTTTGTCAGAAAGAATCCACAGGCTCTTGTGTCTTCTAGGCTAAATATTTCTCAGTACTTAGTATTTCTGTCAGGAGAAAAATGGACATGCTATCTTGATTCAGATGACGCTGAATTAAAAGGCCTGTTTGCTTACCAGTTCATCAGATGCAGACAGCCAAAGGGTCATCAATGCTCTCAGTCATATATTTATTATTTGACAAATATTTTAGTACACAACAAGCAGTCATGTTCTCACTAACGTTTCAGATTCTTCCGAGAAAAGATTGGTTTTCAAATTATGAGCTTCGTTGGTGGCTTAATGTGATTTCTTGTTGAATTCTGCACAACCCTGACGAACACCGGCCAGAGTTATCAGCAAAGTTTGAAGTAAGTCAGCCACATTTCACTTGCTTCATGACATTTTTTGGCTGACTGCTATTTTAGATGCCGGGTTCTTTTTCCTAGTTACCACTGCACACTTTCTGGCGACTATAGATTATATTTAACAAGATGTGTTTGGGGATAATACTGTTGGACTTAATGAATGAATTCTTGTCCTTACAACGTTAATCTTGTTGTTTGCCTAGTAGACAGACATAGTTGGCCTTGTTAATTCCTGGAGGTCTTCTCCTCTTCATCTTTTATTACAGCAATTTTAAGGACAGCCACACATTGTTTAACTCTGTATTGATACTATTCAGTGTCATTTTCTAACAAGGTGGAGTGTCAACTTTCTATAGATAATAATCTCCCAGTAGTTTTCAACTCTATCCACCATATCAAAGCATAAAGACTTTTTTTTGCAAGTGGTGCAGTCACGCAAACTCACAATAGATTGCAGTACTAATTATGGTTTGGATTTGAAATGTCTTTCAAAGAATCTCATGTCTTAAATGCCCAATTTCAGCTGATGATTCTAGTTTGGAAGATTTTAGAAAATTTTAAAAATGGAGTTGCATGTGTTTTGTGTTTGTTATATGTGTCACTGGAGGATGTTCTGGTCTAGCCCCCTCTGTGGCTTTATTTGCCTTCCTGCCTGCCATGAGACCCCCTCTGCCACATTTTCTTACTGCCACAATGATCTGCCCAACCATTTGGTCCATGGACTGAATCCTCTGAAACTGAGTCACTCCTTACACTACAGGTCCATTGGTCAAAGCAGTTCACAAGGTTTAGATCAACACCAATGGGAGGGAATATGACCAACTTACCAAGTCACAAGGAAGAAATTCCAGTGGGTATTCCTATAACAAGGTGAGAGAAAAGCTCTGGAGGCAGAGCTAGTCCATCACACCTACCCTCTTTTCTTAGTGCACTGTGACATGTCCATGTTATTTACTTCCTGTTTTCAGAGTAAAGAGAGAGCTGAGAAAGAGCTGAAGAGAACAGAGTCCTAGATAACATAAGTCTGTTTAAACTCAGTCTTTTGATGAGAAGAGTATGACAATATTTCATGAGGTTCTGGTCAAACGTTATAGGAGCCCTGTCCACCTTTCCAGCAAGAATGCTCCAAGTGTGTTTTAAATGCATGCACACAACTTTCATTAACTACTTAGTGAAATGTGACAAACACCGTGTTACTTATCTGTCAGGATTATTACTTTAAATCCCATAAAAATCCTGTGATGTTTATAAAGAAACTGAAATTTAGAAAGGTTTAGAAATGTTTCCACAAACACAAGAATAGAATTGTTCTGCACCCTTGGCAACAGCTGGTCAGCAGAATGGGGTTTAAGTTTAGTTACCTGAACAATTTATTGATGAGTGAAATGTTTTGAGAAGCAACTTCTTTGTTGCACTGATTAACACATGGAGTATTGTTGGATGCTTCACGATGGGTGGGGTCTATTGGGGTCCATTATCTTCTGACATAAACTTGGCCAGTTGCACATGGCAGGGAAATGGCAGGTAGCATCATGTAATACACCTGGCTATATCTATCTCTGAGCCAACACACTGACCTGCCTTTCCTCACTCCATAATTGTCAGACTGGTGGCAGGAGGTGGCCCTTCCCCTGGAAGCTTTCTCCTCTGGTAGTTCTGCTACTTAGCTTTGCATGTCTTTTCTCTCTAACAACTTGGAGGAAATCTTACACATTTTCTTATTCCCATGGTAGCTAATTCATTAACTATTTATTAGTTTAAGAAGTATTCAGTTCATTGCTCCTGAGAGCCAGGACACTAAGATAAAGATAAAATTAGGAAAATTTAGTCTGGAAGGACTGAATGTGTGTCCAGAGAAGCAGAAGACACTGTGAAGTGTAGGCCCCAGGGGCCCTGTGAGGAAATACATTCCTAAGCCTAAATGGCTGTGGGCACTAACCAGCTCTCAAAAGACTAATACTAACTCCTTATTTGTGTGTATGGAATGGAAAGATGACTCAGTGGTTAAGAGCCCTGGCTACTCTTCCAGAAGACATAGGTTTGATCTCCATTACTGACATGGTAGTCCACAACCTTCTGTAACTCCAGTCTCAGGGAATTTGATTCCCTTTTCTGGACTCCATGGGTCCTAGGCATGTGCATGGTACACATACATACATACATACATACATACATACATACATACATACATACATGTATCAATTCCCCTAAACTGGTGTTAGAGCCAGTTGTGGGTTACCATGAGAGTGCTGGAAATCTAACCTGGCTCCTCTTAACCACTCAGCCATCTCCCATATTTAACTCCTTAAAGCAAACACCTTTTAAAAATTGTTAACAAAATGTTCTTAAATTTGCTCAAATTCATTAAACACTAAATATTGAATCAGGAATTACACTAGCCTTGATTTGTGCTATTTAGAGCCATATTACAAAAATGCAGCTTCAAAAACTTTCTTTAGATTCAATTTTTGTGAATTTATACATGTATACTCAATTGTGAACATATGCATTCTGATATTCTTTTAATCTCCCGCCCACTCCTACCTGCTTACCTAGCCCCTATTAGCTTAACTAGCCTCCCTCATGTGTTATTTTTTGGTGCAAGTTTGGTGTAGGTAGCCATAGCTACTGTGTATTCATATTACTTTAACCATGCCATACCTAGAAGACAGTGTTTCACAGGTCTCCTGCCCATCTTCCAGCTCTTACAATGTTTCTGCCTCCTCTTCTGTATGTTCCTTGAGCCTTTGAGAAGGTGATATTGATGCCCTATTTAGAGCCGAACAGTCATAGATTTATTCTTAGCTCTCTGAGCAGCTACAAATCTCTGTATTAACAGGTGCACACTGTGGAGACTTGTCTGGCCATGGCTGAGAGCAATTGCTAGTCTAAAAAATAAGTAAAGATATTTAAAGGCATTTTGACCACACAGCTTATTAAATGATAAAGTTGCATGTAAGAAACTATATTTTCTGTTTCTAGCACCAGAATATTTAGTTCTTGTATTTCTTTTCTTTCTTTCTTTTTTTTTTTTTTGTTTTTTGTTTTTTGTTTGGTTTTTGGTTCTTTTTGAGACAGGGTTTCTCTATGTGGCCTGGGCTGTCCTGGAACTCACTCTGTAGACCAGGCTGGCCTCGAACTCAGAAATCTGCCTGCCTCTGCCTCCCAAATGCTGGGATTAAAGGCGTGCACCACCACTGCCAGCTAGTTCTTGTATTTCTTAACAGGTACACTTTCAGTTCAATATAGTATATGACAGGTTTCCAAAATCTAACATGGGATTGTAAAAGTATGAAATTTGGTGATGGCTGATATCCATTGTCAACCTAATAGGATCTGGAATCACCTAGGAGACAAGCCTGTAGCCACACCTGAGGGATGAGCTACAGAATAGCCTCTGGGCAGTGTTGGCCAGGCTGACTGAGGTAAGAAAACCTACCCTGATAGCGGATGGAAACCCGGTGGCTTGATTCTGAAAGCTAGCTGAGCATCAATCTCTTGCTGCTTCCTCACTTTAGATGCAATGGCTAACTGCCCTATGTCCTGTTGATAAGATGTATGAACCATAGCTACCTGCAACTGTGAGCCAAAGATTTTTTTCTCCCTTAAATTGCCTTTGTCTCAACAAGAAGAAAAACAAGACAGAAGACAAAACTTTAAAGATGATTTTCAATTTAGTTTAAACTAATTCTTAATCTATTTATTTGTTTACTTCTTTGTTTGTGCAAGACCATCTTTCTAGGATATTTAACCCTTCTTTTCCTTGGTGCTCTTTACCAGTTTTGAGACATGATGTAACCAACAAACGTTGTGTGCATAGGAAAACGATCTCTAGTTTACACAGAAGCTGCCTGAGCTTTGAATACAGAAGCAGTGTTTTCATTAGCTCTTGATTAATGCCTGGAGAGGGACTTAGATTTTAGTACTTTTCTTGGTTTTCCAAAACAACTCTGACCTTTGATATTACGGTTTTTTTTTTTTGGCTGTATTTAGAGCTGCTGCAGGATGGTTGCTTCTGCTGTGCAGAGAGCCAGCTGCTCCATGTTGGCTGGGCATTTGCTTAGTGACCACCAACCAGAGCCTAAAAGCTAGGAAGTACATCTTACAGGCCTATCTCACAATGGGAAAGCCAGTGAGGGCTGTTTACCAGACTTTTTCTTCCCTGTGGCACTCCTATGACTTTGGTCTACCCATCTACTAGTGAAGGCTATGGCACTTCTTGCTGCCTGTGCCAGTGCCCTGTGCTGAAGACACTGTGTATGCCTCCAGTGTGTTGTTCATTGATCCCCTTGTTACCATCATCCCCACTTCTGTAGTGTGACTTGTGACAGATGTAGCTTCTAACTGGGCCACCCTCATGGTAACCCTCACACCAACTCCAAACGCATGCACTTGGTTAACTTCTCTGCCCATAGACTTTTTCCAGCATTAGCTCAGTCCAGATTGTCTCTTGGTTGGGACTTTCCATCAGCGCCTTTTCTCACATGTCCTGCCATTTAGACCTTTCTGATGATGGTAACCCACACCCTGGGTGTTGTTCTATTCATTCTTGGATCCATCTCCTTCATTCTGCATCAACATTGTGGAGCAGCAGTTGGTATCACCCCCTAGTGTGCAGATGAGCTTCATAGACTCAGAAGTGCTCATCCACTTATCTAAATGGCAAGTGGTCAGCTGGAATTCAAACCCAGACAGGCTGGCTCCAGGGACACTGTTCTGAAGATTGCCCTCTTCTCCTTCTGTTTCTTGTCCTGATACCTCTGATAAATAAGGAATAGAGTCCTTATTTCTCACCACTCTCAGTCTTTGTTTATTTACATTTGTTTTAGTACAAGACCAGACAAGACCAATGCCTGTGTATGCAATATTAGGAGCTTAGAAAGTAAATAAATCATCTGACAGCAGTGTATTCAGCTCCATTCCCAGACACCAGTGGGTTTTGAAATGCATCTGGAAGGAGGCATTAACTTGTGTAAAAGGAGCAGAGGCAGGGTGGATCAGTATATATACACAGAATGCTAACAAGTCTGATGTATGTGCTGATTGGTCAAAGGAATTGAGACAGCATAGATTACAGCACACAGGCTACAGTGAGGGAAAGGAGTCTTAGGAAGAGCATGAGGTCTGAGAACCAGAGGGTTGTGATGTGTAAACTCCATGGCAATTTCTGGAAGCAGTGATTTGGGTGCTCTGAGACTGTGTGTGAAACGAAGCAGTTAACTGATGTTCTTTTTTGGTACCAAAAGGTGTGTAGACAATTCAGGCAGGAATCGTCTGTTCTATTACAGAGCTGGAATGATGCAAGCACACACACCCCTGAGAGCTAACAAACAAGTCCCCTCACATGCACATATAAAACATTAACTCAGTATTTACAATATACCAGTTCCTTTTCCAAGTCAAAAACATTTTTAGCTAACACATAAGAACAAAATGTACATTTTAATGGGGTACCACTGGTATATTTTGATATGTTATAATTGTGTCATGTTTAAATTAAACTAAACATAGCTGTGTCCTTCAAATGTAAACTATTTTCTATGGCTAAACACTAAAAAGTTCGTGTTTTGAGATATAGTATATAAACGTTACCTACAGTCACTTACTGTGCAGCACAATTCCATAGATTTCCACTTCTATCTAACTACATCTGGGAACCCATCAATCAAGATCTCTCCATCTTGTCTCCCCTCTGGCAACAGTGGTTTCACTTTCAACTTCTATGAGCTCAACTGTTTTAGAGATTGCATGTGAGTGAGATCACATGACTTGTGTTTCCTTTGTCATTTTGATCTCTCTCTATTGTTACAAAGTCAAGATTCCCCTCTGCCTTTATGGTGTAATAATTTTCCAATGTGCTTAAACATCACACTATCTGTTCATCAGTTGATGAATATTTGGGTTGGCATGAATCTTGGCAGTTGCTTCACAGGTATCTTTTTCATTATATCTGTGTGTTTCATATAATATTTCATCTTCTGGTGCCCTCATTACACTGTGTGTCCTCCAACTCCTTCTGCTCACCCAATACATTTCAGTTATGGTCATGTGATGCAGAATGATGTTTCGACAGTGACAGACAAAGCACAGGACAGTGGTCCATGAAATCACAGCATCTACTGACATCATAGCCATTTTTGTTTGTCTAAGTGCCCCCTTAATTTTCACACAATGATCAAATTCCCAATGATGATTTCTCAGCACATTCCCCTGTGGGTAGGTGACTCATGACTCTACTTTTGTTTTCAGACTCAATATTTAATTTTGCTCTTTTATCTCTCTACAGGGACTTTCTATGCTGCTGTATGTTTCAATAGGCTCATAATTGCACACTACATTGTTTATCTATGCTATAAGTCATTTGTCAGACAATTTCCTTCTCTGTCATCTTAGTATTGGAATCTAATGATTTTCTTTCCCCCGTATTTATTTGAGATCTATTGAAAAATAGAATTAGCTTTTCCTTTTCAAATATTATAATCTCTGGGTCTTATTTAAACCTTTAGCTGTTTATAGTTCTCTTGCACTTATGGAATGGGGACTATCTACAGACAGAAGTTCCCACCTGACTCCCCATGAACCCAGGAATTAGTGCTTATACTTGTACAGTACACGGAGGCTTGTATACTGTAGGTATGAAAGGGTTCCTAGGTTTTCTGGACTGTCTCTAGCTGTAGCAGATCATTTATGCTTCTAAAATATTTCCCAGTTTTTGGCAACCTACTCTCTAGTTGTTTAGCTAGAAAGAGTGAACTATGTGCTTGTTTTCATTTTCTGTTTCCAAACATTGGCATTTATAGGTTTCAGGCCTTTGGCAACTCTAGGTACAGGGTATATTAGGTGTGAGGATTAAAATTCATTGTTAACTTAAGTGAATTTAGGATTTTCCAGGAGCCTCTAAGGTAAGCCTTTGGGTATGCCTATGATGTGTTTGCAGATGTGATTAACTTGAGTCTGGAAAAATTCACCCTGAATATTCACAGTACCATCCCAGGACTAGAAATTCAAAGTAAAAGAGGAAAACTAAAAAAACATCCACCCTACTGCCAGTGCTTCTTCCTTTTCTCCTGGGTGTGATGACCCTTTCCATGCCACCAGACTCTGCTTGTTGTGATGGCCTGACCTTGAACCCGTGCTCCAACGGAAACCTTTCCTCCCTTTGAATTGTTTATATTGGTCACGGTGACAATAAAACTGATCAATAATATAATAATTAATATCAAAAGCAATTAGAAAACTTAGGAGGAGGCCAGTGAGATGAAACAGTGGGTAGATGTGCTTGCTACCAGGCCTGATGACCTGAACTTGATTCCTGGAGTCCACTTGAATGGAGAGAATTAACTTCCACAAGTTGCCCTCTCCCACCAACACAAGCTCTCTTGGTCTTCTCCACAAACTAAGTTGCCTCTTCTATCTCAGCACAAGATTCTTCATTCTCTTTGCCGCACACTAAAGAAATATAATTCTTTCAGAATACTCAGGTACTCCCCATAAAGACATTCTTAGGGTGAGATGTCTGTAGCTTTCTGCTTTTCAGAGGCTCACGTTTCTTTTTTGTACAGTGTCTATTTTTTCTTGGGTGGAATAGGGATGAGTATAGGTGCTCTAATTTGCAGAAGGTGCTCTAACTCCCCTGGAATGCATCAGGAACTGTGTTATTCAAATAAACTTTTGAAATAGAAGATCCTTTTAAGCCCTGACTAGATCTCATGACTGACTTACTGAGCACCTGACTGAGGGGAAGCCTTTATATCAGTCAGCAGAGGCTGGGTAAGTTAGAGAATGGCTCTGGGGCTGAGATTGGTAAGGGCTGTTTTTTTCTGCCCAAAAGTCACCTTTCATGTTAGTCTAATGTATATTTGTAGACTCTATCTGCTCCCAGCAGTTGCTGGATGAAGTCTCTCTGGTCTCCAGATGATGTTTCTGCTAGGTTCCAGTCCCAGAATACTCTGCAAGGCAGGACAAACTGTAGACCAAAGGTTTTGTTGCTGGGTTGGTGTCCCAGTCCCTCCATTTGAGGCCTTGCCTGGTAACAGAAGATGGCTGGCTCAGGCTCCCTGTGCCCCGTTACTAGGAGTCTTTGCTGCAGTTACTCTGATAGATTTCATGGCATTTCCATTGCACTAAGTTTTGCCTCACTTCTGAAATCCCCATAACTACAATAGTTTCTCCTACAGCCACACCATCCTAAACCTGCCTGATCTCATTTGATCTTGGAAGCTATTTTTTTTTTTCATGCCCAAGAATCAGTATGGTTCTTCAGCATGACTTTTTATTCTGTCCTGTGTCTTTAGCTGATCTTTGTTGCTTATATTACTTCCACAAAGGATATCAGGACGTAATCTCAGTGATTCTAGCTCTCTAGCCCAAACTGTGTTGGTCTGAATTACCAACAGGGTAAGAAGTCAGTTCATGAAGGCATAGTCTTGAGTTTCATGTTAAAGTACAGATCACTCTCTGCACTCTGGAACATTTCTGCAGATGCTCTTTCACAGTAACCAATGTGTTAGTGGCTTAAATGCAGTTGACAGAGACACTTGATGACTTGAAAGAATGAAAAGGGATGCTTTCCTTCTTAGTATTCTGAACTGTGTTAGTATTTGATTACCTGGTGCCAAGGTATGACTATTCTGCTAGCCCCAGTGATTATTGAAATTGTTTATGGAATCCCTGGTGAGCTTCTCAAAAGGATTCTGAAAATGACAGAGAATTTGTCTTAACTGAAGAGGCCAAGATCAAAGAACCAAAAAATTTCCTAGAATATATTAGTGAGAATAAATTATTGTGAGGAAACTCTAGCATAGCAAATTGTTCTTGGCAAAAAGTGATCAATAGTATGCCATTGCCTGAATCAATTATCTGTAGATCACATCCAAGCTAGCAGGTCATTTTGCCAAAGATCTTGTTAAATAATAGGGAAGGGAAATAGCAAAGTCAGGTTTTGTTACTGTGGCAGTCTGAATGTTGAAAACACAAACATCAGAAGTGAAATAATACATCATATCATTGTTAAATTTTCCTGTGAAATAGTTATGACATAATATAGCTGTTGCTGGTAAAATGAATTTTTTTGGGGGGGAAGGGGAGGGGCTGGATTTTCTGGACAGACTGAGTGACAAGCATTGGCACGAGTCAGTGGGATGTGGGTAGTTCAGAGAGCTTTCTCTAGTCATGATATTCTCAGTCTATTCATGGTAAAGTTAGTTTCTCTCTTGACACATTGTGTTCTGAGTTAAAAAGCAAATACATTAAACACACATACACATCACATACAAAGCGACTTATTTCTGCACCCTACCTCCATACATCTTTCCAGTAATGTCTGTACTATTCTTCTGCTGGCCTACCCATGAAACCACCCATTTATCTATGTATATGTATTGCTACTCATTTGTCAATGTATCAATTCATCTTTAGAAAGGTCTCTAGTTGTCATTCGACCCTTTGACATCTTAGGTGCTTATAAATGGGAAAGCAACGGTGTATAGAGAAGTGCTGGTGCAAAGAATTGCTAAGCCCATGTAGACAGTCTGTGACTGCCCAACTCCTAAGAAGTATATTCCCAAGCCTCAAATTTATTCAATAGAAGTTTCTCTGTGTTAATAAACATATCACCGTGATTGAATAGATAAAGATCTTCCCAGACAGCAAAGCCCAAGAGAAGTGGGTGAGGGAGGTTCTGCAGACAATATCATCCTTTGCTTCCGCCAAGTCGAACAGATGGTTAAGTTTTCCTTTGCTTGTATAAGAAACTCTTAAAAATTATTTTAATTTTGAATTTAATATGTGCTGTAGATATTTTGCAGGTTGGGGCACATGGAATTTGTCCTTTTAGTTTGAAGTCACTGAACCATGGTGGAATGGCCCATCAAAAGGTCATAGAAAAGCCAGGGCTGTAGGTCAGCTGTAGAGCACTTGCCTCCCATGAGTGAGGTCCTGTGTTTTGAACTCCAGTACCAGGAGTGACTGGTAGAGCACCCATCATCTGAAACTGTAGACTTTGAATCTTTGTGAGATTTTATGTCTTTTCTGCCTTGGGGGAGAAGGTGATTTCTAACATAAGGTGTGACGTATATGCTGGAAGATGGTAAGGGAGCTCAAAATTTTGATGACAGCAGATTCTGCAGACAGCAGTTTCAACATATGTAAACATAAAAATAGATGTAGAATATCACTGGGCTTTTGGCTACTTTATGGGATCCTATTTCTATCACCCTTCCCCAACCTTATCTCTTCCAACCCCCCAACACTAGGAGGAGAAAGAGGGGGCTAGAGGTGAAAGGACATCAATATCATTAGACTGCTTCCTGCTGGTTAGGGGTGTTGAGTTTCTTGAGGCAATTTTGAGCTTCATCATCAGGCTATCTCTGGCCAGCAACCAGCAACCAGCAACCAGCAACAACAACAGCAATAGCAACCACCGGGAGGAGGAAGAACAGTAGCAGCTAAAGCCCCTTTTGGGGCTCTAGCATTTTTATATGCTTTTCAAGAATCCCCAGAATTCCAAACGTAATACCATCTGCATCTGGCAAAATTACTCCCCTGCCAGGGTAATGAGGCAAATAACAGTTTGCTGTTGTAGACAATCTAAAACAGCCCCATATCCCACACCTTAGATTAAAACAAAAATGTTTTCCTGTAGGGATAATCTCTGTGTACTGTGGAAGCATTGCCTGTCAATAAAAAATCTGAGAAACAATAAACTGAGGCAGGATTAGACGGTGCGACATCTGGCAGAGAGGGAGAGGAACTCTGGGAAAGAGTTAGACTTTCACCACCCAAACTTGGAGGAAGTCAGAGATATAAAGCTAAGAAAAGGTAACTAGCAAAATGGCAGACATAGAATAGTATAAATTTAACATAAGAAGCAGTGGGAACAAGCCTAGCCAATGGCCTGGGCATTTTTATAATAAATAGTATGCTGCTGGAGTTGTTATTTGGGAACTGGGGCACGAGTAGACACACCCATGGCTACATATTCATACAACATTTCTATGTTTTTAAAGAAACCAAAATTCTTACTACAGTAGAAGGCTTTAGTAACATGGGGAGTTGTGGTTTTGTTGGACAACTAAATGTTAGCTATTTTCAGCTTGGATTTCTTCAACATGAAAAAAAAATCATTTGTGATGCTTCCTCTTGGCCTGGAATTCAACACAATATGTCACTGCTGCCTTTTCCTCTCCTCTGTGACCACTGGGAAGTCATCCATGACTTTAATTGTTGATTCTGTGAAGGAAATATCTACTTTTCTCGTCCTTCATTGTTTATTAGTTTGGATTTCATCTTATTCTGTTTATTTTTTCAATTTGAAAATTTATGCACTCACCGATAAGTGGATATTAGCCCCAAAGCTCAGAATACCCAAGATACAACTCACAGACCACATGAAGCTCATGAATAAGGAAGATCAAAGTGTGGGTGCTTTGGTCCTTCTTAGAAGGAGTAACAAAATACTCACAGGAGCAAATATGGAGACAAAGTGTGGAACAGAAACTGAAGGAGAGGCCGTCCTGAGACTGCCCCACCTTAGTATCCATCCCATGTACAGTCACCAGAGCCAGACGCTGTTGTGGATGCTAGGAAGTGCATGATGACAGGAGCCTGATATAGCTGCTTCCTTAGAGGCTCTGCCAGAACCTGACATATACAGAGGCAGATGCTCACAGCCAACCATTGAGCTGATCATGGGGTTCCCAATGGAAGAGTTAGAGAGAAGATTGAAGGAGCTGAAGGGGTTTGCTGCCCCATGGGGAGAGCAACAATACCAACCCACCAGAGTCCCTAGGGTCTAAATCACCAGCCTGGGAGCACACAAGGAGGGACCCATGGCTCCAGCTGTTTGTATAAGGGAGGATGGCCTTGTTGGGCATAGGTGGGAGAGGAAGTACTTGGTCCCATGAAGGCTGGATGCCCCAGTGTGGGGGAATTAAAGGGCAGGGAGGTGGGAGTAGGTGGGTGGGTGGGTGGGTGCACACCCTCATAGAATCAGGAGGAGGGGAGATGGGATAGGGAGTGTCTGGGGGGGGGGAAATGGGAAAAGGGGATAACATCTGACATGTAAATAAATAAAATATCCAATTAAAAAAGAATTCAATAATAAGAAAAAAAGAAAATTTATGTAGACCACAAATTTGAGAAAATTTAAAGAATTTCTCTTTCTATTTGTGTATATGTATATATATACACACATACATACATATATGTATATACACATATATACATATACTATATGCATATATATATACTATAGAAGTTAAGTTTGGTTCTTTCTATCCCCATTCTCCCAGAAATAAGACTCAGACTCAAAATATCTTTACAAATACCTTGGCAATATAGATTGGTTCTTCTCTGACTAGAATCATAACTTAATAGAACCCATTTATTCTGATTTACATTCTGCCACATGGCTGGTTGTCTTTGCTCAGGTACCATATGTCCATCTCCTTACATCTTCCCAGGTGAGTCTTCCACGCCTGACTCTATCTCAGAACTATTTCTGCCTCTGAGACACTCCACCTTCTATTCTAGTCTTTCCTATAAGTCATGGGCTTTGAAATTGACATGTGATGCATCCATACAACACACAAGATATCTTCTCTACAATATACTATATTATATTTTTATTCATATATACATATACACATTATATACACGTGTGTATATGTACATATATACACATACTTATTATGTTATATACTGTAAGTATACATAAGTATAATATCTTGTTTAAGACTTTCTGAAAATCTTCTAGACAAAGGTAGGAGCCTATTAATATGTTATTTATTACATTTCTTAACTTTCCTGCCTTACTATTTTACTTTTCCTCTGTGTATTATACTTCCAGTAATCATGTACATTTCGAATCCAGTTGTTACCACTGGTCTGTGTCTGATCTTCTGTTTGACTTGAAAACACCTATTTATTTTTTTTGAAATAATTTTTATTAGTTATTTTATTTATTTACATTTCAAGTGATATCCTCCTTTCCAGTTAAACATTTCTTTAACTTCTTGTAGGATGCTCTGTATCTGAGATGAGTCTGCATCGTTTGTTTTTCTTTGGAAGATCCACTTATTCTTACTTGCAGTGCATTGGTTTTTATTTATAAGTTTACATCTTCTTTAGTATCCTAAACTCTGTTTTAGTTATCTTTCTTGCTCCTTCTCTTTTGTCCTAGTGTATAGAAATCGCTCATAATCTTTGAGTACCTTAGACAGATTAGCAATCTCAAGGAAATATTAGGGTAATTTCTGAATTTAGATTATTATACAATGGAGATCATACACAGGCACAGAGGCGCAGCCCTTTAGCTATTTAGCTATTGAAGCCTCACTTCAGGCTTGTGTGTTTGGAACCCTCACCTTTATTGATGCTGGAATTCTATTGCATACACAGGATTTCCTGTTTCTGACTTGGATGAATTTTCATTTTTTTTTTTTTGTGCTTGAATATACTTGAGTTCTTTCTTGTTTATTTATTTAGTAGTTCTATTTGTTTATGGTAGAGTACCTTCTTTGTTACTTTGGTTCTTCGTTCCTTCCTTCCTTCCTTCCCTCCTTCCTTCCTTCTTTTTTTTTTAAAGACAGAGTTTCTTTGTATAGTTCTAAGGCAGCTCATTATTTCATTTCCTCTACTTTGATTTCAATTTATACTTACTTGGTTTCATTTTTTTTTTTTTTGAGTAGCAGTGTATGTGACTGAATGTTGAACTTTCTAAGTTTCATGTGAGACTCTAATGCTATCAGGAATCTCTCAAGTCCTATGTTACCCACATAACCACAAGCGTTCAGTATTGAGTTTTTGTTATTATTCATTTAAAATATCCTCTATCTCACTTGTGAATTTTTCTTTGCCATGAAACTTATTTATAGTGTGTTTTAATTTCCAAGAATGTGGGAGGGTTCCAAACATCTTTGTGCTATTAATTTCTAGTTTAATTCTATTATGATCAAAGTATATATTGTAAGGTTTAAATAAGCTATGTTGATGTGTTTTATTTATTTTCTAAATATGATCAGTGATGCTGAACATCCTGTGTGGATGTGAACTGTGTCTTCCGTAGCTTTGGGATAGCCAGCTCTATAAATGGCAATCAGGTCAAGTTGATTTTCTGTGTAGTGTTTCCTCTCTTTTCTGATTTTTCCATCTTCCTGTTTTATAAATTATTTAGAGATGAGTGCTGAAGTTGCCAACCCTAAGTGCAGATTTGTCTGTCCTTACTTATTTCCTGGCTTTGCGTGGTGTGTTTCTCTGAGGGACTTGCATTTTTAAGACTTCCATCACTGTGTGGAGCCTTGTCCCCTCTAGTAATATTCTTTCTTCTGAACTGTACAGACTAGGTACTAATAAAATAATTCTAATTTTTATTAGTAAGTGCATGCTGCTTTTCTTAGCATATTTTATTTGCAGTCTAAGCCTTTGTATTTGAAGAGTTATGTTTTCTCTTTTTGAGATTATAATATATCGTTTTTCCTTTTTCTCACCTCAAACCCTCCCATAATATCCCATGTGGCTCTCTTTCAAATTAATGGCCTCTTTTTTATTGTTATTACATGAATGTATATATATATATATATATATATATATATATATATATATATATATAT
>JANHMN010000001.1:1838421-1853421 GCA_030674055.1 Rhabdomys pumilio
ATATATATATATATATATATATATATATATATATATATATATATATACATATATATTCCTAAATATATTTAACTGGTTAGTCTGTATAGTGTTAGTTTATGTATGTGTTCAGAGTTGACCATTTGGTATTGGATAACCAATTGGTATATTCTTCTCTGTGCTTTCTCCCATTCCCAGCATTCCTGAGTTGCTTGCACTTCTTTGTATAGGGTTAAGGGCTTATGATCTTTTCCCTGTCTCTTTTGTTGTTCCCCCCTGTTCTGTTTACGTTTGGGCACTCATGTTAGTAAGGATGTTGGCTCTGACATTGAGGAGACACACTCTTACAGCAAACTCCCTGATCCTCAGACTCTTATAGTCTTTCTACTCTTTCTTTCTCAGTGTCTGAACCTTAGGTGTGGGACTGTTTTGTAGGTATATACATTGGGACTGGGCTCCACAACTCTATATTTTGATGAATTATGGCTTTCTGTTTGTTGCAAAGAAGAGTTTCCTCGATAAAGCATGATAATTGCACGTCTGTGTATAAAGACAAATGTTTATAGATTGTTGTAAGTGATTATGCTGTGTTTAGTAAATTTGTTTATTCTTCTCCAATAACCATGACTTCACTAGCACTGAGTAGTTAGCTAGGCGTCCAGTGTTAGGCATGATTTTCTTCTTGTTGAGCAAGTCTTAAGTTTCATTAGAGAGTGATTGGTTACTGCCAAAGTATGTGTGCCACTACTGCACCTTTAGAATTATTGTACCATCCTGGTCATCAATGTGGTTCACAGGAAACATAGCTGGGTAGGATTGTTGGTTGCTTACATCCTTTGGAAGCTTACACAGTGCCTTCTTGTACCATAAAGGTTAATCCTCAGGGAGGAAGCATTGAAAATAAATGTTTTATAGGTAATATGGTTACAGTTCTATTTTGTTTTATAGATTTTTGTTTGTTATTTCCCTCTTCTTCCACAAAGTTCCCTGAGTTTTGAGGGTAGACTTTTAATCAAGACATTTTACTTAGGACTGAATGTTCCAAAGTCTCTCTCATTCTTTGTTGAATAAGTCAACAAAGTTATGGGTCTCTGTATTTGTTCCCATTTACTGCAGGTAGAGGCTTTTCTGTTGATGGCAGAGCAGAATGTTATTAGTAGTCATTATAGTGTGACACTTCTTTGACAAACACTAGTATTTGGTTTTCCCAAGGTCCATGGCCTATCGACTCTCAGGTTCTTGACCAGCTGAGCAACCTATCTATGTTCCATTTCATAGAGTCGGCCTGAGATCCAATAAGATAGTGGTTGGTTACTCCTATAACTCTGTATTACTGTTACATCTGCATATCACTTAGGCAGGTCACCACTGTAGACTGAAGGGTTTATAGCTGGGTTAGTGTTTACATCTCTCCTGTGGTAGCATGCAGAGTGCTTTCAAATACCGTGAACACTAGTCAGTAACAGTGAAGGTTTGAGACAGGGACCAGATCAACTCTTCTATGTCTAGTGAACTATGTAGATTTTGTCTTCAGCAATAGGGCTTTACTATCAGTGTGGGGGGACACCAATGGCCTTGGCAATCGCTTCAGTTGTTTGGAGGTTTCTATGAAACTCCTTTGTCCAAAACTTGATTAGATGTAATCCATTCCTGAACCTGAAAGTTTCAGTTGGTGTCAAGAGTTGTCTAGATGGGGCTTTGTCTCCCCATTATTTGGTAATTTCATCAGTTTTTTCTCAGTTATGTGTGTGTGTTAAGAAGTGTCTACTGTAGTAGGTTTCCACATGTCCCCTCAGATGACCCTTCCTCATTCCTTCTCATATTCCCTCCCTCATCCTCCATTTAATCCTCCCATTCTAGTCCCTACCTCCTGTTTCTCCATAATGTTATGTTCTATTTCCTCTACTTCAGGAGCACCCCACCTTAGTTTGTTACTCTATACTTAGCCTCTATAATTTTTCAGATAGCAGCATACTTAGCAAAGGCTTAAGAGCTAACATCTACTTATAAGGAAATACATATATTTTTCTTTTGGGTTCTGAGTTGCCTTATTCAGGATGATTTTTTTTCTAAATCCATCCATTTACTTGCAAATTTCATTTATTTTAAATAGATGAGTAATATACCATTGTGTAAATGTAACACATTTCCATTATCCATTCATCTGTTCATAGACTTTTAGGCTGTTTCCAGTTTCTGTCTAGTATGAATAAGACAGCAATGAATACAGATGAGTGTCTCTGTAATATAATTACTAATATAATCTGACAACGTTTGTCTGTCCTGGAATTCTCTGTATAGAACAGGCTTACCTTGAACTTATAGCGATCTTCTTCTTTCTACCTCTGCCTTCCAACAGGTGGGATTAAAGTCATGCACTGTCATGCCCAGCCATGATTGTAGTCTTAAGATTTGACTATTATTAAAGATCTTGTTAAATTTTTAATTTTTAGCATTTGTTTTTCTCCCTTTAGTTTTATGTTATATTTTAATTGAATCTTATGTAGTCCAGGACTCAAACGTACTGTATAGCATTGGCCTTGAACTTCTGACTCTCTTGCCTTCACCTCCTATGTGTAGAGATATGCCGTCATGCCTGATACGAGTGGTACTAGGGATGGAACTGAGGGCTTTGTGCATGCTAGATAAAACTCTACAAACTGATCCATATTTCCAGTTCCTCAACTGAATAGTTTACGGTTATATTTTATTTCTACTATTGACCTATCATTCCTAGCTCTCACTTAAATTTGCTAGTTACCCTTGAATTTGTAATGGGATTAATTTAATTAAAATTAGCTTCCCAGTTTAAATGTGATGAAGAAAACTAAGACAAAACATTCAGCATCTCTGGTCTATATTGTATGTCACTGTTAGCAAAAGTCCTGATTTTACACATATTTTGAACCCACAATGCATTGGTTATACTTACTTTCATATAAGCGATATATTTCTATTATATTAAACATTTCCAAAAATCCACTTTTTCTTTCTGGTGTTCTGTTTTCTTACCTTGAAGAATTCATTTTTTTAAACATTTCTCACAGTTCTTTTTTTTTTAAATTATTATTCCTAATTATTTTTTTCTTACAGTTCTTATCTGTCACTAATTAAGTTTCCTAGTTTTCTTATCACTGTAAAAGACTTTCATTATTTTTGAATGGTGTTTTAATTGTGCAGAGGGCTGACAGTATTTTTTTTGAGCACTATAAATATGTCACTGTATGACCTTCTATCATGTGAAGTTTCCACTAGAATGACTGATAAATTCCATTTCTTCTTGATTAGAATAAAATAATATGTATAAGCTGCAATACCATATTTCTCTATATACATTGTTTAATATTTGACTCTGGGTAATTAGCATATCTATTACATTAAGTATTAAATATTGGTTTTGGCGACATCATTTGAAACCTTTCCAGCTTCTTAAGGTGTATTATTATCAGTGCTTATCCTGCTATGTAGCAGGACACCAGAATTGATTTCTCTTCTCTGTAACACGGTTCTGTTGATGAGCCTCATCCTGATCCTTCATTACTCCAGGCTTTCTAGCTCTGGAAATCACCATTCTTTCTGTCTTGCATATACATTTCTCTATATTTAAGTACTGAGTTATAAGTGTATTGATTTTTGTTTTCCTGATTTATTTTGCTTTTTGTTCTATCTCAGCTTCTCTGATCTTCCAGAAACAATGTCTTTCTTTTCTAATCTTCTCTAGTGTTCTCCTTTGGCCCTGGTCAGTCTTCTCATAAGCTAGATGAAGGCTTTCTTCATCTCTGTTAGTGTGATCTATGATTTTAGCATTTCTATTGAAGTCATTATTTTTTAATCTTTTACATCTTTGTTCTGAAACTCCCCACCTGCTCAGGCATGCAGTCCATTTCCTCTGCTTGATGACATGTGACTCACAGTTATTTTAAACTCTTCTTTAATAAAGACACCATCTGTGCTATCTCTAAATCTTCTTGCATTGATGCATTTGTCTTCAGAATGAATTGCAGTAACTTTTTTTATTCTTTTGTAGCTTTTACAGAGAAATTATGCTAATTGAATTAATCTTTGTTTTGCATATTATCAATATTTTTAAGGAAAGAAAATATCATGTATTTATGAAAACCACAAGAACTGATTTTAAGCAAAGAAAGATGCTTAAAATTAAAAGACTTTCTTTTAATGTTATTTGAGACCGAGGTTACATGTCCGGTTTAAATCAGACTTGCTGTTGTAGTTGCTTTATTCAAGGGTGTATCAAAGTACAGTTGCAAGTTTTACTAGTTAGAAAATTTCAGAATAGGGACACATTGGTGAGAGCCCCATGACTTTAATGGTCTGATTTATTTATACCTGTTCATTGAGAAACTGCTAAATGTTGGATGTATTAGTTACTACTTTGTTCCTGTGATAAAACAACATGACCAAAAGCAACTTAATGAAGAAAAGGTTTATTTTGGCCTATGGTTTCATAGGGATGAAATCTATCAGGGTAGAGAAGGAAGAGCATTGCAGCAGGAGCAGAAAGTCAGCTTGTCTCATGTCCACAGAACTGTTGTACAGGGTAGATGGTGACGGTACAAGGAGTTTATTCCATGGTCATTTTTTATGCCATGTTATATTTTATGCACAAAGGAATGATTTGAAAAAAATATCAAGGCTTCAGAGAAACTCCAGGCATAAATAACTGTCTGTAATCCAGATCATGAAATCTTGTGTAGAAAAATTTAAAGGTGATGGATGATAGGTGACTCTCTTTGAAGTGAAATATTTATTTAGCCCAGATACATATGGTTATATAATCCTAGGAATTTGTTCTGCCCTAATTCTATTTATATTCTGTTACTCAAGAGAGTGAAATGGGGCTGCTCAAACAGATGGCACCCAAGATTCTATTGAATGGGATTGTCAGACATAAAAAAGTTACGGAAGTGTGGGCTGTGCTCTAATAACTGATTCCTTTGTCTTGTTTATTGGCAGTTTTTCTGAATGAAAGACAGAAATGAGGAAATAAGAAGGTTTGCTTATGTAACTCCCCTTGGCAACCTCACTCACAGTCAGCTTGGTTTCAAAGGATTTCGAACACTGTGGTTGGGTTAGTGTAGACAAAGCCTTCTTTGGGTTACCACTGAGAAAATAGATATTTGTAATAAGCTTTGATCTCAACCCAGTTAAAGCCACGGAGGATGAGCTTGACATTAAGGAAACACACCCTTGAGCCATTCTGATGTGACTGCCAAACTTTCCTCCCTGGCCACAGAGAAGATAAAAGCTGTGCTTCTATGATTTAATAAAGGAGAGAGGCACAAACATTTCTATTTAAGTGGAGCCTTCTAGAATGTTTGCTGGAAACTCTGATGCATTTTGGTTCTGGATCCTTTCACATCTCAGAGTGCTCGGCTGCCTTGAGGAGGAAGTGATCATCATATGCCTGAGGGGAAGCACGGCGTCCGGTGTAATTAAATCTGATTCAGAGTTTGTCCATAGCATGACAGTGACCTTAGTTTCTGAGAGGAAAGCATGCTGAATATATTTTGTCCATATTGAATGCTAAATACTTTGGTAGTGTGTACATATTTCTTACAGTTTAATCTCACAGATCTGAGAGCATTATTACTATTTTTATAGATAAAGAAATGTTCCTATATCACACAGTAAGGATAAGGCCTGAATTTGAATTCAGATGAACATTTTGCTAAAATATTTCCTACTAACAAGGGGTAGTGGGACATAATATCTGAGAGCAAAGCCAGTGAACTTTGGGTAAGAAGTTCCCTTTGTTGAGGAATAAGAGAGCAAAGGGTAGAAAAATTGACAATAGAACAACTAAAGTCACCCTCTCCACTTCCCACAACCGATGGCAGTGAGACAAGGCACTGGGAACCTTCCCAAGATGACCCACATTTCCATCCATCTCAGGACACGGTACCAAACAAGTGTGTGTTAGAGGTGCTGCCTCTGCTGTGATAGTTTCCAAGAAGCAGTGGAGAGGCACTGCTGCCTGTGATAGTTTAATTAGTCTCCCCCAAGCCCCCACTGCTTTGACTGCTCAAGACACTTACATATTTAAATTATTTCTATTATGGTTGTGTATGGGCGTGCACATGCAACTTTGAACTATGTGGAGGTCAAAAGACAACTCTGTGAGGTCTGGTCTTTCCTTTCATCTTTACCTGGGATTTCCCTAATGTGTACAGCAAGTGTCTTTGCCCACTGAGCCACCTCTCTGCCTCTGTACAGTTATTGGGATTTCTTTTTGCCATTCCCCTCTTAAAAATATTATTCATGTTTATTCGTTTTACGTGCAGAGTGTTTTTTTTTTTTTTTTTGAGTGTGTGTCTGTGCATGTGTGACATGTGAAATGCCTGGCCTCGTCCACATGCTCTTAAAAATTTTTCTTTTCTTTATTTTTATGAAATTTGCTAGTATCACAGCCAGAACCAAATTGGACCACAACCCAAAGGAATGATTTTTTTGAATGTGTACATTCATATATGTGTATTTCCTGTAGATATAACCAAGGGCCTTGAGCATGCTAGACAAGTGCTCTACTACTAAGCTGTATCATCAGCCTTTTTACAATTTTGAGACAGGATCTTCCTAACTCACCCAGACTAGCTTGGTATGTAGCCCAGGCTAGCTTGGTATGTAGCCCAGGCAGGACTTGGGCTTGTGATCCTCCTGTGTCAATCACTCAAGGAGCTGGGGTTACAGCTGAAAGAATAGTCTTACAAGAGAGAACATTTGGACCTTATGAAGTAGAAGATTTATGTAACCAAGAGGGCAGGAAAAATCCACCACAGTAAAATGAATAAGGGTCAGCAAAGTTAAACCTGGGTAGATGGTGCTGAGGCCAATTCTGAAAAGTGAGGTGAGGATAAAATTAGGGTTCAAAGCCAATGAGGTATGAAGAGAGTGACAGAGGAATTGACAAGTTGACATTGGATGGGAAAGTGTTGCAGGTCCTCGTTTTAATGGAATTTGATGCACAGATGTGGTAATGGATCACAGCCACTTTATAGGAGTGAGTTCTATTTAGTGTTGTGTTGAATATCTTACCCAAAAGATTCCTCACTGGTGACTTTTATGTATAAAAGCCTGGGCCTTTTGTTGTTGCTTTGACCTTGATGATGTATCCCAAGTAAAAGATGAAACACCTTAATGATTATTTTTCCTTGGAAGGTTGTGTGGTGGTTTGTATAAGAATGGCCTCCATAGGTTAATATATTTGAATGCTTAGTCACCAAGGAGAACTGTTTGAAAGG
Source organism: Rhabdomys pumilio (assembly GCA_030674055.1). Taxonomy (NCBI): domain Eukaryota; kingdom Metazoa; phylum Chordata; class Mammalia; order Rodentia; family Muridae; genus Rhabdomys; species Rhabdomys pumilio. The sequence continues at coordinate 1,845,660 of JANHMN010000001.1, forward strand.
ATTAGAAGGATTAGGAGGTGTAGCCTTATTGGAGGAAGTGTGTCAATGGGGGTGGGCTTTGGGGTTTCAAAAGCACATGCCAGGCCCAGGCTTGCTCTCTCTTTATGCTGCTGTGGATCATGATGTAGTTCTCAGTTATTTCTCTAGCACTATGCCCGCCTGCTATCATGCTCTTCACAATGATGAATATACAATCACCTCTAAAATTATAAGCAAGCACCCAACTAAGTGATTTATTTTTATGAGTTGCCTTGGTCGTGGTGTCTTTTCACAGCAATAGACAGTGAGTAGCATATATGCATAAATCAGAAAGTGTGAAGTTCAGAATTAATCTTAGAAAAACTTTGTATTTCATTTCTCTTATCTCTGAAAATAAAGTAAAAGAGAGAGAAGTCATTTTCTTGAGTTAGGCATTACCAGCATGCAAAGCACTGACATATCAAAATGCTAGATGGAAAAATGAACTTATGTCTACTGCCCTCTTCTGATTAATGAATAATTCAGTTATTCCATGCAGAGAAATAATATTGAATTTTTTAAAAGGATGTGATAGCTCTGAATGTTAGCATGTAGGCAACATAAAATGATCAGCTTTCACATACAGGTGTAATGTTCTTAGTGCCTGACACAAAATATCCAGAAAATCTGGGACACTATAAAAAGTCCAAACCTAAAAATAGTAGGAATAGAAGAAAAAGAAGATTCCTAGCCCCAGGGCTCAGAAAATATTTTCAACAAAATCATAGGAGAAAATTTCCTTAACTAAAGAAAAAAGTCAAACAATGGATGGTGCTTGGGGACTCTTGTGGAAGAGTTGGGGGAAGAATTGAGGGCCCCACAAGAGGTAGGAACTCCACAGGAAGACCAACAGAATCAACCAGCCTCGACCCTTGGGGCTTTCAGAGACTGAACCACCTACCAAAGAGCATATATGGGCTGGACCTAGGCTACCCATACATATCTAGCAGATATGCAGCTTGGTCTTCATGTGGGTCCCAAACAACTGGAGTGGGACTATCCCAAGAGCTGTTACCTGTGTGTGGAATATGTTCTTCTAGATAGACAGCTTTGTCTGGCCTCAGAGGGAGAGGATTCGCCTAGTCCTGCACAGAGACTTGGTGTGCCAGGGTGGAGGGTTACCCAGAGGGTGCCTCCACTCAGAGGAGAAGATCGTAAGAGCAATTTTGAAATGTGTTGACTAGGAAGGGGGACAGTGATCAGGATGTAAAGTGAATAAATAAATATAATGTTTAAAAAAGGAACAAAATCAGAAATGAAAAGGAGGACTGTGGACTTGAATGTGCTTGGCCCAGGGAGTGGCACTACTGGGAGGTGTGGCCTTCCTGGAAGAAGTGTGTCACTGTAGGGGTGGGCTTTGAGACTTTCCTGCTAGCTGCCTGACGACAGTCTGCTCCTTGCTTCCTTTGGATGAAGATATAGAACTCTCAGCTCCTCCAGTGCCTTACCTGCCTGGAGGCAGCTGTGCTTCCTGCCATGATGATAATAGATTAAAACTCTGAATCTATAAGCCAGCTGCAATTAAATGTTGTTCTTTGTAAGACTTGCTTTGGTCATGGTGTCTGTTCAAAGCAGTAAACCCCAAACTAAGACAAAGGTATAACAATAGACACTGAAGAAATCCAAAGAATCATTAGCTCTTCCTTCAAAACCTGCATGCCACAAAAATTGGAAAATCTATATAAAATGGATGGCTTTCTTGATAGATTCCACTTACCAAAGTTAAATCAAGACCAGGTAAACAATTAAAATAGTCTTATAACCCCTAAAGAAATAGAAGAAGTCGTCAGAAATCTCCCAACCAAAAAGCCCAGGGCTAGACAGTTTTCATGCAGAATTTGACAAGACATTCAAGTTAGAGCTAATACCAATACTCCTTAAACTATTCTACATCTTTCTTGCCCATCTTATCTCCTTTCTTGCTTTTTCCTTTCTCTCTCCTCTTCCCTTCCTTCCCCTATTTCCATAACTATCTTTGTCTGAATGTCTACTTCTAATTTAATATCTATCTCTGTCTTCATGTCTGTCTCTGATTCCATGTCTATCTCTGTCTCTATATTTGTCTCTATCTCCATGTATATGTCTGTCCCTATATGTATCTCTGTCTCCATGTCAACCTTCATTTCCATGTCTGTTTCAATGATCTATTTATGTCTTCAATGTCTACATCTATGTCCATGTCTGCCTGTCTCCAGTCTCTCCATGTCTATTTCTATCTCCATGTTTATCTCTAGCTTTATCTCCTCTACCTCCATCTATCTCTCTGAGAAGCACTTCGACATGGGGACAAATCTGAATTCTTACCTTTATTGTACCCATTTCAGACTCTTCAAAATGACATGTGAAAACTGTCAAGGTTTAGCCTCAGATTTTCTTTTACACATTATCTTGACCCCATCTCCATTCAGTCACATTCTATTTGCATTAACATGATTTTACTTTCAACCTCTGCCTCAACATGACTTTGTTATTACAGGAAATCCTTGTCTGGAAAAAAAACTTATTTTAGAGTCTCCTAAATTTTTATGTGAAAAATTAATTTGTTCTCATTAAGTGAGTAGCCTCTTCTCAGAACAATAGATCACCCCCATTGGGTTCATCACAACATCCTTTACTATTTTAAGACTCTTCAAGTGCCTGTTCTCACTGCCACACATTAACCTTACACTATTAAACTATGAGCTTTGTTCAGAACCAAGAACATCATTTCGCTGAGAGCCATGGCAAGCCTTAAATATGACCCCAGACTTCAAAAATGCTGCTTCTTAAAAGAACACAGAAGAAACATGTCAGAATGTTTGCAAGGAGGTTTGAGACATAGCCCTAATACTACAGGAAGCGAAGACAAAAATAGAAAAAAATGAACTTTCATCAAATTACAGCGTGTCCTCACAACCATGAGAACCAACAGGTTGGGGAGACAACCTGAAGCATGAGAGGTGTTTTCAACACATGCATTTCCTTAGGGAATATGTCCAGCATCTACAGGAACACCAGAAAGTCAGTGCTGGTAACAGCAGCAGCAGTGACAGCAGTCTGATTGAGCATAGGCGGTAGGTCTAAAAGTAAATATTCATGTGGCCAGCAGGCATCTGAAAACAAAGCTGGTCATCTCTGGTCACCAGGGAAACAGAGATGAGAACCACACTGAAATATTACCACAACCTAGTAAAAATGGCTATTTTCAGAAAGACTGAAGATAGTACTGGCAGGGGTGTGGTAGGCACAGAAAGTGGGTCAGACATTGTGGAAAGTAGCATGGGAGCTCATCAAAAAGATAAAAAATGATCCAGCAACCTCACTCCTGGGTAAATATCGGAAGAAAATGAAATTTTCTTTAAGATATTCATACCCCTTTATTTATTATATAGAAACTTTAGCTTCTCCCAAGGATGAGACTCCTTATTGGTTGTTTGATGCAGAGTGGCTGACCTCGAAGTCATTACATACCATCAACAAAAATGGACTTAGCTGATTATATTTATATATTTTTGTGCATACACACACAGGCTTATATGTAACAGTAATAATCAAAGAAAAAGGAGCTATCGACTTGAGAATGGGGGAAGGGTTCAAGAGAGAGTAGTTGAGGGGCTGGAGGGAGGAAAGGCAGTGAGTGTAGAAAGTGATGCAATTCTGTTTTAACTAAAATAATATTTTTTGCTGGGCAGTGGTGGTGCATACCTTTAATCCCAGCACTTGGGAGGCAGAGGCAGGTGGATTTTTGAGTTTGAGGCCAGCCTGGTCTACAGAGTGAGTTCCAGGATAGCCAGGGCTACACAGAGAAACCCTGTCTCAAAAAAACCAAAAAAAAAAAATATTTTTAAAAAGTAAAGAAATAGAAACAATGAGAAAGCAGACGATGAATGGATAGAGAAAATGTGTTGCAGCTATGTCATGGATGCTAAAAGGCCAGACAAAGAAATGGATTCTACCATGTGTGAGGATATGGATGGACTGGAAACTATCACAGTCAGTGAAATAAGCCAGACACATAAAGACAAAATCACTTGATCTCACTCACATATGTAATCTAAAAACATTGATTTCAAAGATGTTATTGAAGGGTGGGACAAGAGGGTGCAGAACAGCCTGAGCAAAGGTTGTTTGCAAAAGTCAGTCAGGTAGGAACAAAAAGCCTTGTTGTGTCTCTGTGCAGCAGGTATAGACAGCAGGAATGTGCATCTGGACATTTTTTCAAAACCAAAGGAAAAGATTTTAAATGCTTTCTGTTTAACCATGAAGCAATAATAAATACTTGAAGGGATAGACACATTCCACCAGATCTAAATAGTGTGTGATGTGTAATATATAGAACATCACATGATGCTGAATTTGCATGTGTCTGTAAAGGACTAATTTAAATATTGTTTTAGAGTGGAAAGGCAAAGCATCAAGAAGTACTAAATGTCTAAAGGGCAAGAGGGACTGGCTCACGGTAACAGGAGCTTCCCTTACTCCAAGGTTATTTTGTTTTAAAAAGTCTTAAGAAATGCTGGTGTAGAACCTGTTGCAGCACAGTGGGGATCTCTAGATGCATCCAACCTGTTAGGACATCCCTTCTCATTGTGTTTCCCTCACCAAAACGATTAGGAACACAGCCGACCAAAGCAGCTTACAACCAGTGTAGCAGAAAGCATTTGTCTCCGTTCAGGAGAATTGTACACTCTCTATCATTAATCTGGATATTAATGTTGTCAGTTTCATGATCGAAGACAAAGGAAAGAATTTGGTTTGTTCTAAGCAGGAATGGTAGAAGGACTGAGTTTAATAGGGTTGTGAATCCACTGCATCATAACAGCTGTTAAAGATGGTGCCTGATGCAGTCATGTGCCAACTTTGACAGTGTTAGTTTTCCTTGAACACCACGTACTCTTTTCTGAATCACTCCAAAACTTAAGGAGTTATGGGTAGATTTAGACTATAGCAATTGAACGTTTTATGCCACAAACTAAAATCCAGATGCCTCCATGAAAGTGTCAGAGCTCACAGCCAACAGCTGTTGACCAGGACTGAGCAAATGTTTGCAGGACTGAAGTATTTCTAGGTGATAATGTCCCAAGATACCAGTAAAGGTGCTGAGATCTAGGGAAACCCACACGCATACTTAGGACAAACAGCAAGCTGGATTGACGTGCATTGGAAGAGTGGGAAGTACATACCCTGTGACCCAGTTTCCAATCACTGTGGGTCATTGGAGCTGTGATTGTCTAGTGTGTTTATTTTTAACAGTGGAGCTGTTTTCATCTTTCCTTTGTCATTTAAAAGGGAAAGGGAAAAATCTCTTTTATTACAACGTAAGCCATGTATTCCTCTATATCCTAACAACAATAAGCACATTGTGGCATTTGTGTCACATCCCAGTGAGATCTGATTTGCGTGTTTGTAGCAGTCATATTTTCTAGGAACATGGGTAGTAATCACAAGGTTGATTGTAACTTTTGCTTTTAACATGCATGATTCAGTGAGCCCTAGACAATCCTGTGAGGTTGCAACAGATCGATTTTTACAGAGAAGATGGTGTCCAACCAGAAGATATGACTTTCCATGGGTCACATGGTAAATCACAAAATCAGAGCCAGAACCCAGAACTCCTGTCTCCTAGAAACACTCCCCCTGTTCTACAATACCCAGATCCCTGCTAATATATTTAAAAATAATTACAGAAGAGATGTTACAGATCCCTCAGATACAATCTGACCAATGTTCATTTTGAAGAAAGTGAACTAATCCAGAGTTAACTTTAATTGCATTCTCTATCCGAGAACAGCAGCCATGAAAAAAGAAAGGAGAAGATGGTGCTCAAGATTGATTTTCTTGTCTTTATTGCAACTTCTGAAGCCGTAGGAAACTTGTAGCAAGTTCCCCTTAGGGTCTACTTTGGTTTTATTATATCAGAATATGAAAGACAAGCTTAGAACATTCTTGATCTCAGCGGGCTCTGTATCAGGCCTTGCTTGGTGGATGTTTCCATACACTGCAAACAGATTGTCTGGGCAGGAATCTACTCCCATGTAGCACAGAAGACAATAACAGACATCTTCAGATTTCAAGTACAAATGTACTCCAAGTATGATACATGATACTTGTTTTACATGCAGTTTAAAAATTAATGTTCTCATTCGTCATATACCCGCATAATGGGCTTAGGGAACTTACCCTAGTTCACACATCATGTCTTACTTGAGTCAGAACTTGAGCACAGGTCTGTATGAGTCTGAAGTTACGCCTTTGTTCTGCTGTCACAGCTTTGAGCTTCGGAGGGAGGAAGAGATAGAAATTTGGTCCTGGAGAAGGAGGAAGGGGAGGGAACAGAGAGACAGCCTGATAAAAAGAGGTTAGGCATATGGACATCACTTGGAGAGATTAGACATGGTTCTGGTCCAGGTCTAGCCTGAAGGACAGGGTTCTGAGATATCACCTGACCTGATGCCATGCACCTGCATTGCTGAACCTCACCACAGTTTTCTAGACCAGTTCTCTGAGTCACAGAGACTTGTTTGGCACGGTTTTTCAGAAGTAGGGCTTACTTTCGAGGAAAGAAGGCCTGGACAGCAAAACAAGTTTTGTTTCCACAAACCACTTAAAATGCCTTTCTCAGCCTCTGTGGTGTGTGATATGTTTACCGAGTGCAGAGAACATTGTTTTCCAAGTCATGGGGAAGATGCAGTCCATAAGAGGTGGGCAGTAATAAATGTGCAGCTACAAACTGAGGTGGATATACTAGCTTTAAAGTTCAGGATGGTGCCGGTCATGGTGGCTCATGCCTTTAATCCCTACCTCAAGAGGCAGGGGTAATTGATCTCTGTGAGTTCCAGGCTATCTAGGCTATTTAGAGAAATTCATCTAAAGAAAAGTTTAGGATGGTATAAATTCTGAGAATTTGTAGCCAACGACCTAATTTAGTATAGTGTATGGAAGGTCTCTCAAATGGAGTGGGACTTAGACGAAGAGCTGGAAAGCAGAGAGAGAGGGAAGAGGATGAGGAGGGAGGAGAGAAAGACAGAGACTGAAATACAGAGACACAGAGATAGAGAGAGACAGAGACAAAGTGAATGAATGAATGAATGAATGAACAAGTGAGAGAGGAAGATTGTAGAAGAAATATTTTGAACCAGATCCCCTAATGGGAGAGTTGCATTCACTGGGATCCCCTCAGCCCCTCTAACAGGAAAGCCACATTCACTGGGGCCCCCTCAGACCCTCTTGTTGAGTTCAGGCTGTGCTCTGCTTCCAGTTACTCTTTGTCGTGTGAAAGTAGCTTCAGGACATGGCTGGTCCTGAGTGACTCCATTTTATAAGCAGCATTTGACTCTTGTTTGATGGCTGATGCAGTGGCAGGACACTCTCAGATGTTAGCAGCACCACTGACGAGGTACATACAGACTAACAAATGACATATTCATGAAAGTACAGAAGTATTATCTTTGAACTTATTAAAGTAAGTTAGAACACGTGAGGGTATTCCACATCAGGAAAATCAGGTCTGGAAGCCTTTCAAACACACAAAATCAAGAAAGACTGAAACACCCTATTTGGACCCCAAAGAAGAAAGACTCGAGGGATGACAACAGCCCCACTGACCTATCATGTGACCTCCTGGTGTACATGTCAAGGGCCCACAAGCAGAAAACTACTGCCTGTCTCAAGGATCATCGATCAGTCTATTTATCCATCCATCCACCCATCCAACCACCCATTCACTTGCCCAGTCATCTATCCATCTGTTTGTCCATCCATCCAC
>JANHMN010000001.1:1855334-1877325 GCA_030674055.1 Rhabdomys pumilio
GAGAGAGAGAGAGAGAGAGAGAGAGAGAGAGAGAGAGAGAGAGAGAGAGAGAGACAGAGAGACAGAGACAGACAGAGAGACAGACAGAGAGACAGACAGAGAGACAGAGAGGAGAGACAGAGAGACAGAGAGACAAAGACAGAGACAGACAGACAGTCAGACAGACAGACAGACAGACAGACAGTGCCAAACAAGAAAGGGTTATTTAGGGGTATTCACCCAGAGACAGGAGCTTTCTGCAATGAGTTGGCAGCTGCAGGGCTGGGTGTGGAATCCTTTCCCAGGGATCCAGGCACAGGCAGGGTTGCAGGGTGGTTGGTGTGTGTCCCTGTAAGCAGAGAGTAGTGAAGAGCACACAGCAGCCAACTGTTCCAGTGAGGTTGAGGTAGAGGACCCGGTCTGACAGATTCGGGATCACAATCCACTAGGGGCCAAGAGGCAATTCAGAAGAAACTGAAAATCCCCCACAATGGGATCCAACCAGAGGCCATCAAGATATTATACAGCCAGAATTGTCTCCAGGGCTGGAAGACTTCAGCAAGCCAAGACCATATACAAATGTTAATTGCTCTCATCCTAGCAAATATCTCTCTCCGTGGACATTTGAGAGGAAAAAGAATGATTCCCTTGAGAGAGAAATTATAGAAAAAAATGTCTAAGAAACAATTCTTTGTTCTAACTGGAGTTAGGAGAAAAAGTCCTAGAATGTATCAACCATGAGGAGGTAATTCAAAATTAAAATCATGATGATATGGGTCTGGAAACATACTTCTAAGTGTCTATGATGGTGTTGTGAGGTTCAGCTGGAGGGAAGATTCACTTTAAATGTGAGAAGCACCACCCCATGGAGTAGAAGTCCACACTGAATAAAAAGAGAAATAGAGCAGAATGCCACATTCATTTTTCTGTGTCCTTTTTGCAGGCACAGTGTGACCAGCTGTATTTGCATCTGTGCCTTCCCTATAGTGATAGACTTAACTAAAGTCAAATAAACACCTCCTTTAGATTGCTTTTTGTCAAGAGTCTTATCATAGCAATGAGGAAAGTACAGAACACACACAAACACACATACACATGTACACACAAAAGGACACCTGCACATATAAGCATGCATGCACACACACACATACACATACACAAAGGCACACATGCACACACACATACAAAGAAACACACGCACACATGAGCATAGACACACACACACACACACACACATGTACACACAAAGGGACACCTGCACACATGAGCATGCATGCACACACACACATACACACACATACACAAAGGCACACATGTACACACACATACAAAGAAACACACGCATGAGCATAGACACACACACACACACACACACACTACACACGGGGGGGGGGGGGGATGCACACATGAACATGCATGCACACTTTTTTGCGAAATGAGGCCATTGCTGTGATAAACCTGACCATATGGTTCACAGGCCTTTGGAGCTTGGTTTACATGAGGAAACAAAAAAAAAAAAAAAAAAATTAAAGCTGCAAACTAGAGAAGTACCAGACACTGTAAGCACAGCTCAATAGACCAATCTGCTGGGGTTTGGAAATCTAGGGCACTTAAAAACACAACACATAGACAGTGGAGGAAGCTTGGCTCATGAGGTTTCATAGGGGAACAAGGACTTTACCAGAAACTGGCTAGAGGCTATTCATCTTATGTTTGACAAAAAACAAACAAACAAACAAACAAACAACTTGGCTGTATTCTGATCATGTTTTTATTGTTGTTGTTATTTTGTTTCTGTTTTTGCTTTTAATTTATTTTTTTCTGCGCTTGTTTTGAGAACTTGAGTAATAGGATAATTTGTTTGGTGGAAGAATTTCAAGACAGCATTCAGGCTACAGCACGGTTACCACCCATTAAGACTTCAGTGTGAGAGAACAGAGATGGACAGAAAAAAGAAAATGTTCAGTTTGTGAAGAAAAGAGCAAAAGGTGGTTTAGAGATTCAGATCAATGCAGCAGCAATTGTTAGATGTCAGATCATCATCACTAAAGAGACCCCTTGCCTGGCACTGAGACTCCACCCAACAAAGTTGCCAGCTTGTGCAAGTTAATCTTGAGACCCTAATGCCACTGAAAAACAACTACCTAGACTGAGCCCGGAAGGCATATGGAGGCCAGTGCAACCGTGGGCCAAGGAGCCAGGCTCCATTTCCAAGTGGCAGCACAACTGCAGTGTCATTCAAGTGATAGTGGTGTTGCAGGCAAAAAATCTACCGAGGTGAGAGGCTTGCACCATTACTGAGACCAGGCAGTTGGTGGAAGGGTCAGATTTTCTGCAGAATAGCTCTCAGAGGCCATTATGTATAGCTGTGAAAGTGATGTCTAAGATGTGGAGACCCCAGGGTGCTGGAGGTACCTACACTGTGAGATCTTCACAGAGGAATGTTGCAGGCACGAGGCAGAGAGAGGCATGTGTACCGAAGGCTACACTGTTAGGATGAAACTTCCCAAGGCTGCTAAAGCCTGAGTAGTTTCCATCAAGAGCCAATACAAGGCTTCCTTGTCAGTGGACATCTAGACACATCACTTTAAGTCTAACAGTTCACGGCTGACTCCTCAAGTCATTTCTATCTCATTATTCGGAGTGCATTTAGCACCTATGTAAACCTGAGCTCAAACATTTATATCAAGAATAACTATCCTGCCTATATTTCTAGCATGTAGATATTTGAATGTGTTTTTACTTCAATGTACATGGACATATACTGTTTTTAATTTGGGGGAACATTTTCACCAAACAATTTTAAGAGAATATCTGGAGATTGAAAATTGTTTAACTTTATTTTAGCATTTTCTTTTCACTTCTGAAATGTTTGACTTTGGAAATATCTTTTTTTAGTCAAACTGTGCGATTTCCTATATTCTTTTCCTGCAAAAACCAGTTTTTCAATCTGTTCAACTCACAGCTGTTTCTCCATACCTGTGCTTATTAAAGTTCCTTCAAATGCCAAGTCTCCACCACCCTTTCCTCACGGTTTAGCTTTCACCTATCGTGCAATAGTTAGTCTGGATGATTGTGTATGTGCATACGTGTGTCCTTTAAGACATATTTCACAAGTGTAAACTAGAACTACCTAGTCAATAAATTAAGCTAACACAGTTAAAACTCTGCCCAGAAGTCATGCTCTCCACACAAGGTTGAATTACAAACTTCTGTGTTGGTGACTACATCCCAGCCTCAGTTTACCTTACTGGTAACAACATCACCCTTCATTTGTTTGCATTGCTAGAGGCTAGTGTAGTCCTAGTGTATTCCTTTTCTGAACACAAACGGTGAAAAAATATGGATGTAGGGATGAATGGAGATTAAAAAAATATGATTTAAATTTACCCTAGTCCTTCATTAGTCTTTAGCTATTTCCTTTCAGAATAAAAGGAGAGGAAAATGGATCTTGCCCTCAGTTTCACTTGAGGAATACTTCTACCACCCACACATTCCTATTTCTGGTTTCCCAGAGGAATAGACACCAGTAAAGGACTCATCCAGGGACAAGGCTTCCTGGAGCCATGCAGTGGAGTAGCTGTCCTTCTGTCCTCCCAGGATGCAGTCAGATTCTTGGCTGTCACTCGAGCATATGTTCTTCAGCTTACATTTGTAACTAGAAATCAGAATGGTACTTGAAGTTTATGTTACAATGGGGGAAAACAAAAACAAGCAAGCAAGCAAGCAAACAAACAAACAAACAAGGCTTCTCTCTGACAACATCTCTCAAGACGAAAACCCAGAGCTTGGACCTACCTACAGCAGGTAACAAGAATTGACTGTGATTTAATCCTGAGGATAACAGGTGGATCTATCAGGAAAAACCCAGTGGAGTTTTTGTTATGCCCAGTGACCTTACCATAACACATGTTGCCAGCAGCTGGCAGTCATTTGCTCATGAAACTTGGAAAATGTGAGTTTACCCCATGAGAATTGTAGGATGGAGGAGGAAGGTCTCGCATATATCCATCCTTTTGCTAGTTGCGTGAATGTACTTATTTCTGAAGTTTGGAATCATCTGTGCCAGGCTTTGTGGGGAGGAACTCATGTGCCAGTGAAGTGGAAACACAAACCTCCTCAAATCAAATGGAGAGGCAAATGTCTACCAAGAGAATCAAATGGAAGAGGCAAATGTTTACTGAGAGAATCAAATGGAGGAGGCAAATGTTTACTGAGAGAATCAAATGGAGGAGGCAAATGTCTACCGAGAGAACGATGAACTCATCAGGCAGATCACATGAGACTCTGAAGATCAACAGTGTCATCTGGGCTGAGATCCATGAAGCACACAGACTCTGGCATTTATAATCATAATGGAGTCTCAGAAAAAAACAATCAAAGTGTCTAATTAGAGATCCCATTTCATAGTCCATGTTAGTTACATTTGTGTTGTTACCAAAATGCCTGACAGAAAATAAACAATGCAAGGTTTAATTTGGCTCAGTTTCTGAGGGGTTTTAGTTCACCATAATGAAGAAGGCAGGGGAATGTCTCTAACCAAAGCAGTAGAAGCAGCAGAGAGTTGACTACCATGGAGCTCAATAGCCTGGGTCAATAGACTCACACACTTTCACTTACTTTCAGTCAATGCTGATCTCTTAAGAGCGCCACGGCCTCGGAGACAGCATTATGAGCTGGGACTATAAGCACAAGACCCTATAAGGCATCCCATATTTAAACCATCACATACCAGAACCTACCGATCTATTTTTTATTTAAAAAGAATTATATTTATTTTATTTTATATGTATGAGTGCTTTTGCTTGCACTCCAACCTATATACCTGGTGACAACGGAGGCCAAAAGGGGATGCTGCATCCCCTGGAACTGGTGTTACAGATAGGTGTAAGTGATCATATGGATATGGGGAACTGAACTGAAGTCCTCTGCATGAACAGCCAGTGCTCTTAACTACCGAGCTGTCTTTCCAGCACATATGAGCCTACCAGTCTTTTATTACAACTGTTGATGAGGGTGGAAATTGAATTTTAGTTCATAAATCTCTGGTGGAAGGGAAAAAGCTTGAAGTTGATTGAAAAGGTAGGTCTTTACTCTTTACGGTTATATCTAGCCTGACATTTGCTGTCTAGAATGGAGAGTTTCTGCAAGGTGAGCTTGTCTGTTGGTTATATCATTATTCTCAGCTGTTCTCTTTCTGATTTAATTGGTTTGGATTGAGATATAGACAAAGGGAGTTTTAATTAGAATTTCCCTGGATGATTCTAACATGATAGCATCAAAACCCAGCAATGTCAACCAGCCTTCCAAAGAGTAATTTCTTACTTCAAATATAAGAATGTGGTGGTTATAATTTTTAAAGTGCATTAGAGAAATATGAAAGCAGCTCACTGTCATTGTTGCTGAGGACAAAAAACATGTCGTAGGATGTAGATTTATTCAAAACGAAATGCTCATTCATGTGATCAGATTTGCAAAAGCATGGTACTTTAGGCTAGATCATGAGTCAAGAGATAAAAGGATAAAAGGGCAGAAAATTTGTGAAGACAGAAGGATGTTGAACCCACCAGAGGATGACGATGAGACACAGAGCAAATAGTCTAGGAGAAATGCCACGTTCTCTAGTGTTTCTGAGAGGGTGTACCGTCAAGGTACTTAAAAACAAAGCACATGGCCAGATAGACATTCTCTGTGGAAACAGAAAAGTTTCTCTAATTCTCCTCATGGGTACATGGCCAAACTGACTCGCCAAACTAATAGACCAGCTTGAGTGAACAATAAGGAGAAACTCTGGGCACCATCTCCACCTATGGACATCTCACAGGCTTATAAGCAGAAGAGAAAGGCTGAAAGGTGACTTTCACAGAGTGAGTCTGCTTACACTGACCAGGACAGCAGCTTCTACTAACTGCAGGGCTGTTTTGCTTCTGTTCCTAGAGCCTGCCTTGACATGTGGAGAGTGGTTCAGAACTATAGGAAAAATATGGCTGGCATGCTGTGGGTAGTCGGCTGGGAATGCTCTGGGTTCCTCCGGCTGGAAGTTAGGCCCAGCCTCTCCATGGTTCCTCACGGTGCGGCCCCAACACAGGAGGAAGTCCTTGGGTTTCCAAAACCGGTTTATTGGCATGGCAGATGGTGGATGGATCTGGATTCATACCCCACAAAACCCAGGCGGAGCCTGAGTTAAATGGGGAGGGGAAAAGGGGGGAGGGGGTGGGGAGGAATGCTTAGTTGGCTCCACTCTCTTGCCTTCAGGTACCTCATTAGTATGCAAATCTCTCTAGGGCCTGGGGGCCTGTTTATCACGCCCACCACCTACTGAAGGGTGGAGATTAGGCCTCATGTCAGGAGCCTGGGTTCTGGGAACATGGAGGAACCCACAGCCCAAGAACCAGGATACCCTTCCATGGCCCAACACAGAACAATGAGAAAAGTCACAGCAGGGAAGTGAGTAAGATCCCAAAGACACTGGCCTCTCTTGTCTGAAAAGTCACTGTGGCAGGTCAGCTTTCTCTCCCACCTGGTCTCAGCCATGAGTGCTGAGCTCTGGAGGTGGGTGCTGATGCTCACCCTTCAGCTGATGCTGCTCTCAAGGAAATGAGTGTTTTCATCAGTCTGATGCCAGACAAGGACATAACCGGCACAGAAGAGTGGCCATGTTGGTTACAATCTCCTTTTCTGAGTTTAGATAACTGTAGATTTGATAATCTACAGTTGAGGGATTAACAGCCAGAATAATCATGCTGTTGGAGTAAAACTTGGCAATTTAAAACTAATCAACTGTGCTGAGAGATGGGTATGCATCTCTGCAGTGGATGACCAAGGCTCCTTGGACTAGCATTTTGTAGTGTTGACTGCTTGTGCCTGCTGGAAAATCTTCATGTGTGTGCACTATTTGTGCCTAAAGGAACTCTTCTTCCTCTCAATGCTGTCCTTCAGTTTGCTGCCCAAGCCCTGCCTTTTGGTAGGAAGACTGGTCTTTCTCATGTGTGGGAAGCAACATATACCCTCTATTGCTTGCAGTGGGGTTACATCCTGACAAACGCACATAAGCTGAAATGTGGTGTACTAAAAATCTACTCAGTGCACCCAGTCTGCTGAACGTGAACCTAGCAACAGGGTCACCAAGAGTGCTGACTAGATGTTTACTCTCACAATCACTGGCTGATGGAGAGCCGTGGCTCTCTGCCATTGCCCAGCACCGAGAAAGTGCTACCCTTTCTACCCTTGGCTGTGGAAAAACAAATCAAAATTTAAAATCCAAAGTACACTTTCTACTGATTGTATATTACCGTTGGGCCCTTATAAAACTATCAAATTGTAAGTCAAGCCATTGTTAGTCAGGTACCATTTACTCCACCTTTCTCTTCTCAGTTCCAGAACTTTGTGGTATGGTCTTTCTTGCTCTTTGTTCTGTAATTCAATGTCTATTCACTAATCTATCTATCTGACTATTAAATTAGATATGTTTGGAAATTAAATTATTTTTAAGAGCAGTCTTCAGAGTTAGCTGTCCCTGGATACTAATTTGTAATTTAATATAACAATAAAGACACAAAGCAATCAACCTGTCTCCCTGTGCTGGGACACTCATCTCAGACATTTGTTTTCTAAGAAAGCTTGAGTATGCTGTTATGGGAGGAAGAAAAGTAATATAAAGTAATATCCAGATGTTAAACTGCAAGAGCTCTCTGTCTGCTGCACACATGAGGTGCAGCTATCACACCTCTGGGAGACACAGAGGGGGTGAAGTGAATAATACACAAACATTCCCATCAACACACTTATTCTGATGCGACCATCTGAGGTTCATATTTAATAGAGCTACACTAGTTTTAGAAAAATTGTTATTTTTCTTATACATATGGTCTTATTTAAAATAAACACATATATTCATATTATATACTGACATAGGAAAGAAAGGAGCACAGAGGAGGGCCGAGGAGGAAGCACTGATCTAAATTTGGAAGGAGACAGGACATCAAAGAGGAAAAGTGGAAAGTACAGTATTGGAGAAACTTGACACATCAATAACTCACGAAACCTGAGAGACTATCAGGGTGCAGTTGTGAGGAGAAAGTGAAGGGAGAAGGGCTCAGGACTGAGGAGGAGCATCAGCTCACATTGCTAAAAGTGCTCACCATGACAGGATCCTAGGGGTAGAATAGGAAGAAGATGGCTACAGATTGCATACAGTGCCAAGTCAGAGGCTTCTGAACTGCAGCCCCCAGACAAAGAGAAAGTTTTGAACCTGGCTTTTTTCTTGGCTTTAGAATGTCAGCTGAAAACCATTCACTCAGATCCTCTGGAGCTGGAGTTATGGGTGATTGTGAGCCACTAGAAAGAGGTGCTGGGAATCAAATCTAAGTTCTCTGGTAGATCTTGCAGCAAGCACTCTTACCGCCTGAGCTGCCTCTTTAGCCCCTTATTTTTCTTTCTTAACATAGTCATGATATATGTTAAAGGAGTAGTTTGGATAGACTGAATTTCATTTGATTGACCAACGGAAAGTTTGGAAACACCTCAGTGAACTCTAATGAAAAGCGCTTGATTCACAAATGATGCATTGGACCCAAGGGACTGAGAGTATGGTGATCATCACAGGGTTTTCTGGTCTTATTCAAGAGAATAGTTAGTGATTCTTCTCTGTGGGGGCCTCACAGGCTTCTCTGCTTACATACAAAAGCTGTTGTTGGATGGGACACAGAAAGGAACCACTTTGCATCTCTCTGAGGAATGTGTCTCCTGATTGCTGGTAAATCAAGCTCAATGTGGCCACAGCGCGAAAGAGAGTTTGCTAACACACTTGATGGAGAGGCCGGGGTGATGGACATCAGTCATCCTGAGCCACCTCTCTGTAGATAGCTGTGCTTCTCAAGTGCTGTATCTACAGAGAGGAAAGATACAACCATTGGCATCTCTGATATTTTCAGCTTCGTTGTGCTGAAGCAGAACTGAAGAGTCATCCAGAAGGATTCATAGGACAACCTGGTAAGGAAGTAGATATGGGAAGTGGGGGAGTGAGGCTGCACAGTCTAGCAGAACCAACTGGGAGGGACTCTGGCTCAGTCCCCTGAGGACTGAGGACACTATTTTCTCTTTAGCATTATTATAATGACCAAGTGAAGACTTGTCACTAGTCAGAGCTGAGGCCAGGTCTCTACTCTCCTCTGCCTCCTGTCCCTTTCTGAGGGGACTTTGGAGCCATATACTCTTTGCCTGGGGTATAAGAGTACAGGCCTTCCTGCTATCATTTCTCCCCCCAAGTGCTGTGCTTAGAGCACATGCAAGTCTTTTTTTTTTTTCTTCAGTTTGAGACAAGGTTCCATGTTACTTGGGTTGACTTTAAACCCTTGATTCTCCTGCCTCCACCTGCTAAGTCCTAAGACTGCAGGTGTCCCCTCCGTGCTTGGCACACAGGCAACTCTTCAGGGCTTAGTTACTTGATGTGGGAACTCTGCTTAGCTTTGACCTATGTACTACCGTTCATCACACATCAGTGCATCCATTATGACTCATGCTTTTGTGTGTGTGTGTGTGTGTGTGTGTGTGTGTGTGTGTGTGTGTTGAGGACTCAAAATCTGCTGTCTTAACAAAAAAGAAGTAAGCCATACAACAGTACGGACTATTCACCACACTGTAATCGGATCCCTGGGACTAACTGGCCTTGTATGTGAAAGTTTGTGGTTGTCACTAGCATCTGGCCACCCCCAATCCCCATCCTTGACAACCACCAGATGACTCCACTCTACTGCTATGAAGGTGGTATGTTTAGACTCCAGAGATGAATGACATCACACAACATTCATCTTCCTGTGTCTGGCTTTTCTCATTTGGTCTTTTTGTGGATGCCACCCTCTGCCCTCAGTCCCCCCTGCTTCCTATGCCTACAGCCTCTGCTGCTCTGTTCATGGTGATTCTAATGTAAGGAGTAATGACAACAAGGAAGTCAGGACAGCAGTTACGGAATGCTTGCACACTTCCTGCTTCCTCTGTGTTGGGTACTTCTGTCTTCTCCTTGCAAAGTACAGCCCTGCAATGTTGAAGTCATTTCTTATACTTTAAAGATGAAATAGGTATGTGTTTTTCTTGAGACCATTATTTCTAGTAATTAGGGATTTTAAAATTGAATTTTGCTCCTAGAGTTTCTTTTTTTTAAATTTTATTATTTTTTATTGGATATTTTATTTACATTTCAGATACCAACCCATTTCCCCATTTCCCCTCCCTAGAAAACCCCTATCCCGTGCCCCCTTTTCCATTTTGCTTTTATACAATTTTTTAAAAATGTTAATCAAAGGCTTTATAAATATGGTAATTCTCAATCAGAAGTGTAACCCAATACCCAACCTAGATATATAAACTATCTTTGACTGGTGGAGACACATGAGCATCTGCCTCCATGCCTCCTCTCTCTTTCTCTCTCTCATCACCTAGCTTCTCCTCTACTTCATCTTCTCTTCTCCTTATTCCATCTTTTCCTCTCAGTGCTCCTTCCCCCTTAGCTCCTCCTACATATCACCCTTCCTGTTAAAATAAAACTTTTCTCTCAAAATACAATTAGAGCATAATTATTTCTATTTGTACCAGTGAGGTACAAGATAGTCTTAATACCCAGTCCATCATTTTGTTGACTAACCAGAACCTTTGTCGTCTCTCTTGACTAAAACACTAAGTTTTGAAACTGGCTTTTTTTCTTGGCTTTAGAATGTCAGCTGAAAACCATCCACTCAGATCTTTTCTCTTAAAGTAAATAGCCAGGATTGGCTATGAGACTATAGGTCTTCAACCCCGTCAGAAATCCAGAATGACTGAGTTAACTGAAGTTATGGGAAGCACTAAGCATAGCTTCTAAAACTTAGTCAATTTATAGAGACCGCTGAACACCTGGACAACCCCTATACTACCGAATGTTGGGGCATCAAATCTTCAGCCTTCTGGCCCAGACTCATCTGACAGACCTTAGTGCTGCAGAGTTATTGAGGGCTGATTACTCTGTCTAGGCAGATATAATCAGTCGACTATTCTGCAAGTGTGTCCTTTTCTGGACAGTAATTTGTCTGTAAATGGAAAGAGGCAATTCTTGCCTAGTGGCTGTCTCTGCACAACTGGAATAACTCCAAGGATGCTCAATTTCTTCTTAGAATCCAAGACAGGAAGCTGTCAGCTCCTAGAGTTTCTACTTTGTCAACTAACATCACATTAAATGCAGATATCCAGGACCAACACTTAGTTCAGAGAAAAGGTCTGAAAATATATTGTTGGCAATCCTATGATTCTTCTCATGGGTAAATTTGAGAAACACCTACAAAACAATGCAGAACATACTCAGCCCACCCTGGCAAAACCCAACTGTGACTCCAGTTTTTCCTTCAAGTTATCAAGTCCATTGGAGTGTTCCAGCAATAGCAGACCACTCACTGTGCCTGGAAACACTGGGCATTTCACATCTTTAGCACTCTTGCCTGCTCTCCTGCCTTTGGTGAATGCCCATTTCATTTTCCTGTCTCTGGTTAGCATTCTTGCCATTGTGAGTGCTTCCCCTGACCCCCGAAGCTGTGGCTGTTGTTCACTTCCTCTTGTCCACTTCCCTGATACCAATATCACTTGAAATATATGCTTGCCATAGTAGTCTCACCATGTGCCTTATCACATCAATTCATAGAGGTTCTTCTAAATACAAAGGAGATGGAGCATCCAGTAAAATTAAGCATTTCTTATTGAGGATGTAGGACAAGGAGAAGTTGTGTGTGTTGGTTATAGAAGACTACTTCCCACACTCTCCACAACACTAGCCAAGTGTTTAATTCTGTCACTGCAAACATTTTTGACTTATTCTAAGTCTATGTGCTAAGTTGACTTAGCTCACCACATCCTACCTGTGGGTATTTGGTGAATATCTTCATCACTCAATGTTCCAAGCTCCAATGTCTTTTTTTTTTCAAATGAAGATATTAATAGTCTCTCTCCAAAAGAGTTTCAATCCTAACTAAACAAGTTAATATGAGCTCCCCACTTTGCCACTTTGAACAATGCTGGCCACATGGCAATGATTTCAATATGGTTTTATCTAATGTTGTTATTCCTCCCAACACTCTCAAAGGAAATAGAAAAAAAGAGGAATCCAGAAATAACAGGAACAGCGTTGAGTCTTACCATGAAATGGGAAAGATTCCTTCCTTCCTTTCCTTTTCTCCCTGTCCATGTCCTTCTTGGGTTTATATTACCTAGAAGAATTCATTCAATGTGGTGCTACTCTGCCCACAAGTTCACTGCATGTATGTGCCACACACTGAGCAGCCAGACCACCAGCAAGCAGTTTTTAACTGCTGATGGAATGCTGGGGACTGGAAAATAACTTTAGACAAGTCAGCCATGGTGCTATTGTGCAGTTGCTTATAATGCAGTGGGAAATGACAGGACAAGAAAGAACAAATTGGTTATTTGCCAATACGCAAAACAGAAAATTGAAGTGTCTTAATCCTAGGAGTCAGAGGACACCTGTGTTGAGAAAGTGGTGTTTGTGCTAACACAAATATCAACACAGAAATTGATCAGGTAGAGAGGTCAGGCTGCTGTTGTGTCAGAGTTGTAGAAAGTCCTAGACGGATGCAGATGGTGTGTTCCAGGTGTCTTTCTCCTCCCACACCTCTGTGTTGCTACTAGTTAACAGTGAGTTATTTGCAGAAGCTTAAAGAAGTCAGCTTATATTAGGCCTTGTATTTTCTTTCTCAGGTTTCTCTGAAGTAAGGAGACACTGATAAAATAATCAGGTAAAGTCTTCCAGGTTCCAATGAGCTTCACTTTTAGGAAGACAGTATTTGAACAAGAGGCCTCCCACTCTGTTGCTTGGTTCTTAAAGGAGATGTCTGTAAGTGTGAATTTCAACTCTCATGATGGTATTGCTTTACTGGAAGAAGTTACAGGGTAAGAAGAGATTAATCAATGCCAAATACACATCTCATTACCTGAAGGTGGAGTTGTGATTTCTCAGGCATGCTGGCATGGACAGCAACATGGAGAACTGTGATTTAGTATCACTAGAAACACATTCATCATTCACTTAAAACTAATATTAATAATGTTTCCTCTTTACATGAATCAAAACTTTGAAACACTGCTTGGGAAATGAGAGAGGAATGAATTTCATTTCCCTGGACTTGTGCTGAACATGAAGCAGGGGTTTCAGTGATTGCTCATTGCTGAGCTTCATCTTAACCTGCATCACGTCCTCTAACTGAAGTTCCACTCCTGTGTGGCCAGACAGTACTCAGAGCACTTAATCTTAAACCATGTAATGACACATGACCACAGGAAGCACAAGCCACATTAAGCTCCAGAGAATCAAGGAATCTTCAGTGCTACTGAAGTAGATAGAAGTCTCTTCCAGATTAGGTTAACGTGAAGCACAGACATGCCTGCCAGTATCACACGTGTAACAGCTTAGGCTGGGTCAATGGAAGACTCATTGGTACCACTTTATGTGGCTTTGTAAATGTGAATCTTCTTCGTACAATTTTCTTTTGCTTGTGACATTTACAGATGAGCTCTTACAGCCCGCCAGGCTGAGTCCCTATTCTAATTTGTTTGAATGCCCGACTATATCACCATTCTTAATGACTCAGAGACTATTGAAAATAACATTTGATATCTTAATTTCAAGGGTATAAATATAAGGGCTGGGGAGATAGCTCAATCAGTGAAGTACTTGCAAGGAATCAAAGTAGATTCTCCCAAACCCATGTGAAAAAAGCTAAGGGTGGCCATATGTGCTTGTAACCCCAACTCAAGGGAGAAGGAGAATCCCTAGGCTTCACTGGTCAGCCAGCCTAGCCTACTTGGTGAGTTCCAGCCTGTGAGAGGCCTGGTCTCAAAACAAAAGAAAAGAAAACAAAAAAAGAAACCAAGAAGGAAAGAAGGAAAGAAAGAAAGAAAGAAAGAAAGAAAGAAAGAAAGAAAGAGAGAGAGAGAGAGAGAGAGAGAGAGGAAGGAAGGAAGGAAGGAAGGAAGGAAGGAAGGAAGGAAGGAAGGAAGGAAGGAAAAGGATTAATGGCACCTTAAGAATGACATCAGAAGTGGTTCTCTGATCTCTGCAGACATACTCACCCACACTGTGTGTGTACCACCCCTCACGCACCTGCACACACATGTATACACAAACAAATACATGTAGATCTCCCCCTCAGGTTTAAACATTAGTTCCTATGAAAGACTTGGTTCCACCTGATACTGAAATGCAGATTGGAACATGTACAGAAGTCTGGATCTGTTTCCAGGGAAGTCAGTGTGATCTCTATTTTGCTATTTCAGTAAAACCAGCTTCCTGGGAAAGTTGTAATTGAGAACCATAGTCCCTGATGGTCAGTGAGGGTATGGAGGTATATCTAAAGATAAAACCTCTCTCTCTCCACCCAGTAAGGCTGCTGAGTACAGTGGAGACTCATTTCTCGGCCCTATGGAGACCTCCAGGCCCTCCTGTGGGGTCTACAAAATGACTGGCAAATAGATCTAGCAGTAGAGAAAGGTTATGGGGACATTTTAATCATTAGGAACCAAGTACTATAAACAAAACAGTGATTAAGAATATCAAATGATGGTAGTCAGACTTTTTACTAGAGCTGAATACGAAAAAAAAAATACAACAAATTATCCAGACACTGTGGAACTGCATGTTAACAATTGTATTTAATAATTATTTTTTACTTCTTAGATTGGTGATAACTATGCCTGTATAGTCACCTGCTTTCCTTCTCTCTGTTATCCACATGTCAAGAAAGTCTGTTATTAATTTGTTTATTCAAAGAAATTTTATTGAATGACTAGAAACTATCTGAGGCACCACAGACAAAGAGTATCATCATTACTCATGATTGGCAGGCCCACAGAATAAGATCAAAAACCTCAGCCCTTATAGCAAATAAGATCATGCCCCACAGACTGAGTGTCTAATATTAACTCCTCATACTGACTGTTAGTTTAGCATCAACAAACAGACATTATGTGTGAAACACTGGGTGTGGTTATGCAGTATCATAACCTAACACTCAGTGTGGCCAGAAGTGTGGTGCCAGACTTGTCTACACAGTGTATTTCAGATAAGGCTATAGTATGAGACTCTACCCCTCTCTCTGCCTTCCTGCCTGTCTCAAATATACACATACATGCATGCATGCATGCATATATACATACATATAATACATATGATGAAATAGTAGTGGGTCAAGATAATGTAGTGATAGGAATATAATCAAAATTCAGAAGAGAAAGTCCAGAAGTAATTCATAAGAATTCACTTGGGAATTTAGTACATGACAGATGAAGTGTCACAAGATGGGGTGAGATAGATTATTAGATTAAACTGTGCTCTAAAACTGGTGTTTGAGGACAAGATCAGGTTGGGTTTCTCACTGCAACATGCTGATATTAACTCTATACGAGTTGAACTGCATGATATAAAAACAAACTAATTTAAAAATGGATGGATTTTAACTTGATATATATGATTTGATAAAAGGTAGCCACCCCAAGCTCAAGGGTTATTGATGATGGATGGCTACTGGAAAGTGAGAGTCAGTTTTCTTTAGTGATGTGACCCTTGAGAGGTACTCGTGCTTCCATAGATGACCTAGGTGCAAACCTGCAGCACTATGTGGACTCAGTGGGTTAGAAGAATCACATGAAATTGGGGGATAGGGGAAGAGCAGAAGGGGAACGTGTGGGGTGGATTTCTTCAAGGTACTTTCTATACTTCACGGAAGTATCAAGGCAACAAAATATATATGTGAACAAACTATTTGAAAACAAATAATAACTTGAGTGTGCCTTGTCATTGTGAATAACACCTGATCTGAGGAAGAGCAGTTACAGTCACTTGGGCTCATAGCTTGAGGGCACAGTCTGCTCTAATGGGGAAAGTGTGTGTGAAAGTGTGAGGTAGCTGGTCACACTGCATCCACAGCCAGAAAGCAGAGATGATGCTTGGCACTCACCTCCCTTCCTCCTTTTCTGGTTTACTCACTCACGTGGTGGAGAAACAACAGAATTAAAATGGTACTGTAGAGAATATCCACATAGCACAAAAGCAGGTAACAGTAGAAGAAACAATTAGGATATAAAATACACAGAAAATAATAAATACCAGAATGTCAGACATAAACGTCTCACATATCAATAATCACATCAGTAATTAAATGTAGAGAAAATAAAATGTCCTACTTAAAAGCAAATATTGGCAAAATGAACTTAAAAGTCACGATCATTTAAAAAAAAAAAAACCACACAATTAGATTTAGAGAAATATAGACTAAGTTCTGCCAGACATAGGAATGCATTAAAGCATTAGCAACATAAATTCAACAATATCTAAAAATGTGCTTTCCAGTCAGCAAGAGTGGGAGAGAGAGATGTTATAAATCAATGATGGTGAGACAGGAGCTGTTAAAGCCGTGATACATACGTAGAAAGGATACATAATAAAACAACATTAATTCATGATTAATTCTTTTCATGTTTGGAACTAGAGGGAAGTTTCCTTTGAAAGGTAAACAAAACACATTGCGTCATCTCATCGCTTCTACACACACCTACATGTGTGAAGCGCTGTGTTCAGTGCTGAAGATGCAGAAGTGAAGATTAGGAAGCCTTTCTCTGTAAAAACCTGGCTGTGACTATTTAAACCCATTTCAGTATTTGCTTATATTTAGAGGCCTTCTCACTAAAGTTGGAAACAGAGACTCCAAGGCCTGGTCTTTAAAAGATTATTGTGTACAAGTACAAGAAAAAGGCTTGATTTAATTAAGGTGGCCATAGACCCTTCCTCTCTGATTTATGTGGTGCACAAATATAGCTTACATATGTTGTGGATAACTTAATTGTTCACATCTTGGTAACGTTGTTCTCCTGCCACTGGGTTTAATTACATTACATTATGATGGTAATTAACAGAGCCAAACGTCATTACATCATTAATTGGTTTTATGAGGCTTTGGAGCCTTTTGCTCAGAGCTCTTGCATTTAACATAAGCTCTCACTACTGTGAGCTGTTTTCCTAGAAGGTTTTTTTCAGCCACCCTGTTGTTAGGTAGATGGTGGCAGACTTGAGCTGTGGGCGATATAGCTTATACTACTCCTCGATGTCATATTCATTAGTCTTGTTTAATTGTTCTGTCTCAATGGGGATCTTAAAGATTGAGGCCAGGTCTACCCAGTTCATTCCTACTGATATGCCTGTGTGTGATTAACATAGAAGCAGTTGCCATTCCTAAGTATACCAGGGTGTTTTGTATTGAATGCTGATTCTGTTGGCAGAGGGATGGGAATGGAAATACACTATGGAGAGCCACTGTGGACCATAGCTGCAGCTACAACCCAGCTCTGTACAGTTGGGTAACTGCACATCTTTCAGTAAAGCACTTTTAGCTGTATGTTTATATTTCTTAGATGGACAGTGTTTTGCCCTTTCCATCTATGGATACACTTGAAAGCTATGCCACTACCAACCTGTGCAGTTTTTTAAAGAATGTACTAGCAGTACATTCAGATACTACTTCATTCTAAGAACTTGTTAACTTCTGTGGTGTCATTAAATCTCACAGCCACCATGGATATCTGCTTGACAAGATCTACAATCACCTAGGAGACTAACCTGGGAATGTCTACCAGGGAGTTCCTAAGTTAGGTTAATTGAAATGAGATACTCAACACACGGAGCACCATCCCATGGGCCTACATTGAGTTGCGCACAAGCATTTATATCTCTCTTCTCCCTGACTGTGGATACAATATAACCAACCCTCAAACTGAGAGTGACAAACCCTACCTTAAGTTATTCTTGTGAGGTATTTTGTCTCCAAAACAAGAAAAGCAATACAGTCTTCGTTATCAAGACTTTAGGTGTAAGAATACTGGGACAAAATATTTTGTTTTGGGGATACAGTCTAGAAAAGGACACAGGTCTGGTATTTAAGTCTAGCTCTTCCTGGTTTCAAAGCTAAGAACCATTTTTCCCTGTTGCTCTTGACTCTGGAGAAGTTGTTACTTGACCATTCTGCCTCGTATACAATACTGAGTTAATCTGTAAAGCCGAGTAGAGCCAGGAGTATGTTATGTGGCAAAGGAACTGTTATGTATCTGTAGTTTGTACTTTACAGACATGTAAGAAGTCAGACATGGCCAGTGGAGCCAGGGAATTGATGTGTTTGTTTGAGCTTCACTGAGACGCCAATCTCACTTTCTTCTGACTACTGTGAGAAGCACTGTTGTCAAGTTCACACCATGATGACAGAAGATGAGCCCCAGACATCTCCCCAGGCCCACCACACTGAATCTACTGCCCTTTGAATCTACTCATAAGTAAAAGTTTCTAGTGACCATATAGTTCATTAAACTCTTTAATTTATAGTATTTATGTTTTACATTTACAAGAGAGTTGGTAATGCAGTGTTGAAGCTTCTAATCCCTCTACCCAGCATCCTCTAATGTTACAATGTAACTATGGTGAGTTTACTGAAACGAAGAGATTGATATCCACACAATGTGCTAGTATCTACTTACTCCAGATTCAGTTCAGACTCCACTTGCTTTTCTGCCTTTCTTCTTCTCTTCCAGGGTTGGTTTAGGATCTCATGTCACACTCAGCCAAAAAAAGACAGTTTTCAATATTGAGTGGTAGTCATTGAAAAAAGAGGGCAAGGGTTGAGAGATAGGTAGTTCAGTGGTTGAGAGCACTATCTGCTCTTGCCCAGAACCCTGGTTTAATTCTCAGCACTCACCTGGTGGCTCATAAACACATGTAACTCTAGTTATATGGCATCCCACACCTTCTTCTGGCCTCTGTGGGCACTGTACACATGTGGTACACTGACCTGTGTGTAGACAAAACACCTATACACATAATATAACAATACAGGAAGGAAGGAAGGAAGGAAGGAAGGAAGGAAGGAAGGAAGGAAGGAAGGAAGGAAGGAGAGACTTTATATATGATTTCTACTCATAAGCAAAAGTCTCTAGTGACCATATTGTTCACTAAGCTCTTTATTTTAGAGTATTTTTTATATTTACAAGACAGTTACTTATGCAGTGTTGAAGCTTCTAATCCCTCCAACCACCACCTTCTAATGTTACAATGTGGAAGAATGGACATTCTCAGAAGCAACATGGAGTCCTATGCAAGTTAGCACCAAAAGCACACAGTGTTGAGAGTAATAAAGGGCAGTCTCGTGTGTCACCTGACAGAAACTGTTCTAGATCCACAGAGGCCATCACAGTATTGAATACAAGACAGTAGTTCTGCCCAGCGGCCGTCTTCATCCTCACACTGATCTTATTCTACTGTAGGATTGATGTTTCCAGAATGATGCATCCCCCTTACATTTGTCTTTAAAACATTTCTGAGCATCCATATGAATATAAGCACAATTGACCTTGATGTGAAGATGTCTGTGTTTCCCAAATATCTGTCATCAGCATTGGTATTGTAACTTAAGCTGGCATGCAAATCAGGGTCTCAGAATTCCATAAACAGAGGAAATCCCCTGTGGTTTCTCTAGGAAGAAAGAAGATAGGGAGAATTCATGAGTCAGCCTTCCTAACTGCCCTATTTCCTTCTCTGAAGGGTGAGACTGAAGAGGTGAACATCTTACACTGTGGTAGATGTCAGCTCCTGCTCCAGGGACCTCCATGCCTGCAGCAGCTCTGGGGACCAGTTGCTGCCCTGCAAAGAGTGTGTGCACCAATTTCCCTCGGGGATGACAGAGCAGAACAGCTTTGTTTTAGGATGAACATGTCAATATCTAAAGGTCATAATTTGACCTCTGTGCTGTTTGTTGTTCTAGTTAAATTACAGAGGCCTAATTAGCTGGTTGCACAGTCTGGAACCGAGGGCTTGCCAAGGCTGTCCTCACCCACTGTCGGTTTGTTTCTCAGCACAGAGGGTTACAACAAAAAGCTGTGTTAGCAGAACTTACCCTGCCATGAAAACCAAAGAGAAGTAATAGAGGAGGAAAGATTTATGTTGGTGGCAGAGGGTTCAGTCCAGGGTTTTATGGGTCTTGTTGTTTTAGGCCTGAGGAAAAAAAAGACCTTGGTAGGAGCATATGGGAGAGGAGGGTACTAAACTCATGGTAGGCAGGAAGGGGAGGAAGTGAGAGGGGGAAGGGAGGGAGAGAGGGAGAGGGGAATCTAGTACAATATATATAGGATGTATTTCTTTAGATTGCACCCAGCTTCCTTGAACTTGGTCTACTGCCTAATAATAGCCATTAAATTATGAAACTATCAAAAGAGTAACTCATTGATGGGACCAAGTCTTCTGTACATGAGACTATCAGGGTAGTTTACATCAAAATCTCAACAATTTTTGATATCTCTCTCTCTCTCTCTCTCTCTCTCTCTCTCTCTCTCTCTCTCTCTCTCTCTGTGTGTGTGTGTGTGTGTGTGTATAATACAAGGTCACTCTATATAACCATGCCAGTCTTAGAACTAACTATATAGATCAGGCTGGCCTCAAACTCAGAGATTCACCTGCCTCTGCTTCCTCAGTGCTGAGATTAAAAGTGTGCACCATGCCCAGCTTGAAATTTATTTCTTTTAAAAGGCATTATAATTATGAAGCATTTGGGTCTTGACTATATAGGGAGACTATCTCAAAAACAAAAGAAAGAGGGAAAGAAGAGTAAAGGAAGACACTGTAAAATTTTGTTAATACCATGTTAACTATATAATTAAAATCTGCATGTACTTTAGTGACCATGCATGCATAGAAGTGCAGGCAGATGTGTAAGGACTAGTATGCTCAAGACCCTCAAGACCTGGAAGATCAAATTCTTAGAACAAAGGAGATGTATTTGCCCTAGAGGGACAAAGAGTAGGGAATAAAAGACAAAGACAGGAGACCAGAAGACAAGGGAGAAGGGGAAGGAAACAAGGGAGGGGGAAAAGGCCAAACCACTTCCTCTGGGTAGAGAGAAACAGACAAGGCTTATGGGCAAATAGGTGAGACAAAAACAAAAGCGGCTTTTAATTGTTGGCTTCAATACTTTGATAGCTGGCCCTTGGTAGTCACCTGCAGGAGAAGGAAGTGACCAAATAAGGGAGTAGGCCTTGGTGGCTAGCCTTAGTAATATAATCAGTTTTTAGGAAGACAGAGGTAATGGGAGAGAAGGGCAAAGCCTACCAGAGCCATGTTTGCCATGCTCCAGCCACCAAGGGTCCCTTCAAGGTGCATATGTGCATGTGTATTCTAGTGTAGCCCATATATATACATACATACACACACACACACACACACACACACACACACACACACACCACACACACACACACACACACACACACACACACACACACATATATATATACATATATATATATATATACATACATATGCGCCTATCCAGTTATTGCTACATGACAATATGTTGCTCATTGGTGGCCCACACTATGTGTTCATAACTCCATAGAATATATAATACTTAATGATGTTGTAGTCTTCTTAGTTTGTGCCCATGATGTTTGTACAATGGAAAATCCAGTGGCGCATTTATTACCATATATATATATATATATATATATATATATATATATATATATATATCTTAAGTGAAACTTGGTGCACATATATAAACTTATTATGTTTGTACATAGATACAAACACACACAAAGATATCTATATACAGATCCATGGTGCACGCATGTGCGTGCGCACGCGCACACACACACACACACACACACACACACAAACACTCTTAGTCTTGAAAAGTGTTATTCTCATACCCAGAAGATGCTCCAACATATAACAAGGACATATGCTTCACTATGTTCATAGAAGCCTTATTTATAATAGTCAGAAGCTGGAAAGAACCCAGATGTCCCTCAACAAAGGAATGGATACAAAAAATGTGGTACATTTACACAATGGAGTATTACTCAGCTATTAAAAATAATGAATTTGAGAAATTCTTAGGTAAATGGATGGAACTAGAAATTATCATCCTGAGTGAGTTAACCCAATCAC
>JANHMN010000001.1:1885878-1899900 GCA_030674055.1 Rhabdomys pumilio
GGGTTAGGGTTAGGGTTAGGGTTAGGGTTAGGGTTAGGGTTAGGGTTAGGGTTAGGGTTAGGGTTAGGGTTAGGTTAGGGTTAGGGTTAGGGTTAGGGTTCGGCTTACACATCTGTGTTGCAATCCATCCTTGAAGGAATTCAGGAGAAGAATTCTAAAACAGGACAAGAACCTCGAGACAGGAGCTGATGTAGAGGCCACAGAGAGTGCTGCTTTGGTTTGCTCATCATGGCTTGCTTAGCCTTCTTTCTTTTAGAACACAGAACTACAAGCCCACACATGGCACCACCCACAAAAGGTTGGACTCTGCCTCATTAATCACTATTTATGAAAATGTTGTACAGTCAGATCTTCTGAAACATTTCCTCAATTGAGGGACCCTTCTTTCTGATAAGTCACGTTCGTATCAAGTTGACATAAAACTGTCCAGCACAATAATGTCCTTCTTTTTCCCAGAAAATGTGCTCCTGTAAGTCATTCCAGAGCATTCCTGAGGTTCTGTTGACTCTGTCTTCCTGTCCAACTCAAAAAAAAATAAAAAAGGGTGATTAACCCTTAAAAATTACATATTTTTCTATTCTTTGAAATTAAAATATAATTATATCATTCCCCTTCCTTTAATTCCTTTCCTGTACCTCTTTTCCTTTTTTTTAACTGTTGATATATGTGTATATATCACATATATTCCTAAATATATAGAATATAACCTTCTTAGTCTATATAATTTTACTTATTTATATGTGATTTCATGGCTGACCACTTGGTATTAGACATAACCAATTGGTTAATTTTCCGAGAAACCATTTCTCCTGCTCTGGACATTTCTTTGTTGCCTGTGATTCTTTCTGTAATGTTGAGGTCCTATGAGATTTCTCCCATTCATGTCAGCATGTCTGTTATCTGTTTGTGTCTGCCTTGCTCAGGTCCTGTTTAGGCAACCATGTTGGTGACCCTACAAATATAGGTGTAGCTTCTAGGAGACATAATCTCAGCATACCTCCTGCACCTCTGGCTCTTACAGACTGTATGCTCTCTTATGCTATGGTTCCTAAGCCTCTTTTGTATTTTGTGTCTTTGTTTCAGATGTTGGCCAGATGCTTTATCTGGTAATCTGGGCTCCCCACTCTTTCTCTAAAGGTCCCTTCCTCCCTCCTAGCCATTCAGCCATTCCTTTGCCATCTGCTGCTTGTGGACTTCTACACCTAACTCAGAAACCAAGGTTTTCTCTCCTTGTCATCTTCCTTCTCCAGAAAGCTGCTGAGATTTACAGTTTTCTTGCTCTGTTTTTTTTTTTTTTTGATTCTTATTCTGAAATCTCAAGTTAAAGATGCAAAATGTAAAATGAAAGTAATAGCAAAACATTCCACTTGAACGATATACAAGATGTAAAACAAGTTTGAAGCCTGGCTCCCTTGGGGAGTAGTTTCTGTAAAGATTCACTCTTCCCTTGTATAATTTTAAAGCCAATCTAACCACAAAGGTCACTTACTGTGTAGGGAGGGGTAGCTTCCCCTGCTTGTCATGGATTTTCTTGCTAATGGAGGTTATTTTTTTCTGTCTCTCACAGCTGGAAAAGTTTCCCTCATTCATCTTTGCTCAGTGTGTGATCTGGCACAGCTCAAGACAGTAACTTCAGTTCAGAATACTGATAACACTGTATAAGGGAAGTGTAATACCATCTACAAATGAGGAAGCATGGCTGACTGTCTTCACCTCTCCCCCCTCCCCGACCCAGGATCACAGGTCCACACAGAACCTCACCTTACCCTCATGACAGAATTCAAGTGAGGCAGAGAATTCAACCGTCCAAAAAAAAAAAAAAAAAAAACAAAACAAAATCCAAAATACGGGTTCCACCTTAGCCAGCTGCCTACAAGAACCACAGGTCTTCGTAAACTATTTCAGGCTAATGAGGACTGTGTTTACAGCTGCATGGCAAAAATCTACTAGTGAGTTGTGAAACCATCTTGGTGAGTTAACAACACACTTATTTTGAAAACAGCCTGGAAAAGACTAGAATAAATTAGAATAGAAAAACATCAAAGCGCCTCATACCTACAACAAATGAACGTTGGGAATCATTCATGGCCAGAAAAGAGATGAAAGGTGTTTATGGTGAGTGTGTGTGAGGATCAAGAAGCTCACAACTGCTATGCTCAGCACACATGGGGGTGACATAAGAGGTGAAACTGGACCCTGACCAGGCCATTGTATTGAGTTATGAGTAACAACATTCTCCTGCAGTCAGAGAAACACAATAGGGCTCTTGCTCTCAGAGGTGTTATGACAGGACACCTGAGAGCTGTGCAGAAGACTCATCAAGCAGACAATAGTTGCAGTTACAGCAGACAAGGTACAAGACCTATATACACCCACTTTCTTCATGCTGCAGGACTTAGCACATGTGTCATATGCTGTGTATGTCTCTTATAGCTTCTGTGACAGTGTTCTTGCTGTGAGCCAGGATACTGATATATTTTCCATATATAAACAAAATTTCTTGACCCCCCCTCCCCAAGGTTGCCAAATTGTGTATCATGCATGGACAGATAATTAGTATAATTTATTCAATGTCTGTGTCCTGCAGAAGGAATGTGTGCTGTTCTACGATGCATCTTCACAATTCAGCCTGTCTCACACTGCTGTTTAATACATGAAGGGTTAGTTATAGTTACCACAGTGTAAGGGATCTCAGAAAGGGAAGCCAGAGGGACTCAGGGTTTTACCAAGCAAAGCAACCAACAAAACAAATATCAAACCATTTTTCCTTTAAATGCACATTATTCCACATGTATTCTGGGCCAGGTACTGTGCTAGACCTGGAAAACTGATGTGGCTGAGACATGGTGTCCTAACAGGACATGGCTGGCAACTGGAGTAATTCTTAGAGATAACATTTCCTAGAAACCAACTCCTGCTCACAGTACTTTATATACATTAATCTGATAACTTTATGAGGCAGGTAGGAGGTATTATTGCTATTTTATAAATAATAAAACTAAACTACACAGAGTAATGCCTTGCCTGGGCACCACTGTAAGTGGCAGAGCTGGGGTTTGGTCTTTAATGTGTTGCATCGGATCCTGCCTGAGACTGGGACACAGACAGAAAACAAACACTCAAGGAATGAAATGACACAGTTCAGCTGTGTAGGTGATGGCCTACAACTGACACAGAGATGACTGTCTGTCCACAGGGGCATGTCCTAGAAGGAGTTCAGAGGAGATGATCAGGGAAGGAGCCTCAGGAGAGCCATGTATAATGGAACACTAAAGGAGATATTGCAGTTTGACTCGTGGGAAGAGTGGTGCTGGGCATCCCATGGGGTTAGGATTTCAAGGCAGGAGAATCAGCTGGACTGTGAGGATGTGGTAATGCAACGGGCTTGGGATCTCTGGAGAATACTTGAAGTCAGAGAGTTAGAGGATTTATAGGAGGCTGCTGGACAGGTCATCAGTAGAGGGTTGCCTGCCGCTTTATGGATTCAAATCTTGAGTCTAAAGGTTATAGACATGATACGTCATAAGTAAGAGGGGACTGGGACAGCATCCAAGATTAGACCTCTGTGTAGTACCAAGGGAAGAATTGACAGAGATGAGCAGAGGAAAGAAGAAAGAGGAGAGAGGAGAAATATGAAGGCAGCTTCAGGAGAGCATGAGGCAGTAATTGTGGGCAATGAAGCCAAGGACTTAAGAATGTTGCAGTTTGGGGAAGGTGTTGGGTACAGGATGAAATAGGAATCAAGTTTAGGATATTTTCAAGGATCTTGACTTAAAAACAGGGTCACTAAAGATGGGTAGGCTTTGGTTTGAGCATGCTTTATGAAGGATGTGCTAATTTTCTTGGTATAAAGGCATGTGCTTGGTTATATGGGGTGCCCAGTAAGTAAAAGCTTGAATCTCACAAGCACTAGAGAAGCCATGGATGTGAAAGAAGCCACCAGCAGGAGAAGAAAATCAAGGTCCCACAGACAGGGCTTTGGGGTGACAGAGTAGGTATGAAATCAGACAGTGTGTGTGTGTTTGGGGGGCAGCTCTTTGTAGCTCTCTGCCTGAACCTGTCTTAATATGACTCTCTCGAAGGACTCAAGCCACATTCCTGACTCCAGGTTTGGGCTATACAAGAAGCTCACTAGTTGTTTCCTGGTCTGAGAACCTTGGGAAGTGGTTAGGGTTGTGTAGACTCCTTCAGAAAAAGCCGATGAAGATCTATTGATTCCATCCCAACAGCCAATGCTTCAAGAAGGAATTATTCTCAAGCCGCCAAATAACCCAGGCTAGTCTGTCTTCCTAGAAATCCCATCTCCTGTTAATTTCCATATGAAGTCTTTATCTTCTTGCTTAGCCCATTTACTCCGGGAGGTCTTTTCTGTCATCAACTCTGTGCCAAATCTGCACCAGCCCTCCTCCAAGAATTATCCATGCTTACATGCAAACTCCTGTTGCATAAACCACACAAATGACGTGCTCATACCAGTGTCGCGGGAGGAGAGAACTGTGTAGTTCCAGAGAAGACCAGTATCTTGCTGATCTGTGAAGTAATGAGGGTGCAGCTCTTCCAGAAAACCGATGTCTGTGGGAATTTAGAAAAGAGGATAAGGGTTTGGATGGCTTATGTTGAAACATAGGCCACTAGAGGGCGCTGGGAGTCCAGTCAGTCTGGAAATTGTTATCACAGGAACACAAGGTTAAAGATGTTTGAGATGACAGCCGAATTTAACCCTGACCATTTCCTTCAGACAGTAGACAACATGGGTGTCCTTATTTCTGGATTAACTTCTCGGCTGCGAATGCGCTACTAGATTCCAAATGACCATCTGCCCCATCTCTAATTTGTAGTATATGCTCACCTCATCAGAGGAGTGTTCACAAGCAGCCTTGTCTAGGGCTGTTTAGCAAGGCCCTCTGCAGTCACCCCGCCCACCTTTGTCAAGGCTCGTTGATCATTTAGTTGATGTTATGAACTCTTTTTTTCCTCTCTCTCCACAAGAGAGACCTTCCTTAGAGGCCGACCTAAGGATAGCAAGGTCGAGTCAGCTCTGTGGCTGAACGCTAATTGTGGTTTTGAGTACTTCCATCTATCATTTACACAGAGTCTGTGTCTTTTTAAATCTGTAGTTCCAAACTGAGAAAATGTGAGACACAGCATTTACATTCTTAGTAAATAACTGACTGAATGCTTCTCTGCCCACTCAGTCAATTCACCTAGGAAAGACACAGAGAATTCTGATTATTTCTAGACCCTTATTTCAAACAGAATGCAACATAGGGGTTCCACCCAATAGATTAAGTCAATGGTAAAAATTAATGCAGGGACTCCCACCGATAGGAAATAGGACGGACCACAGAGATTCAGGAAGTTTGAGCCATAGCTGTTCTCTAATAATGCAGGAAGGTAGACATCCTAGTGGCTATCTGAGAGATGCCCTCTAGGTCTGATTGAGGGGCTCTGATGGCTACAATAAGAGTTTAAATGCAGATGTCATCCTGAACCTGGGAGAGATGGGAGAGAGGGAGGGGGAGAGAGGAGAGGGGGAGAGAGGGAGAGGAAGAGAAGAGAGAAGAGAGAAGAGAGAAGAGAGAAGAGAGAAGAGAGAAGAGAGAAGAGAGAAGAGAGAAGAGAGAGGTAGGTGAAAGGTCAGATTACCAATGTCTTGACCTGGCTCTGTACCTGGAGACACACGATTAGAAATAGCTTCTCCATTAAATCACCAGGTCATGTTATTGATTTTTTTAATGTGCTATTTCAGCTTACCAAATATCATGGTGTGTTCTCCTCCCTCCCACATTATGTTAGAGAAGTGTCTGTGTCCCCTGAATATCCATCCAGGTCACCAGCCTGCTGGTCAACAGTTTCAGTCACCAGGAAATTACAAGTTCTCTTTAGCCTCGAGTGTGATCATGTTGACGGAAAGGAGAGGAAGGGAAGGGAGAAAGGTGGCATTATGATACTATTGACCTATTAGGGGCCTGGATGGTTTTCTCCGCTGCTCTTTTCCACAATCCTGAAGCATCCTAACCGGAACTGCACATGTAGTAGGATACAGTTAGTAATTGTGCTTTCATGGAGTTCTTTCCCAAAGGCTG
The DNA here is from genome assembly GCA_030674055.1 of Rhabdomys pumilio. NCBI lineage: Eukaryota > Metazoa > Chordata > Mammalia > Rodentia > Muridae > Rhabdomys > Rhabdomys pumilio. Next base: position 1,891,965 of record JANHMN010000001.1, read on the forward strand.
GTGGTGTTTTCTTGGAGAATTATTAATGCCTTATTATTTTGCAGAGAGTGCACATTTCCAATTCTGTAACTGTTGCCCAAATATTTTGTGTCACAATTTTGTCACACGTCTAGTAAATACATTTTCAAACTGAGTAAAATTTATAATCATTACTCACTGCCTACTGTGTTCTGTGGACTAAACCATATCCATGCAATCTTTCTTTGCTCCTAACAATTCCGGTAGACTAAATTCCACATCCATTTACGTTATCCATATCTTGGAGAAGCTAACTGAAGTGACTCACTGCTTTTGTGTCTGGTGTTATAGCCACACTCCAGACGGTGTGGTACTCTTTACTGATCACATCTATGAGGACGCAAACACAAAACCAGCTTTGGTTTATAAGACAGAAATGGCTCTCTCGTCACCTTCACTCAGATTTAACTGCGGCTGCTCTGGGGATATTGTGCTGCTATGCTGAGTTCCCAGAACTGCTCATATTGCCTGAAACACAGCGACTGACCCACAAGGTGCCACTGTGGGCCTGAATGTTGCCCATGGTATGATCCTTCTAACCAGCACTCCTCACACAGGCGTGGCTGGGCTCTCTGGGACCCACCCACAGTACCATACTGTCTCCTGACACACCAGAGGTCCACACCATGCCCGCACAAAGTGTTTCTTTTGCTGCATGGATTTGATTCCCTTTCTGTCCTGGGAGCCGCAGCTTCAATTCTACCAAGTGACTTGGTTTCCCCAAGTGACTCTCTTTGCCCCATAGTCTGGACAATCACAGGATAGTTTTGCATTCTTATTTCTGTCTGATTCATGTACAAGTCTCAGCTCTCTTTTGCTTTTGTGCGCTACAAAAATGAACAAACCCCCACAGGCCTTTCTGTGTTTCACTAGACAGCTGATGTGTAAGAGTGTGTACACATAAACAAAGAGTAATGGCACCGATGATTTTGTCTTCCCCTTGCAAATATAATTTATAAGCCTGTTGTCAGGAAAGCTGTATTTCTTCTAACCTCCTGGTTTGTTTTTGTCTTGTGAGTGATGAGGCTGTACTTCTCTCTCCACAGGCCATCTAAAGACATTTCATTCTGGTATATACCATATGCTGATATTCTTATTTTTTGTAAATGAAAAGAGGTTTTATTCTGCAGAAGACCAGTATACTGGGGTCTCCCATTACCAAGATAGAGTCAACCAAGCAAGTGAGCTTGTAGGCCTGACTTAAAGCACATTAGGGGAATTCTGGCATTCTAGAACTATTACCTGGGCATCCGGGCTGGAGCCTCTGTTTTTCTAGACTGAATTTTATAAACCAGAGATTTAAAAATTAAAATTCTGAACAGTACATGCCAGAGATAGGAGAAATGTAGTACATGGCTGTCTAACTCCCTTAAAGTTTAATATTTTTAACTTTTATTTTGAGATTACAGATTGTTCTCATAAAGAAATACATTGCTACTTTTCCAGAGCCAAGAGTCAGTCTAGGAAGCCAGGATAAGGACAAGTGCTGCTCAGAGCCCTGTGGCTCCTCACACCAGCTTTCTCCTAGGCAGCTCCCTAGTTGTGTTTCCCAGCTCTTCAGAGCTGGAGAGAATTGAATTTGCTTCTACTTAGGTCCCAGTAGGTTGCCATGCTCCCTGCAGGTCCTCAATAAATACTGATTAAATTGAATATCTTTCCCTCCTTGTTCCTCAGGCCAGCCAGTCCCTGATTCTCTACTCTTGTAGTCTTCTTTTCATTTTTTCATCTCTGTTTCATACACACACACACACACACACACACATACACACACACACACACACACACACACACACACACACCTTTCTGTATCTATGCATGTTCCCCTCCAGAATCATTGTGTTTGCCCAAGAAACTTGACATGTTAATAGATTTTTTTAAAATATATATAAAGAATGAACCATTTAGCATCCCCCCGCCCCCTTGGGAACAGTTTTCAATCTTCTGGAGGCACCAGTGAAGGTGGATTGGGCTCTGTTTGTTCCCCATACCATCACAAGTTAAACAGTGGGCTGCAGAGTCTGTGGTTCTCTGGGCTTTCTTCTCAGCTTCTGCCCAGACAGACTGCATTCCTCTGTGCTGGGACGCCAGGCATACTAAGCCCAGAGGGAATACCCTGCTTCTCTTTCCTCTACTGCTTTTTTGGCCTGAGATACTGGCACAGGAACACAGTTACACAAAATCCTTGGAGCCTTGTCCTGCCCCCACCCCCAGCCTCCCGATTTCTTAAGAACTGTCTCTAGGTGTCATGTAGTACTCTTGATTACCTCCAGCTATTGTCTGGTGACCATAGAAAGAGAGTGTTGGCCACTGTGTCTCACTGTGTCACCCTTGGCATATTTCTGTAAATAGCAGTTGTGCCTAGGAAGGTAACAACCTAAATATCACCAAGGGCTGATGGTGCCATGCATGGACAGCAGAGGAAACCTCTGATGTATTCAGGAGAAGCATGTGGTCTGAGTACTTTATTGGAGTGTCTCACTCAATATGCTGTGCATATGTGCACATGTGTGTTTGATTATATGTGTGTGCACACATGTGCACATGTGTGGGGGGTCCAGAGTACAACCTCAGGGCCTCTCACTGGTCTGGAAGTTGCCAATTAGTCTAGGCTTACCACTTAGCAAGTCCCAAGGTTTTGCCCACGTTCATGCTCCCAGGGCTGGGATTACAAGCATGTACCATGATGTTCAGCTTTTTTATGTAGGTTTTGGGCACTGACTGTGGGTTCAAAGGTTATTATAGTGACTTCCTGGTAGACAAGGAAAGTGACTGGAACAGTCAAGTGGCCTTATAAAGGGCACATAACCAATAGCAACACCACACTTGTCAAATGTCAATGTTTTATTTTCTCAAGGGCAGTGTTTATGCCTTGAAAAAAACTCTTCAAGGTTATTTTGCTATAAAGTGGTACTCATGTTTATGCATTAGTTTGTGATTGTTATTAACACGTTCGTAAATTAAAAAGTATTACAATTACTTTGGAGTAATTATTTTAATTTACAGTCCAACTTAATTGAGTCCCCTAATACATAACTACTTTCCTTAATGCAATTTATTTTTGTTCCTTTCTAAGTGCATCAATCATTTGATTTAACAGACCTCCTAAGAACTTATTCTTATAAACCTAGTAAATGAATACACGGTGTGTCAGAATCGGATTCTCATCAGTGCTCTCAGTAAGATTTCAGTTTTGAGGCTGTAATTCTAAAATAATGACCCAATTACACGAAAGTTTAACCTGAAGCTGCAAAACCGAGTTGTTCTAAAAGCTTGCATTTTCTCAAACATTTTTAAAACTTAAAATTCTAGATGAGCACAGCTTCCTAAATACAAATCTTTCAGAGTCATCTCATGGAGGCCTGGGTTCTCAATGTATAATGGCAAACATTGGCATCATTATAAGGAGACGATTTCACCATCCTTGGTGCTTCTTCTTCTTTACAATGTTGGTACCGGTGAGCAGTATTCTGGGTCTCAGGGAGCTGCCCTCTTCTGAGTTGGATGTCTGAGAGTTGCCTAGTCCATGTCATCTGTCCAGTTCTCCTGTAGGCAGAATGTGTGAGCATGAGGGTCTGTCATGTCAGTGGTAACTGCATTATTTTCTCAGAGGAATTTTCCAGATGCAATCAAAGCTCTCAACCAAATTGGCTTGGAGTTAATCCAAAAGGCAGATTCCCTGGGGTCAGGCCTCAAATAGACAACATTTTAAAAGAGAGATATACGAAGAGAGAGCTAGGAACTGACCCTGAGAAACAAGAGCCTCAGATGATGACATCACAGCTGACTAAACTCTTGGCTTCATCTTACTGGGAACTCAGAGAACCTGCCTCCCCTTCCACCACAGAAACCATGTGACCTTAAAGCCCAGGTACCTTAAGTTCCCAAGCTTGTGGTTTGTTAGAAAGTGATAGAAACCAAATGCACTCTGCAGCTGGGATGTGAGTCCTCCTTTGAACTCAACTGTGCTCTGAATTCTTCAGAACGTTTAGATATCCTCCACCTGTAGATGCAGCACCCTGCTCCTACATAGGAGCTGGAGCGGGCTCTGTACATATGGTTGCCCACGCTCTTCTACATATTAAAGTAACGTGCCATGGAGCCCTGTATCTCTTGCCACTGTATCTAACTCTCCCAAGGTAACTTTTTTGAGAACATTGGAGTCCTAGCAGTCTGATGCTAAGGAACCAGGATCTATTTTGAGAGACAGTGGCAAGTAAGCACAATGACAGTTAAACCAAGTATATGTACAACAAACCATCAAGAATACTTCTCGTCTGTGAGACTTTATGCTCAGGTTGGAAATAAACTTGTAGATGCAAAACTATGTGTTATGGAATCCATTGCTAGGAGCAGGCACTCTCTGTCTTAGCTTGTGGCTGGTAGGAAGCTCTGATTCTCAGACCCAAATGGCTCCAGGCGTTTCCAGGACTGGGGAGCTGCTCTAGTTTGTCTCTTTCCAGTTCAGCACTCAGCTCTAATATGATGGATGGTTTATTATTTTTGTCCATACTTTCTAATGAAGTGTCTAAATAATGTCTCTGTATATTTAAATTTCCAAATTCTTGAGATCTTATAAAGCAGAATTTAAAAAGATCTGTTTTACATGTGAGTTGGCTGATTTATATAATCTATCATGTTCTATCTGGGTGGCTACGCTATTTCATAATTTAGACTGGTATGTAAACAAGAGCAGAGATCAGAGAAATATTTTCTTTCTTTTATTGTGTTTGGACATAAGATTCTATTCAGAAGTCTGAGAAACCAAAAATGAATATAAGGAGAGGCAGGTTCCAAGGGGTTTTAGCTCAACTGGGAAGCAGTGAAGTAGTCCAGCCTCTCTATTCTGTCTTGACATTAATTAAAGCTATAGGGCTGTAGGTGTTGACTGCTTGAAAATCAGAAGAACCAGGATGTGCAGTGACCAGCACCACACAGCCTTCTCCAGGCTATGCTTCTGGAAAGCCAAGAATGCCCTATTAGGTCTCCAGAAATCACAAGGAATCTAGATATGGTACAGGAAGCTCTTCTCAGTCAAAAGGGACAGGAAAACCCAGGTCAGGATGGGTGAGTGGGTGGCTCTTGTACACACTATCATCTCTGAAATCTGGCTTGCTATGGTGGCTTCTATCCACACTGTTTCCCTCTCTCAGTTGGATTTCCATGATGGACCTCACCTAGCTATGTTGCGATACTCCTTCAAATTGTTAAGTGTAGTCTGTAACTCTGTCAGTAGAGCAGCCTATTCCATGACAACCAGCAGTCCTTTGTCTATTCCTAACTCTAGACCATAAGCACCCAGCAGGCCGGGACTGCCACACATCACACTAGCACTCAAGGGATGATTAGTCAATGAAAAGTGAAAGAATCCCTCTATGGTTTCCACTTGATTTTGGAATGGGTGTCCTGAGTTCTCCTTTGGTTAAGAATGTATCCATGAATAGAAAATGCTATCCAAAGCCTACAGGTAAAACTGATAGACCTATGGTGAGATGTGACAGGCCACTGTGAGGTATATATAGCCTACAATCAATTATAGAAGACAGACCTCTAATGAAATTCAACCTACAATCAGAGATGATATACCTGTTGTCTGCCATGGCAGGCTTGTAGTAATATGCAAAAGACCAACAGTTAGAAAAAACGTAGCTGAGGCAAACCTGTAGTCATTTGTGGCAGACCTACAGTCAGCTGTGACTGACACTGTCAGATGTGAAGTAGCAGAGGCACCCCAGTGACCTCAGGCCTCCACTGCTTTGCTTTGCCCTGTTTTGTTTTTGATAGATATTCTCTCACACTCTAGTTAACTGACAAAAATGTATGTTAAGGAGAAAACAAGAAGATGAAGCCTCTCCACATTTTAAACACAGGCACACCCACAGTGGCCTGTGACCACCCACAAGGAGGGAATTGTCGCTGAACCAGTGGCCCTTATGGCTGGGACTGTGTGCTTGGCACAGCCTGCTTGTTTGGGTACTTGCGGGCTCACATAGCATTCTTTAGCTCTAACTACAGCAGCCATAAAAATAGCAAGGACTCTTACAACCTTGCTCATAGCCCAAGGAAGGAGCGATGCAAGGTTATGCCAATGTTTAATCACAAAGGAGATCACAGAGTCCAGGTCCTCAGCAGATGCTTTAGTTGACATGGAAAAGACTGTAAAAGAGGTGGAGAGGCTTGTGGCACGAGTCTTGGGAAGGGGCGTTTGAGTGGCAGCTGACCAGGGGCACTGACATATGTTGCATGGTCCGTGATCTCAAATCCCATTCCCTGAGACAGGAAAATCAAAACAGCAGGATCAGTGCTAACAAGTGCTTCCTGAACCAAGTGGTTTCCCACATCACCTATGTATAATTATTAAGGGGTCCCCTTTAGTATGTGTGGCCTTCAGTATGGGTTGCAGTTTAGATCTGAAATGACCCTTAAAGCTTATGTGTTAAGAAGCCTGCTCCCTGGCTTGTGGTCCTGAAGCACTTCTATCACAGGGGTCCTGATTCCAGTGGATTGATTGACGTTTACAGCAAAATGCGCTATTGCCGCTTAGAGGAGGTGGGTTCTTGGACTTGTGCCTTTAAAGGGAACATCCTGCTCCCATCCATCCCTTTCCTGGATCTTCTGCAGTTTCCTATCTTCCATGTGGTCAGAAGCTTGGTAAGAGCTGCCTTGTCTTCCTGCTGCCTTGATGTGCTCATCACAGGCCCACAGATGTTCAACCAGGCAACATCTGGCTGAACCTGCAAGTGCCACACCTGCCCCTGCCACTGCTCCCCCTAGGAGTTGGTTTTGTTGTCTATTTTTGCACAGCAACAAGGCTGACATTGAATTAAATGCTCAGAGGTGATGTAGCAATTATGCGTTTCCAGGGGAGAATCCTTGGGAAGACAGACATGTGCTTTGTTCTCAACCCCATCACTCATTGGCTGTGGTTGGACCATATCACATCTGTGATTCCTCACCTGTGCTGCGTATGATAACCTGCCTCACAGATTCCCAGAACACTACCTGACACAGACAGATGCCTGGTACAAGCTGGTTTCTACCTGCTGACATTTGTTTAGCACACTCTCAACAGGTCTGATTATTGTTGAATGAGAAGGCAGCAAAGAAAACCAGGAGTGAAGGACCATCTCCAGTGGTTGCCCCTCCCACTCTGTCAACTGCAGCCTCCCTGCACCTTTGTGTCTACCTAGCAGGTGGCATTATGCTACACCCCTGCAGATCCTGAAACACACATTGTATATTTCATCAGTGGGCTAGATGACTTGCTCCCAGAAAGCAGAAATCATATTTGATACTAGAACAAACCAAAGTCACAGAAACAAGTCTCTTAAACAGTACCTACGGGCTCAAGCCCACAGCATCTCAGACTGTTGTCTGTCTCGCTCTCCATACTGCAGTCAGTGATCTGACAGTAGGAATTGGTGACATCCGCACCCTGTGGCTGGTTCCTTACATGCTTCCATCTGTGGGTAGCTGAGACACTAGTCTAAGTCTCTGGGTTAGCTCTGGAATGCATGGCTGCTTCCTCCTACAGCACTGCCTGGTCTCAGAGGAAGGAATGAAATGAGAGTTAAGTGTTAAGAGGACTGTGGACTGGGAATGGTGGTACAGCCTCCCTAGACCTGCTACATTCACACTGTGTTCTCGTGAGTATTGAGGGCTGTCTCCAGTCTGTGTTGTTTAGTATGTGACAAGACCACAGAAAGGAATATTTATTGTAATTTATTGTAATAGTTTAATCCAGCTGGGCACAGGGCACAAGTGTATAGTTCAGCACTTGAGAGGTGAAGAAGACCTCAAGGCATGTCTGAATTGAGCCTGGATTATATGAGAACCTGTAAAAATTATAATGATGCTCATGATAATAACACTATTATTATTATTATTATTATTATTATTATTATTATTATTATTATTATTA
>JANHMN010000001.1:1899910-1915640 GCA_030674055.1 Rhabdomys pumilio
TATTATTATTATTATTATTATTATTATTATTATTATTATTATTATTAAATCCAGCTTCCCAAGGTTCTACATGCATATTTGTATTGGACATTTTTGCAAATAAGTGAAATACTTTGAACATGACTAAGAACTAGTCTCTAAATAGTATTTTCTCATGAATAACTAAAATGGTATTGTGCAAAATGTTTAAATAATTCAAAGAAATTTTCTTTTAAATACTACTACTTCAATGAAATTATTTAACTGTTTCCAAGTCCTTGATTCTGAGTACAAAATTACTACGGGAGGTAACTTGGTGATGTTTCAGGTATTTGAATAGTATCTTCGATGTTCTTCAAATCTCTTAACTCTAACAGTTTTATTCCTAAAATAAAGGTTATCTATATGTGATGGGAAAACTGGTTACACATCATCTGCCCAATTTAAAACTGAAATTGTCTATACTAAGAAGAATCAAAATGGAAAGAATGCTCTGAAGAGCCAGATAAATTTAATTTTCTTATGTAGCTGTGAGATCATCATCAATTTAATTCTGTTAACTAACAAATGGCATTTTGAGCCTACAAGTCTGCCAGAAAATGATATCCAATTCTTAGCTTCCTAAATGACCTTGAATAGTGTAACACTTTTCAGAACCTGCTGGGTGTCTGTTATGAAGGGCAGCTGGTTGTCTTCTATGATTCTGAAAGGACAAATTCCTTTTCCCCCCCTCCAAAAAGTATGCTATATAATTGCTCAAATCACAATTAGAATATTTTAATAAAATATTGCTAAAAATGAGAATTCCTGTGAGATGGGGACTGCTGTTTCTTTTTGAGCAAAATTATATTTACGTTCCTATTTGTTTCTTAATGCTTTTCCCTCCAGTCCTCCTCCTGTTACCAGCAGAGACTGCAGATTGTACTTCAGAGTTACAGGTGCCAGTGATCCCCATTTATAAACAATGGATCCATGGCTGTGGAGTTCAAGTATCCTCTGTCCCCCAGTAGGAAGTGTCCGCACATATCCAGTCTACCACCTGACATCATTAGCATCACCTCAATTTCTTTGACTCGTCAACATTGAATTCAGAGGATAAAATTTGGAAAATAGAATGACAAGATAAAGGAATAAGTGATATAAAAATGAAATATTTGCTGTACTGTTTTCTGATTTTCTCAACTGTATCTGAAAATTACCAGCGCACGCTTTATTAGTGAAGTGTGTTGCTGGTCGTGAGTACTAATGCAGGTTGATGTGGTCCTCTGTGAACCTTGCTCCCTTACCCAGAGTGTCAGGGAGGAAGAAGGTGAACTTAGCAACTTGGTAGCAGGACAGCAAGCTACAAACAAGCCCGCCATCAGGAAAATGATTTTCATTGAAGAAAGCTCTATATGTGGAATTTAACCTCCACAAAATAAATTTAGAGTGAGAAAATATGAAAAGCAACCCACAAGCCAATGATGTCAGACAATGAATATAGTGCTTAATCTAGACTCCACATGGCATAATCTAGAATCACTTTCTAGGGAGACAAGCCTCTGAGTGTGCCTGTGAAGAATTATCCAAATTAGGTTAGTGGAGGTGCTGACACCCACCTTAAATCTGGGCATGTCCATTCCAAGAAGCAAGGGTCTGGGCTGACTATAAAGAAGAAAGTTAGCTGACAGTCAGTGTTCATCTGTCTCCACCTCCTAACTACAGATGCAATGTGAGCAGACAGCCTGCTCTCTAGCTGCCAAGCTTCTCCACCATGGTAGACTGTATCTTCCAGTTGTGAGACAAATTGAATTCGCCTTTACGTTGCTTTTGTTATTACACTTTTATTACGCAACAGGAAAAGTAACTAATGCTGTAGTGGTGTTAAAGAAATGACTGAATAAAGAGACTAAGGCAAATCAGTGGTACTGAAGGGAAGCATTTCAGCTACTTGACAGTGAGGAGGAGAGCTGGGGAAACCTCTTTCAGTCACTGTGAAGCTTGCTGAAAATGTGGCTTATGGAATATAGGCAGTGGCCAGCCGGGAGATAAATCACTATCCAAATGCATAGGGAGTTGTTCAGAAAAACAGACAGGCATTCAGCTGTGACTGCAAAGGTAAGTCGACACAGTCTCAAGTCAAGGTGGGAAGCCAAGAAATTAAAAGACTTGGAAAGAAAAATGACTCCATACCAACTGCTGAGAGCAACAGGAAAGACATCAAAGAGAGGAATGGCAAACAAGAGATGAGAGGCAGGGAATGTAGAGGAATAGGTTGTGAAAGTATGTGGGACATTATGGAATATGCAGAGACCAATGGTGAGAGACAGGGTAGGGCCGGTATGTGAACCAGAGATTGTAGCCGCTATGGTAAAAATTTAGGACTAGATCAAGGAGGAGTTGGTGAATCAGATTTGTAGTGAGTTCAATGCTGGTCTACAAAAGAGGCGCGCACATGCTAATTTCTAGAAAAGTCGAATGCTATAGCGCTTGTAAACAGAATCTTTACCCCCGTGTAAAGATCTGAGCCACAGTGGTCTGAGGTGAGATTACCCAGTTGGGGCTAAATCCAACTACACATGATCTTCAAAGAGAAAAGCAGTCAAGAGTGTGTGAGAGTTGAGGAGAAGAAACAAATGGGTGAAGCTGGAGTGGTGCTGCCACAAGCCAGGAGCTTTGAGCTGGAAGAGGCAGAGCGGGGCACTTCTCCAGCCTTCTGAGAGGTGTGGCTGTGTCCATATCTCCAGTTCAGTCTGACTTTCCAGAACTGGATGAGAAGAGTTTTCCACAATTCTAAGTCACCAAAAACTGTGGGGAGCTTGTTGAATCCCTGAGGTTAACGCAACCCTCAAGCTTGATCATTGCAAGGGAAAGAGTAATGGCCTACTACGGCCTGTGTGGGCACAGCACCCTCCGATTTACAGACCTCCTCTGTGGGCGTGGTCTTATTCTGATGATAAACAGCGGGATGGTCTGCGATGCCCAGTAACCTGAGGCTTAAAGAAATAAAACCACTTTTCAAGGTTGTTCTATCTCCCGCTCTCTGTTTTATTTTCTTACTAATGAATCTGGTCTCAAGTTCTCCCTTCTTGCCATTCATCTGTTTTTAATCGTTTTGAACAGCATCCAAATGGTCCTTGCAGGCCCAGACTGGGAAATAGATGAGAAGAAGCAGCAAAAACGGGGGAGAGGTGTAGAGGGAAGTGCAATAAAGTCAGGAGGAGACTAAAGGGCCCTTTCCCAAGTCTCTTGGGTCTCAGATACTGACTTTGCAATATTGAGTTGAGTTTCAGACTCTCTTTTTCTCTTTTATGAAATAAGAGTATTAATTCTTACTTGGGTTGGTTTAAGAAGTAAAGAACTATATAAAACAACTTTGAAGTCTACAAGGAAGTTACAAAATAGCCATTCTACTTAGAAGGGCTAAAAGAGGAGGAGGCAGCCCTCCTAAGGGGAAATCTCAAGAACTACTCAGCTGCTCCTGCCTGCCCTCCACTCCAGGATGATCTTTCCAGATCAGAGCTCTCATAGATCTCAGAATCATTATGTTTAACAAATCTTCTCAAACTATTCTCATGCCTGCACCCAGTTTTGAGAACCCCCACTGGAGTGGAGAAAGGTGAGCTACGGAGTTAAATTTATCCAGGAATGATTCTCACAAAACAACAGAAAGATCCTACTCTGTAACTTGAATGATATATAGGAAAGCAACTGTTTATTTTCTGAGTTGATCATGGTTATCAACTTGTAGGAATTAGAATCACTGTACAAATGTACCATTGGATGTGTCTAAGGGTGTTTTCAGAAAGACTCAACTGAGCAGAGAAGACCCACCTATTTTGCTATTTTGTAAGAATTATACAGACTTGACTGATGGGAAGTTGCTTTGTAGACCAGGCTGGTCTTAAACTCACAGAGCTGCAAATGGAATCTGCCTTCTGAGTACTGGAATTAAAGACACAGATCACCACACCACACCAGGAAGAACTCATCTTGATTATGGGTGGCACTATCCCGTGATGGTTCCAGACTGAATACAAAGGAGAATACAAAGTAAGCAGAACACTAGCACTATTTCTTTCTGCTTCCTGACTGTGGATGCAACTGACCAGATGCTTCACAGTCCTGATTCTAAGCCTTCCCTGTGTGACAGACTGTGTCTCAAACTGTGAGCCAAAATAAACCCTTTCTTCATTTGTTGGGGATTTGTAACAACAGTGAGAAACCTTACTAATGCAAACCTCTTCAAATCTCTGCACCTGTAACTTTGAAATGGAAATAAGACCAGCTCTCTCTCTCTCTCTCTCTCTCTCTCTCTCTCTCTCTCTCTTTTTTTTTCCTCTAATTTTCTTTTTCAAGACAGGGTTTCTCTGTGTAGCTTGGCTGTCCTGGAACGCACTCTGTAGACTAGGCTGACGTCAAACTCAGAGCTCTTGCTACTTCTGCCGCCTAAGTGTTGGAATTAAAGAGTATTCTGTAGCACAACCTTAGTCCCAGCTTGGACAGAGGTCAGTGGATCTCTGAATTTAAGGCCAGTCTTGATTACAGAGTAAGTTTTAGAATAGCCAGAGTAACACAGTAAGACATTGTTTGGGGAAAAAAAAAAGAAAAGAAAAGAAAAGAAAAGAAAAGAAAAGAAAAGAAAGAAAAGACTAGCTAACTCACCATTCCTCATACAGTTTTATCAAAACTGATTCACAGGTGCGTGTACATGAGAATGTGAACTCATGCTGGTTTGGTTCCTAACACCATTCTTGTGTCTGGCTGGAAACACATCTGAATATTAGCCTGTGCTGCTAATGTTCTCAGAGGTGAAGTATTAAGAGGTGTGGCTCTTGTAACCATGATCACATATAATTGATCTCTCATAAAGTCAATAGTTTCTTTTATAATTATTCACATTAGCTAAGAGACTAAGTGTTTCTGCATTAATCAGTGCCCTAGGAAAATGCTAACTGTTTCCTGTGCATAGTAAACTGGATTTCATTAAAGTCACAAGATACCACTTCCACCGTCAAGGACATTTGTGGTCATGGAGAGCTAGATCCCTGTAAGAATTACGGCCCAGTGGTGGAGAAGTTTAGGTATTAGATGTCTGTCAGCAGTTCCTGTTTTTAGTCATGAAAGATTAACTGTGTCTTGCAAAGCATTTCATTTTTGCCTTCATTCTGTAGTCTGCAAAGAATTAGAAAAACCGCTTCTTTTATCTAAAGAATTTCTGACCATCTCCCACATAAACTTACCCAGCCCCAAGGAGCCTCATGTACAGAATGAGCCATATTTTAACAATCTGATTTGTAACTAGAGTTAATAAGAGGACACTCAATTCTACGTTAAAAGAAAAAAAATCATAAAAGAAATCGCTGGTTTTAGTGGTTATTTCTATTTGACTGGTATCAAAGTGCCACAGAAACCGATCAAGGGGGTTCAATATGGGCAATAAAATAAATAAAGCAATATTAGATATTACCAAAGTACAAAAGGAACAACCATATGTCTGTATTTACATAAAGAGCGAACAAGAAAAACAATCTATTGAGCAGAATTTTAAATCCCTTTCAAGATGCCTCAACCCAAGGAGGTGGGTATAACTCTCCACTTTAGCTTTACACTGTGCACAGTGGCTTCCTCTCAGAGTGCAGTTTGGATGTGAAGAAAGAAAGAGAAATTAATGGAGACCTCTGAGGAGTTGATCAGGACCTATCCATGTGCTGTGTCAGATCATACTGACAGCATACTCCTCTACTGAAACAAGAAAATGGCCCTCTGCCACTATGGTCTTCTCAAAGATCCACAGCCCCACATGGGACAACATGAGACAATTCAAAGAGAACAGTATTGTAAGATGTATCACCAATCTTTAAAATTCTAGTGTCATAAAGAAGGGGGGATACAAGAAATTGCAGAAATGGTTTAAATGCATCTCTCAGCTCTTACCATGAAGCCTTTTCTGTAGTAGGTGGTGAATACAGAGACCCATAACTGGTCAACAAGCAGAGAATAAGAGAATGTGGACTACTAGGCTCTAAAGGGATCATTTATGTCACTCCCCCTCCCCCAATGGCTGAGGGATCATCACAGAAGAAAGGCCAGAAACCTTGTAAGAGCCTGTAGAAGTCCATACCTGTAGGACAGTATGTGCCAGGCATAGCAGTGCTGTCCTACACACGAATTCATTGCATGTTTAAGACCTGCACTCGATCAGACCAGTTGCAACCACAGCATAAACAGAGAGGGTTGCATGAAGTCCCCTCCCAAGTTATGGTTGCTGAGGGGTGGAGAATAAGTTTTCTGCAAGGAAGTGACCCCTGATAGACTACCCACATCCCAGAGGATTGTTGTGTGCCTATGTGCACACAGGCAACACTAAATGGATTTGATGGGTTTAAACACACACACACACACACACATACACACACACACGAAGTTTAGAGATAAAATGGAGGGAGGGATGGAGAGAAATTGGAGAGGAAGCAATGAGTAAAAGATGTGACCAAACACGTTATATGCACACATTATATGCACTTACAAAATGATCAAATAGTTAAAAACAAACAAACAAACAAACAACTGTCAGTGCCTAGAGAAAACACGATGAGAGAATGTGATAAAAGATTCTGCTGGGGTCCTGGAGCAGGAGGAGAGCAAGCATAGGTCAGAGGATGTGAGGGCTCCTGAGTGAAGTGTGGTCCAGCTAATTATGACACACCAGTTCTGGCTTCTAACTGTAGCAACTGGACCACTCCAATGGAAGGCAGTATGCTGGAAGAGTCTCTGTAAATTAAAAATGGTTCCAAAATTCATTTAAAAGCAAAGTTGAGTTTATGTGATGTGTGTGTTCTCAGAGAAGGCATGAGTGGTAAAGCACCTTCTGTCTGCTGCACCTCACTGTGTTTTACCTGAGGTTATAAAGACAGGCAAGGTTAGTAGGTGGATGAGAGGAAGTGAATGTCTGTCTCCCCCCAAAAAATTGATTCTACTTTATTTATAAGAATATAGATAAGTAATGAAAATAAAATAGAGGAGTAGGGAAAACAATTATTTTAATGAGCATTTAATGAGACATATTAAACATTTAAGTTGCAGCTATATGAAAGAAAACTTTCAGAAAAGCAAAAAGACTCATAAATACCAAGACAAAGATGTAAATAGAAAACAACTCATAAGTTGTTAGAGTACTTTCCTGAATAGAAAGAAAAATTTAAAAACATATTGGAAAAATGGCCAGCTAGACAGAAAGAATGGTAATATTGCCAATTGATAATTTTTTTTTTGAACTTTTGAAGAGGGTTCATTTTCATGGGATCAGTGGGACTGTAAGGGTCTACTTACCAACCCAGTACTAATTTCTAAGGTAAAGTAGTAAGCTCAGTACACAACCTTAGCCCCAGTGAATAGTGTTTTGCATGTTATGCAGCAACCTAAAGGTAGTAAAGGTAGAACATGGTCCCTTGTTCAGAGCATTCTTTTTTTAATGTTTTTTTTATTGGATATTTTATTTACATTTCAGATGTTATACCCTTTCCCCATTCCCCCTCACACCCAGAAACCCCCTATCCCATCCCCTTTCCTCCTGCTTCTATGAGGATACGCTCCCACCCTCCCACCCACTCCTACCTCCCCACCCTCAAATTCCCCTACACTGGGGCATCCAGCCTTCATGGGACTAAGGATCTCCTCTCCTACCTATGTCTGACAAAGCCATCCTCCCCTACATATACAGTTGGAGCTATGGGTGCCTCCAACACACATGGTATGCACTCACTGATAAGTGGATATTAGCCCAAAAGGTCAGAATACCCAATATACAATTCACAGATCACATGAAGCTCATGAAGAAGGAAGACCAAAGTGTGGATGCTTCAGTTTTTCTTAGAAGGAGTAAGAAGATACTCATGGGAGCAAATATGGAGACAAAGTGTGGGACAGAAACTGAAGGAGGGGACATCTGGAGACTGTTCCACCTGGGTATCCATCCCATGTGTAGTCACCAAAGGTAGACGCTGATGTAGATGTCAGGAAGTGCATGCTGACAGGAGCCTGATATAGCTGTCTCCTCAGGGGTCTGCCAGAGCCTGACATATACAGAGGCAGATGCTCACAGCTAACTATTGAACTGATTATGGGGTTCCCAATGGAGGAGTTAGAGAGAAGACTGAAGGAGCTGAAAGGGTTTGTGGCCCCATGAGGAGAGCAACAATACCAACCAACCAGAGCTCTCAGGGTCTAAACCACAAGCCAATTAATGTTTACACTGAAATGTAGGAGGTTTTTATTCAAGTAATAATATATGCAATTTTATACAAGTAAAAGAAAAGCCAAGTGTTTCAAATCTCTCAAAGTTCCCAAGACCTGGTGTCTGATAGTACACTGAGAAAGTGAGGGTACGCTCAGAGAAGATGAGGGACAAAGGTCAGAGCAGCTTCTGTGGTGGCAACTCAGCCATGTGGTAGCAGAAACACTTCATACCTAGCCTTATCTCTGTGCTGTAAGGCTGCTGCATGTGGATTCCCAGATGCAGTCATCTGCTGAACCGCAGGACAATTGATTGGCACCATCTTACACAAGATGCCCAGGAGATGAGCACTAATGGTGTGGTGAGAAGCAATGGGGCAGTGGAGCTAACTGGTGCCTCTTAATGTCACCAGTATAGTGAGAAGAAAATAAGACAAGCTGCTAATCATTTAAAGTACAGCCTGGTGTGTGCCCGGGATGGAATACCAACGGGTTATGTGACCAGGTGTCTCGTCATGAGCTCTTTGCTCTCAAGTCCTCCAAGCTATTAAGTTGTGCAGGCACGGCAATAACCCATTATACACTGGATGCCAAGCTCGTGACGAGCCAAGAGTATGCCCAGACATGCCTGGAGGGCACAACTAAATTATGTCAGCTGGTACCAGCCCCACTCCATTACTTAACCTGTTACAGCAACGTCTCTCCCTGGGGATACACTTATGACCTCACAGAGGGTTCTCATAAACATCTGTCTGTCAGGAGATAAAAATCACAGGGCAGTTTCATAGATGGCTGGTCTCTGAGTTGAAAGCAGACTGCTTAATCCCAACAGTCCCCTTCACTGGTGACCATGAAAGACAGCAGACAGACAAAGCTGACCCGTGGGAAGAGCTTCAGGAAGCCCCTCTGGCCATGTGCAGACAGTCAGTGCTAATTGGGTGGATTCCATCCTTGCAGATGTGCGTTAGTGGCCCAACTGTGTCCTCTCCAGTCCAGCTTGCCATCACTCTGACCACTGCAGCACACTTTTGTACAAGCCTGAATGAATACCTTCCGGGTAGGGAAGGCAGAGAGGCCAAATGGGCCAGCCCCTAAGAGAAGTAGGATTTTATAAACAAGGTATACAGAGTTTTCCTCCCACTTGATGGCAAACATCTGAAAGGCTTTAGGCTGTTTTGTTTAAATGGGCCTTCAGGTTATCCTGTTGGTCTCTGGAGGCAGCAGTCCTCTGCTCAGTTGCTTCTCCTAGAGACTCCCACCAGCTGGTGAGCAGCGACAGGACTGGTGCTGTACACTCACACTCTTCCCCCTGGAAGGCAGGCATCCAGCGTTTGGTGAGCAAGGTTGAACTCTGTTCACCCACAGGCTGACAAACCTGATGTTGTATCCTTTTTTGTGTGTTTCCTTTTTTGTCCCATTTGCTTTCCCATACTAATTCTTTTAGCACTCAATAATCATTTATATTTAGACCTGTGTCTAGGGGTCTGTTTCTAAAGAAACATGGTAAATCACCCTAATAATTTTAATTCTAGGAATCAGTGTGTAGCAATGTGTCATGTTATAATACATGGGATGACAACAGACTGTAGAGAAAACTCCATTCCCAAAAGATTACCTTGTCTGTTGATGTCATCATAGGGTAGGTACTCTCTTGACATCCACACATGCAAAATGTATCTCTACCATTAAGTGACATATAACTGCACTCACATTTGTGCCTAAAGGCATATGTTCTTTAAAATAATATAAATATTGTCAGGTACTGTGACACGGGTCATAAAGTACTCAGTATGTAGTAACTCCATTCTCAGAAAACCCTATTATAAAGTTGGTATTCATTTCCCACAAGGAAATTTGAAGCATATAGAGGCTAAATAGCTTAGTTCTGAAAGACTGAGTAGAACAGATCTGAGGTTCAGACTCAGGGCTCATTGTCATTATCCACTCACTCTGTGCGTGAACATCTGCCCACGGAAGCACCGTGCGGAGCAGGAGGAACTGAAGTGCTCACCAGCGGGAGGACGGCTATGTAAGCTAAGCTACGCCACGTAGTAAAATGTTCACGGCAAGACTGACGGAGAGAAATCCAAGAAACTCCCATACGACTAAGTGCCAGGCACAAAACACTGATCTATGTCTTTGTGAGTATCATCATGTACAATAGCTGATGCTTTAGCGAGACCCACGCCCATGATCTGAAGGCACACAAGCTTCGTACTATAAACCATTTTTTATTGCTTTAATTCCATACAGATCTGTCACTCACTCCAAAGGCTGTTTTAAAATATGAAAGAACAAAACTGACAGAGCTATAGGTCCCTAGGGCGATGAAAGGTGCAAAGACACAGCTTTCCAATGTCAACTCTCATGCGTGGGATCTCACGGAAGAGATGATAAAAGCAGACTGTTTAGGGAAGCTAAGAGATCACAAGAAAGACAGGGAAGGCACAAGGGATGAGTGAGGGTGACCAGAGTACATTATATGCATGTAGGTGAATATCCTCTATAATTAATCTCTGCTGGTACACACGGGAACCATATACAATATGCTGGTAGGGTGAAAACCTTAAGTTATCAAAGCATGTAGGAATCAACATGAGAAGAGCAACTCACTGTCTAGAAAGATCTCAAAAGTCCCAGAGAACATTGCACCATGAGCCTACTAAAGCAGAAATGTGCTTGGGAGGTGACAGCTCACAGGATGAGATCCCTACAATGAAGTACAGGGGGACGCTACACCACCATGACGGAGATGTGTAGACGATTTTATTAGAAGTATGAAGGGGTTAGGCTTTATCAAATGCCATGGTTTTATAAGGAAATTATGACCCTTCCTCCATTTAATGGCTTTCTCCATACACCTTACAAAATAACCAAAATCTTTGGTGTGCTACCTACCGACGCATCTTAGTGTATCTACCAAATCTGGATAAATTTTTGCTATCTGGTTTTTTGTTAACAACATATAACTGTGCAAGCTATGTTGTTGTGATGGTTTGTATATGCTTGGCCCAGGGAGTGGCACTATTAGAAGGTGTGGCCCTATTTGAGTAGATGTGTCACTGTGGGTGTGGGCTTTAAGACACTTATCCTAGCTGCCTGATAGTATTCTGTTAGGAGCCTTTAGATGAAGATGTAGAACTCTCAGCTCCTCGTGCACCAGGCCTTCCTAGATGCTGGCCATGTTTCTGCCTTGATGACACTGGACTGAACCTCTGAACCTGTAATCCAGCCCCAATTAAATGTTGTCCTTTATAAGATTTGCCTTGGTCATGGTGTCTGTTCACATCAGTATACCCTGAGACAGTTGTCTAATAAATTCAAGTTATTACCTGATGATCTGAATTTGGCTAAATAAATGTTTGAGAAAGAAATACTTAAAGGAAGTGCTGGGTCCCTGAAGAATATCTTATGTCCATCATAAAGGATGCTTAAGTGTGGGAAATAGGGTATCCTATTCTCTCCAGCTTCTTTAGAGCAGCACTTTGTAGGGTTTTCTCATGGACAGTATCCCTCACTCCTCCCCAAAGGGTTAGTTTGCTTTGGGGCAACAGCAAAATGCCTGGAGTTAAACGTACCTTCTGATTTTCTTCAAGCTGTGGCCAAGGATGTGATTGAGTGATTTGGAACAGTTAGTGGGACCCATGACACACTTCCCAATCCTTTCCTAATAACCAGTAACCGAGGACCAAGTATTCAAACATATGAGTCTGCGGGGGGGGGGGGGGGGCATTCTCATCCAAACGACCTCAGTTGTTAGATGGTTTCTGGTAATAATGGAAAACCTAGTGTCATCATTATAAACAATGGATATGTGCACTCATATCTGCACCCCCTACACACACTTGTTATGTTCCAGGCCTGGGCTAGAGACTTGTTTATAGTGTGATAATCTCTTTCTCTGCCTTGGAGAATTTATAGTATTAAACTAAAAAAGATTACTAAAGGTTCAATTACAAATACCATTTATAGCATTACGATGACTTTAGTAACATTTAAACCAAGGACACTATTTAAACATAGCAGTACCACAATTTTCATGAGATAAATAGATTGTCTTTAAAAAGTATTATTTTGTCTTTTAATAAAGGAATGCTATCCAGACTTGGTTAAAGGCACACACCTTTAATCCCAGCACTTGGGAGCTGGAGGGAGATGGATCTTTGTGAGTTAGAGGTCAGCCTGGTCTACATAGTGAGTTCCAGCACAGCCAGAGATGCATAGAGAGACCTTGTCTCAAAAAGGCAATAATAATAATAATAATAATAATAATAATAATAATAATAATAGAAGAAAAAGGAGAAGGAGAAGGGGAAGGGGAAGGAGAAGGGGAAGGGGAAGGAGAAGGGGAAGACAAAAAGGAGAAGGAGGGAAGGAGGAAGAAGAGGAGGAAAGAAAGTAAGTACTATGTCAGAATTTCCCCCATTATAGGTCAAGTTGGCCAAATTTAAAAATATTGAATTTGGTTAATTCAGCAAAGTGCTTTTTAAAAGGTGATGAGAAATACATATGAAACATTTTATGTTCTGGGACACAGAAGGACTAGAAATCGGAGAAACTAACATTTTTCTGTAGATGTTTTACTTTATGCAATTACCAGACATAGTTTAAATTAGCTGTGAACTAGGAATTTCTATATGTTCACACAGCTTCATTAATCTGCAATTTCATGAATGTGCAGGTCCTGTGTTTTTTCATCATACGATGGGATGAGGTCAGGAGGATGCTTTCGTCCAGGCACCTCAACTGTACTGATGGTGATTTCCACCCTGTCATACATTTCTCCCTCTGCTTCTTTTCCTTTTCCCAAACTGGCTCCTTTTACACTCAAGTTACATGAGCATGTCCATTCCATGAATGAGAGAAAATATTTGACGACATTCTGTCCTTTAACTGGAGAATCCACTAAGAAGAAATTGAGCATCCTTGGAGTTACTCCAGTTGTGGTGAGACAGCCACTAGGCAAGAATTGCCTCTCTCCATCTACAGACAAATCACTGTCCAGAAAAAGACACACTTGCAGAATAGTCGAATGATTATATCTGCCTAGACAGAGTAATCAGCCCTTAATAATTCTGCATCACTAAAGTCTGTCAGATGAGTTTGGGCCAGAAGGCTGAAGATTTGATGCTCCAACGTTCAGTAGTATAGGGGCTGTTCAGGTGCTCAGCGGTCTCTATAATTGGCTAAGTTTTAGAAGCTATGCTTAGTGCTTCCCATAACTTCAGTTAACTCAGTCATTCTGGATATCTGACAGGGTTGAAGACCTATAGTCTCATAGCCAATCCTGGCTATTTAATTTGAGAGAAAAGATCTGAGTGGATGGTTTTCAGCTGACATTCATTCTAAAGCCAAGAAAAGTGTCTCCACCAGTCAAAGATAGTTTATATATCTAGGTTGGGTATCAGGTTACACTTCTGATTGAGCATTACCATACTTATAAAGCCTTTGATTAACATTTAAAAAAATTGTATAAAAGCAAAATGGAAAAGGGGGCATGGGATAAGGGTTTTCTACGGAGGGGAAATGGGGAAAGGGGATGGCATCTGAAATGTAAATAAAATATCTAATAAAAAAAAAAGAACTTAAAAGAAAAAAGAAATTGCAGTTAAAGTCATCAAAAACAACAACAAAAAACAAAACAAAACAAAACAAAACAAAAAAACTGGAGAATCCAGTAACTAGAGAACTAGATTCTAAGGCTTGATTTAAAGAAACTCACTCTGGGTACTTTAAGTTGAGAAAAACCTCAGATCATAGGAGCTCCACAGCCTTGTGTGTTTGTGTGTTCTACTCTTGTGGGAAATATTACCCAGTTGGCATTTTTTTATTTAATTTTTTTTTTTACTTAGTCACTTTACATCCTGCTCACTGCCCCCTCCCCATCACTCCCCTCCCAAATCTTTACCCCATCCACTCCTCCCCTTCTCCTCTGAGCTGATGTGACCCCTCTAGGTATTTATTTCCCTACCTTGGCACTTCAGGTCTCTGTGAGGTTAGGCACTTACTTTCTCTCCCACTGAGGCCAGCTAGAGAAATGTATCACACATACAGACAATAGCTTTTAGGATAGTCCTTGCTCCAATTGTTCCACATGAAGACCAAGCTGTACATCTGCTACATATGTGCGGGGAGACCTAGGTCCAGCCCATGTATGTTCTTTGGTTGGTGGCTCAGGCTCTAAGAGCCCCAGAGGTCTAAGTTAGTTGACCCTGCTGATCTTCCTGAGAAGTTCATATCCCACCCGGGGCCCACAACCCTTCCTCCTATTCTTCCATAGGAGTCCCCTTCGTCCACTGTTTGGTTTTGGGTGTCTGTATCTGTCTGAGTCAGCTGCTGTGTAGAGCCTCTCAGAGGACAACATGCTGTCTACAAGCATAACACAGTATCATTAATTGTGCCAGGGATTGGTGCTTGGCCATGGGATGGGTCTCAAGTTGGGCTGGTTATTGGTTGGCCATTCGCTGAATCTCTGTTTCATCTCTTATGCCTGCATTTCTGGTAGACAGGATAAATTTCGGGTTGAAAGTTTTGTGAGTGGGTTGGTGTCTCTATTGGTCCACTGGGGTTCCTGCTTACCTACTGGAGGTGGCCTCTTCAGGTTCCATATCTCCAGTTCTGTGAGTCAAAGTTAAGGTCTCCCTACCCCTGCCATTGATTCTTGGACAATATCCCAGAGGTGCCCCCCACCCCCACTTCCTCACCCCTGTCAGCTACACATTTCTATTCACTTCAAGATCCAGCTATATCACTCCTGGTCATATACCCCAAAGATGTCCCAACATCCCACAAAGACACTTGCTCAACTATGTTCATAGCAGCTTTATTCTTAATATTCAGACACTGGAAACAACCTAGATGTCTCTCAACTGAAGAATGGATAAAGAGAATGTGGTAGAGCTAGCTACACAATGGAAGACTATTCAGCTATTAAAAACCAAGACATCATGAATCTTGCAGGCAAATGGACAAAACTTGGACTATCATCCTGAGTGAGGTAACCCATTCCTGAAAGGACACACATGGTGTGTACTCACTTATAAGTGGATATTAGCCACAGAATGCAGTTAACTTGTTAAACTCCACAGATACAAAGATACTGAACAAGTAGGAAGGGATTCAGGATCAGATGTGGTAAAGGACAGGAGAGATGGCTAGATGGCCATGAAAATGAATGAAAATCTTTGGCATTTTTTTAATGGCCAAACCAAGATCAGCAGCAGTAAGGACTAACACTTCCTGCTGTCTTTTTGTTCCTAGCCTCTTACTTGACATCAGCTCTCTGGAGGGATGGGGGAGGGGGGCAGGGATTTTCTCATTTGTTCAAAGGGCAAGACCTGTGTCATTTGTATTCATTAATCTGCAGTCTTCTGTGGGAGCTCAGGAAGAAGAATGTCAAAGTAACTAAAGTTAAGCCTATTAACTTTTTCTTCAGATTCTCTGTTGCTCTCCTGCCTCCGGCTCTGATCTCCTCACATCCTCCTCTCTTTCTCTCTCTCTCTCTCTCTCTCTCTCTCTCTCTCTCTCTCTCTCTCTC
>JANHMN010000001.1:1915650-1948634 GCA_030674055.1 Rhabdomys pumilio
CTCTCTCTCTCTCTCTCTCTCTCTCTCTCTCTCTCTCTCTCTCTCTCCTTTATACTCCCATTCTCCTTTCCCCCCCCCTCTCTCTCATACACGCTCATATCTAAGGCTCAAAAAGAATGATCCTGGTTTCTGAAGAAATATCATTTAATCCTCATTATGGCTTTTGCAATTGTCCTTATAATTTAGGCAAATTTGTAGAAAACATCAAAAGTGTAGATGGGGAGAGGAGGAAAATAAAGTAATTAAAATTAAATGAGTAATGGCTGGAAACCTTGTGAAATATTGACCACATCATTAACTTAGTTGTGGCCACCCTGGTTAATCAAACACCCCATGACACACTTAGTATTGAAATGGTATTCTCACTCTCAGTCGGGTCTCTCTGTTTACAGTCCAGTGGTGAGCTGGAAAGTGAGTAAGGAGCTAATTCCCTCCCAGTTCCCAGAAGTCCTAAGGAACCATCCTTATCTCAGCTGCACTCTAAGTTACTGGTAGCTGAGAAATAAATAATACTTTCCACTTTCAGGGCTTTATTTGGTCTTCAAGAACTCCAGTAGAAAGAGAAGAAGGGAAGGTATTTGTATGAATTTTTCTACCAGGGAGCAGATGGCTGAATCACACAGGTAAATGAAAATGGGTAAGAGGCAAGGATGCTGAATTCTGACTTGGGTAAAGGACACTCCTCTTCAGCGGATGGCCAAGAAATATCTCTTGTCTGCCACTATTGGTTTGTTTTATGGCCTCAGACTTTTGGACCTAGATCACAACGTTTATATTAAAAAATGAAGCCAGCTGCTCCCTTCAGCTGGTCATACCGTAGCTGGGAAGAGATGGTGTCTGAAAGGAGGGACAACGCTGACTGCACATGGAGATCTTGTTCTCCTTGCTAGGCCTTGCCTCCGCCAGCCTCAGTCACCAGAGAGCCTGCTTGGATACTACCCATCCTGAGCACTGATGCGTTTGGCTTTCTCTGCTTTGTGTCTAACCCATAAGCCAAGCTTTATTCCTCCTTCCTCTCCTCTTTTCTCAATAGACATGCGTTCGTGTATCATTGGATGTGTGTTTTGTGTGTCCTGTGTCATATTTGATATCAGCTTATTGCATTATTTACTTCCATGTATATGAATTCCATGGTTGAATCACAAACCCCCAAGAAGCAGAGCTGTGTCCTTGTGCCTCCATTCCTGTCATCTCATCTTGTTGAAGTTAGAGTTCAGCCAAGGCTTGAGGGAGTGTGGATGGGTGGACGCCCATTGTCCTTCATGAACTTTGTGAATCTCCTCCCTTGCCTTTGCAAAGCCTTGCGTTCCGCTAGTCTAAGCCTCTCTCTCTCAGTTCTCATAAATACTTTATTTATTGCCTCTCATTGTCACTGACTTCCCTATTTTGGATTTAATCTACCCTGTTAGGAAAAGCCTCTGCAGTCTCTTGTCAACGTCGCCACATATAGTTCCGTGCTTTGTAAAGGTCTTTTGCTGGAATAACAACAGATTTAAGTCTTTCCCCCTTTTCTTAGTAGACAGTCAACAATGCAGAGGTGACTTCAGACCCATCCATATTTGCAGAGGCCAAACATACAAGTTCTCGAAACAGGAAGGGTGAGCAGCTGAGAACATGAGACCCAAACTCTGTACATGTGTCACAATAAGGGTCCTTTACCAAACAAGGCATGATGCAGGGGCTGCTTCCTGGTTTTAATAGATACTTGATCTTCAATGTTTTCCCTCCAGGGTCCCCTGGAAATAATGAGTTCAGAAAGCATGGTGGCTTTAACAGTCTTGTTTATTTTTAAACCCAGTGCTTGCTATATTTTCACTGCACACAGTACTGGGTTTAATAAGACAGTTTCAACTATAACAACCTTTTTCATACTCTCCCAGCAGCTTCCCCAATTCCTACTCGTTGCGAGGTTCCGTTGTCCCCATCTCCTGCTTGCTTTCATAAACTATCATTTTAAAGGATTTATGCATCTGTATAAAAATCTATAATCCACAAATAAGAGAAAACATTTGATGATAATGTTTCTGAGTCTGGCCTTTTTGCTTTAATGTAATGATACATTATCCCACCTATACCCATAGAGGGGACAGTATTTCCAGATATGAGAAATAGCTGAAGCAACGTTTCTGATAGATGACTGAAAATTGAAACAGGTTCTGAGTGTTGAAGTCAACAGCCGCATGGAAGAACAGGCAGCCTTCACTACTAAGAATCAATCTTGTAAGCATCTCCTTTCCCTCACAACGTACACTACTACACCGTCTCTGTAAAACTTTATATTCTAGACTCAGGCCAATCTCACAGAGATTCTTATTTATTTCACTTTACAACAGCATAAACAAGTACCACAGGATCCTTCCTATAGGTGTGAAAAGTAAGGCTCAGAAATGTTCAATAATTTACCCAATACTGGGTAGTTATCAAAGTTCACAATGTTGGGTATTACCACAGAGTACAATTCAATCCTAATCAAAGCTCACAGTGGAAAATCAACTCCTTTCAAGGATCATCTACTTTGTATGTAAGTGACCCACACTTGTCATAGTGGCTTAAAAACATGACTTTAAATTCATCCGAAGGGATTAAAAAATATGCAACCAATCCTTAATTATGTAGAAAAGGGAACTCATGAGACCACATACTGAACTAACCACAAAACAAGGTAATACTAGCTAACCCAAGCCCAAACTGACCAAAGCTGCACAATTAGTCCATCATGTTATCTTCTGTCTCTCTTCTGGCAGCCTGCACCATGAAGAATGGATATCAATGTCAAGATGCCGCAGCATAAGTCAAACATGTATCTCGATGTTTCGAGGTTCCCTTCAGGATCATAGCCACTTATGCTGAGGGAATGCAGTTTGGCAAAGCCGACCTTCCTTTAATCTGCACTATTCTGCATCAGTTCTGTGCACTTGGGAATCCCTGCCTCTTGGCACTTAGTTTTCACAACAGCAAAAACATCTGTTTACCTCAACATAACTTTAAAACTACAAACTATAACATTGCTCATGGTAACATGTAAGGAGATGCAGGTCTTCTTGCAGTTGTGTGAGTATAGACCACATGCTCACTAATGTGAAGACAGACACAAATACGGTCATTCTTCTCACCACCTGAAACTTGCAACGTGTGCTTTGTGAAACACTCCTAGCAATAAAACTTCCACAACATAAGTTTCCTTATAGGCCAGTGGTTCTCAACCTCCTAGTGCTGAGAACCTTTAGTATTCATGTTGTGGTAACTCCCAACCCTAAACTTATTTTTATGCTGCTTTATAATTGTAATTTTGTCACTGTCATGAATCATAATGTAAATATCTGTGTTTTCTGATGATCTTAGGTGACTCCTGTGAATGGGTCATAGGATAAGAACCACTGTTAAGCTGTAATCTCAGTTGCTGAAATGAGGACTTCCTTTGGTTGGTCTTGTCCCGACCTACTAGCTCTAGACTTTCTCTCATTGGCTTTTTGGAATGCATTTTGATTACTAGAGCAAACAGACCTGTCTTAGATAAAACGTCATCAACATGAAGTATAGTTTATATTTTAGAAAACTAAGTGTTTTAGTCAAGAGAGACGACAGAGGTTCTGGCTAGTCAACTAAATGATGGACTGGGTATTAAGATTATCTTGTACCTCACTGGTACAAATAGGAATAATTATGCTCTAATTGTATTTTGAGAGAAAAGTTTTATTTTAACATGAAGAGTGATATGTAGGAGGAGCTAAGGGGGAAGGAGCGCCGAGAGGAGGAGATGGAGTAAGGAGAGAAGAGGAAGTAGAGGAGAAGCTAGGTGATGAGAGAGAGAAAGAGACGGGGGCATGGAGGCAGATGTTCACGTGTTTCCACTAGTCAAAGATAGTTTATATATCTAGGTTGGGTATTGGGTTACACCTCTGATTGAGCATTACCATACTTATAAAGCCTTTGATTAACATTTAAAAAAATGTATAAAAGCAAAAAGGAAAAGGGGGCACGGGATAGGGGTTTTCTAGGGAGGGGAAATGGGGAAAGGGGATGGCATCTGAAATGTAAATAAAATATCCAATAAAAAAAGAAAAAGAAAGAAATAAAAAGAGAAAACTATGCCTACAGTGAAGACATCAAAGTGCTTCACTGAAGCAGATTGAGGGATCTCAGACCGACCAGTGATTGAGAAAAAGCAGATTCAAGCAGAAACCATTCACAACCAAGCTCTAACCTCTTCTCTACACACGTAGTCTGCAGCAATGTGTCTTTGTCCTTCTTGCCTGCTCTTTCTCCTCCTGCTCAGTTCTTATAAACAGAAATAGCAATAAATATATCATTCAGCTATTTAGTGTATTTTGGCTTAAGTTAGAAATAGAACCTGGACCTGTGCCTTAGTGGGAGGACTGTCTGGATTAGTTGAATTGATTCTTAACATTGAGCACGAAACACTCACAAGTAAGATCTGTATAGAGCGCGTCCTTGTTGACAATGTTTGTCCTTGCTTTTATTGTCCTGTTTTCAATTTGTCATCATATCTTTCAAACAAGTGGGTTGTTAGAAGACACCTTTAGTGAGTAACCACATTGGAACTCCAAATATAAGTATAACTATATCCTGCTTTCTGTCTTTGGTCATTCAGAATCTACTTGCACAGATGTTTTTAGTGGTATTGATGAGCATAGAGACTAGAGAGAGGGAAGCCATGGGGTTAATGATTAACATTCAAGACACTTGAAGAAACTGCTGCAAAAGAAAAGCATAGAGAGGTCTCAGTTTTTACTAGGCTGAGAAGGATGGAAAGTGAGCTAGGAAGAGGTAAAACCATCTCCAAAGTGTGTGTCTTCTAGGAAAAGGGCAATACCAGCAATGTCAGGTCAGGCTGTTTCATACCATATTTTCCAGTGCTCAGTGGCATGTGTACAGCCAGCATAGTGGTGCTTCGTTCTGTAATAACTCGTGACTGAATCAAACAGCTTAATAGCAGAGCATTAACTGTGGGTAGTGTCTCTACCCAGAGAATTTAATCTTATAGTGTAATTCCAGAATTCTAAACATTTAAGTTCTTTATACTTCCTGTAGCAAACAAAGAGACACTGGGAAGATCCAGCTGAGGAGCAGGAGGAGATGTTAACTCCCAAGGATACAACAAGTGGCACCCTTGTCGGTTCTTCAGCTAGATGGTAGAAAAGAACCAGTCCACAGGGTTTTAGGAAGCCAGTGTTTCAAACAACATGACAGACGAGAACAGAGGAACCTTATTTTCTGCTAAGGTATTATTGTGTATTAAACCATGCTTGTCATAGTGAGAGCTGTGTTATTTGAAAAGTGTCCCCGCCTGACAGGAATATCTATCTCATATTTAGCTTAGTTCTAAAAATTACACCGAAGTGGAGTCATGAGTGGAGTTGTCTCACACCAATTCCTGGGATAACACGTCTCCTACTAGTTAAAATCTAATACGATTTTTGTAACTGACAACTAGTAGAAAAGCAAGAGTCTTCATCAGGAGAGGAAAGAATAAAGGACCAAAGCAAATAGGTAAAATACAGTAAAACAACACTTCAGAAGATCTTCTTGTCCAAGACACATCTTCCCATTTCACATCCTTGACTGGGCCCCAAACAAGGTTAGGACCATTTAATGACGGTATAAGGTTAGAGATTGATATTAGCCTCAGAGTAGGACAGAAATGACTGTTATAAACACAGTAAATTTTAGAGGAGGGAGGATTATCAGACACAGATCACCAGGGCAGCTGGAAGTTGATGCTGGAATTGGTATGCACTAAACTGCTGTGGGTTTCATTTATTATCCCAAAGACACCTGAAACTCTGTTTTAACATAGCATACAATGTTCCTAATAAACTTCAGGACATCACTTATTTACGTGCCACTAAGAAGTAAATATTTTAATGCCTGCAACTTAAGTTAGTGCTTACACTGAGGCATGAATCACCTGGACTGAGGGTGCTGTGTGTGATGGAGACTCTGAAGTCCTCATCATTCATGAGCTTAAGGCAGTGTCATTTAAGCCATTATGTTTCTGACCTTACTTGGTCATCACAAACCATGCTTACTCCAAAGCACTCCCAAACACATGTGAAACCTGAAGGAAAATGAATGGAAGAGGAGTAGAAAAAAACACAGAGAGAAAGAGGTGAGGAGGAGACAGAGGAGCTGGAGAAAAGAGGGGAGAGAGAGGAGGAGGAGGCAGAGGAAGAAAGAGGAAGGAGACCAAGGAGGGGGCAATTTCTTTTACAAGAGAGTCCCTTTCCAAGTCTCTCTACTCTTCTCTGGTCTTGGTACTTAGGAAGGGATGATTGTTGTGTTCTCAGACACCAGGATAGGACAGGACTGTAGGAAGCATTCGGACCCCTAACCCCAATCTCTTAAAATTTCCTAAGTCAGTTTCTCCACTTGTTTTCTGCTTTCATACAAGGGAGAAAGAACAAATTTATTGGAGAGCATCCTAGCAGGTTCTGTTTATTGTTTAGGCAATTTCTTTAAGGAATCGACCTATTCTTGGCAACAATAAAATGAATGTTATTGCCTCAATTTTTCTGTATGGAAAAAAATAAAATTAAACAGAATCACTTACTTGTTACTTGGTAAAAAGAGGTTTGGGAGAAAGTGCATAGAGCAGTGATATTTCCTGCGAGCTGGGTTAGAGCCAGGACAAAACAATACAACACAAAAATTTCAGCAGAAAACAGACTTCTTCCCTTGTTTACAGCTTTGTTTAGTTCTATGACCAAATGAAACACTTGAACTTGGTAGAAGATGTTTCGCTCTAACACACTTTAACTTTGTTTCTTTCTTTTTTTTTTTTTTCTGAGACAGGGTTTCTCTGTGTAGCCCTGGCTGTCCTGGAACTCACTCTGTAGACCAGGCTGGCCTCGAACTCAGAAATCCACCTGCCTCTGCCTCCCAAGTGCTGGGATTAAAGGCGTGCGCCACCACCTCCCAGTTTTAACTTTGTTTCTGACATATGAAATTGGAGGTTTTTACAGAAATCTTTGAGACCATGACAATTACAATATTTAGAGACTTCGTTCTTAACAAAAAGTCAATCACAAACCTGTACCTCAAATATTTCACGGAGTTCTCAGCCCATGGTGTCCATAGAGACCCCAAATAATGGCTTTCACCACCTGAGCCAACCTTCCAGCGAGTGGTTTTGTTTACTCTTATCCTAGAATCTAGAAAGTAAATTCTGTGATTTCTTTCCCATCGAATGGGGTGCTATGGTTTGAATCTGAACTGCTCCTCATAGACTCCTCTTTTGTGATGGGCAAGGCCTTTCAAAGACATAGTCTAATAATCCCTGGCTCTAGTCCAACCATCATAAAGAATGGCAGTGTACACTGCCCAATCACAACCAGCTTCACCTGCACAGATCTCCACCCCATGCAGCTCTGATGCAGTGAGCCAAATAGCCCTTTCCTTCTCTAAACTGTCTGTGGTGATCTAAATGAAAATGGCCCCCACAGGCCACAAGAAGTGGCACAATTAAGAGCTATGGCCTTGTTGGAGGAAGTTTGTCTCTAGGGATGGGCTTTGAGGTCTCAGATGCTCAAGCCAAGTCCCCCCGGCTCCCCAAGCTCCCACCACTTCCTGCTACCTGCCAATCCAGATGTAGAACTCTTGGCTCCTTCTCCAGCACCATGTCTGCTTGTGTGCTGCTATGATTCCTGCCATGATGATTATGGACTAAAGCTATGAACTTGTAAGCCAGGCCCAATTAAATGCTTTCCTTTATAAGAGTTGCTGTGGTCATGGTGACTTTTTACAGCAATAGCAACTAAGACGCTGTCCATGCCAATTATTTGGTCACAGCAGTGAGAAACATGGAAGTACATGGGGTAAATGCTAGCTCATATACAGAATATGAATTTGTAAATGTGAGAGGAAGCTGGGCAACCCTACAACTCAAACACTATGCCGGATAGATTATTTTGAAAAGCTGTTTATACCTCTTTTCTTTGAAACAAAAAAAAGAGTAGAGAAGGATCATTTCAGACTTAGAGAAGAATATTGTAGACTTAGTTTTAAGACTCCATTATGTTGCTCAGGTTAGTCTATAGCAGCTCTGCAAGTTATTGGAGACTAAACCCAAGGTCTTGTCCATAGTAGGCAAGTCCTCTACTAATGGAACTACATCCCTGACCCTTAAAATGTCTTACTTAAAACACTTTATGATTTTAAAATAGAAAATAAAAATACAGAAGAGAGTTAAAAGAAATTAGTACCCAAGAATCATTCGCCAAATATCTCAGGATAGATATTGGTTAGTCGGAACAAGAAATGGAGGGGTTTTCATTACGATTGACTCAAATGTAATTTGCAGGTTATGTTTGCTAAGTTTTGATGGCTTACACAATTTACTGTAATAGTCCTCTCTGAAATAATTACTTGGGGAAATGCCTGATAACAGTGCTATTTTAAAATATTTATATTTGTTCATATTAACAGCATCTCAAAAGTCAAACTTCCTCTAATATCTGGACAGTATTTAGAGGTTTGATATTTTTCTAACAGTCAGTTCTTATGATCTTTTTTTGGATCACCTCGCTAGCTGAGGGATCACATGACCACCATCATCCCTGTCAATCATCCTTGTTCTGCTCCATCCCTGTCAGTCAGCTTGCTCTGCTCCATCATCCACACCATCCCTGTCAGTCATCCTTGTTCTGCCCCATCACCCACATCATCCCTGTCAGTCAGCCTTGCTTTGCTCCATCATCCACCATCATCCCTGTCAATCATCCTTGCACTGATTCAGAATTAACAAAACCGTCTCTGGAGATTTTGTCTGCTTTGAATCCTGCTCTTTAAACCTTTCTTCATGGTGGTAGCAGCAAAATATTTTAAAATTAAAACTGAGCTGGGTGTAGCACCTCATCTCCAAGCAACTGCTCAGGAAGCTGGGGAGGAGAAAAGACTACCTCCATACAAGCTTGCTGATACTTTAACAATTACCTTAATTATCTTTATTCCTTTACCACTTTCTAACTCTTGTGTGTCCTAAACTTCACCAAACTAAACCAGGCAGCATTCCAAGCTCAGCCATGCATGCTGTTGTTTTTATGCCTTTGCTTCTGCTCTTCTGCCTACGGGAACACGCTCTCTCTGCACAACTGGAATTTTCCCCTCTTCCCATTTTTGGGATAAATTCTATCTCCCTCCCCAAATCCATACTGTGAAGGAAAGCATTAGACTGAGCAATAAAAGGGGTGGCTTGAACTATTGAAACTGTAGTTAGAGACCTGAAGAGGCTCACATAGGGACATTGTGACAGGAGATTCCTCAGATGTTGCTAGATGTCTCAGGGAAGGAGAAGGCCTCAAGGATTCATGTTCAGGGTGTAACTGAGTGTGGTGCTCAACCAGCTGCAGGATATACGAGTGGGAAAGTCAACCCCAAGTATCTTCGAATGTGACTTCAAGAAGTAACCGAGATTTGGGGAGAGGACAAATGTTATCTGACTGCTGTCCTCATAAGAAACAAGTTTTGGGCACAGCAACACACTGAGGATGGACAAGCACAGAGTGTGGAGAGAAGGTAACCTACCTTCTAAGGATGATCCAGAGAGGGAGCCAGACCTGTTGACATTTGATGTTAGACTTCAGCCTCCACAGTGGTGGGAAATGCTCGGCCTGTGGTATTCTGTGGTGCAGCTGTGCCAACTCCCAGGGGCAGGGTCATTCCCTTTCTGTAGCTCAGTGCTCCTAGTGATCATTTACTGTAACTGTTTTTCACCCCCTGGTGTCCTTGTCTGACTCCCTGACTAGGCTGTCAATGTGGAGAAAACATTTAAAGCCCTGACCAGCAAGAAATTCAGTTTTTGAATCTCTCTCACTGTCTACCTCACCCGTGCATGTGGCCTGGGTGCCAGATAGGATTGATTTGACACTTGGTGGCCATGTTATAGTATCTGGCCTGTCTCTCACATCTCTGTGCACTTCCTGAGTCATGGAGATGAGCTTAGCTTCCAAGCAACAAGTTCTTCTTTTTAATCATGTTGTTGGTTGTTGCAGTCTGCTGCCTTTAGGTATCTTGTCTAATAGTCTGTTATCAAGATAGAAAGTGAAATGAGGCATAACCTAAGCAAGACCTCCCATGCATACAGATTGCTTTTCCCCTGAGCTTTGTGCTACATTTGTGTGGCTTGATAATAAAATTCTATTCCGTAAAATTTGAATTGAGAGCCAGAGAAGCTAATGCTGATTTCTTCTGTGTAGTTGAAACCACTCCAGAATTGTGGGGCCAGTTCTGAGCGTTTGAGAAGCAGCAGCACCTGACTGAAGGGAGACATACCCACTGCAGACAAAGTTCAGAGACAAAGACTGAATAGGGAGGGAAGACAAAAAGGAAGGACTCACTTTTGTTCTTAAACATTGCACTTCCTGCTCTCAGATTCCGCCTGATTCTTGGAACACAATCTCGCTTTGCTTTAAGCGATTTCAATGGATTTCCATTACTGGCTTAAGTTCATTGTTTGGTGTAGCTGACATCCTAGACTTTAAACACCTGATGAATTCTCCCAGGAGTCTGATAACCACATTTCAAATGTTCTTTTTAAGTCACTTTACTCTGGACCACAAGGTACACCAGGACCAGAGCTGGGGAAAGGGATCAGCTTACAAAGGAATTTTTGGCCCATGCTGAACCAATATTTCATCAGTAACACTTGGAGGAAGTAGTGAGGAACTGTAACAAACAGAACTTCTTCTGAAATTGTTTTGTGGCCAGAGTGACACCCTGGAGCAGGACTCTTCTTACCTGTGTGTCACTCCATTCAATTCACAGGACTGAAGCTGGAAAACAAGGCAGTCACAGCTCCCTCTGACTAAGAGGGACTGGTAACAATGAAGACTCCTGCTCCTTAAAATACATATCTATGTATTCCTCACATACTGTGTCCCTGGGCCGTTTGCAGCCTGGTGAGAAGCCACATCTGATGGGCTTTCTTTTTCTTTCCTCTAGAATAGTGGACTATGATCTTTATTACAGATTCCTGTCTTCAGTGTAGGCTGTATCTCCACCTTTCAGGTATGTGTCTGAGAACACAAGAAGTAAAGAGGAACTACAGGCTAAAGAAACACAGGACTGTGGGGGAGTCACAGATCATAGCTTTATATGATGTGAATTGGCACAGGTTTTAAAAACAACAAAACTTTACAGTCTCAAATACTATCCTAGTAACAGCAAGCAGGTCAGGTCTTGCTATGTATTGCTACAATATCTGCTCCATGTCAAATTGCAGAGATAAACTCATAAGGCAAAAAAAAAGTTTATAACAGAAAGCTATCTTTACCATTTGACTATTTATGGAAACATTTTTGGAAAATGGAAAACTTAGTATTCTTTGAAATCCATCCCTTGATACATGTGTAGTGTGTTTCTCTTGCTATAGAAGTAATTCATTGCATAGACTATTAGGATTCTTCAGGTTTTAACTGAAAATCTATCATGGATCTATCATTGTTGATTTTTCAGAAGCTACTAAGCACTAAATATCAAATTAAGATGGAGGCAGAGAAGGCTAGAATAATGGCTCTTCTCTTAGAAGTTCTTTCTGCTCTTCCAGGTTCAATTCCCAGCACTCAGCACTCAGCACCCAGCACTCAGCACCCCAGCACCCGTGTCTGGTGGCTCAGCACCATCTACAGCTCTAGTGAATCAGATGATCTTTTCTGTCCTTTGAGGGGACAATACACATATTCACATAATCGAAACTACACACACACACACACACACACACACACACACACACACAAATCCTGGGGCTAGAGAATTGGGTCAGAAGTTAAGAGCACCAGCTGCTCTTCCAGAGCTGAGTTCAGTTCACAGCACCCAAGGGCTGGCTCACAACCATCTATAACTCCAGTTCCTGGGGATTTGATTCTCTCTTCTGACCTCCACAGACATTGCACACATATGGTTTACACACATACATGCAGATTAAGCCTTTGCATACACAAAATAAAAAATAAATCTTTAAAACATAAATCTTATTTTAAAATATGGAGGTGGGTTCAGTAATGCAAAGTGAGAGATTTTTCAGTATGTGATGAACACAGGAATGGATTAATAGAGAGGACATTATGAAAAACCTCCAGTTAGCTCTTATTTCTATTGAGAGAGCAGCCAAACTGAAGTAAAATAAATGAGGAATCTTGGGATGGTGTTAATATGTGCTTTTCCCAGGGGAGATTTCTGTGATCTCTCATCCACAGGTAGATGCCTCTACTTGGCTCTTTCCCTTCAGGACCCACACTGAACAGCCTGAGCTCTGAGCAGGAGCTCTGGGCATGTGTTCTATGTGGAGCCGAGTCTTCACTCCCACCACACATTGCTTTGACATCAGACAGTTGCTCAGCTTCTTTCTTTGTTTGCAATACAGGAACCTATACCTAGGAAGTTCTCAACCCTGTCTGAAACTCTTTTTATCTTAACCTGAAAAGAAAATCCAAACATTACGAATGCGTAGCTTACAGATGAGTAGATACAGAAGGAGCAGTAGGCAGACTAGGCAGCTCAATTCTAGAGTGTGTGCTCCTTGTTCTTGTATAGTCTGTCATTAAACTACAGTGGAAAATTGGATAGGTGTGCTTCCTCCTCTCTAGGGGTCACTTATTTGAGATAATACATATAAAGTATCTTACATGGGAATAGGCAGAGGAGTCCACTGTGGGCCCTGAGATTAGCTGTCAAGGAGGTGCTCATGGGTGGGCCAGTTTTGCTTTCCAACAAGACCTTCTAAGGCTCTGTTTACACACCTGGGCTTCTGTTATCGTTTTACTCCTTGACTTTTCCAAACCTATCCCTAGCTCTTTTGGCTGGGGTCCCGCTTGTCCCCAGGACTGGAGTGTGATGGTCACATGTCTTGTTTTTCCAGACTTGCTGTACTTTATTGATTTTCAGAGTGGTTTTCTTTGTGTCCTTGAGAGGCTCTTCACTCAAATATAGCAGACTGAGATATTATTTTAGTTGTCTTCTAAGTGGGTACCCCAACTCTTTTATGTTCTTTTCTAGAACTCAGACAGGGCTCTGCTAATGTTTCTATACTGTGGGAGCCAGCTGTGGTCATAACAAAAGCCACAGGACTGCACAAAGCAATAGAACAGCACAAGTGTGGCTAGAGCTATGTGCTTGTATTGAAACATTTTCTCAGATTAACTTCAAATGCATCTCTAGTTATCCGTGGAGCTGGTCTATTGTGTGGGATGAAAGGTGGAAAGAAAAGTTCTCTATGTGAGAGAATTGTGCTCACGTGCACACATACACACACACACACACACACACACTGACAGGCACACTGACACATAGGCATATACACACACAGACACACAGCCCACACACAGGCACACTGACACACACACACAGGCATACAAACAGGCATACACACACAGAGAGACACATAGTCCACACACAGGCATACACACACACACACACACACACACACACACACACAGATACACACAGTCCACACACAGGCACACTGACACACAAAGGCATACACACACAGTCCACACATAGGCACATTGACACACACACACACACACACACACACACACACACACACACACACACGAACATGCACAGATGGAAATACAGAAGACTGAATTCTTGCAAAATCCTGAGAACAGCCTCAGTCCCCAGGGTTCAGCTGTCTTTCCTTTTGAAGTGTTTCATAATGTCCTATGTACAAAGTAGACCCGGCAACCCCCACTTCTGCCCCAAATCGTTTCCTGATGTTAAATTACATGAATAGCTAACCAGTATTAAACAAATCCCATACCTCTATGTTGTCCAAAGGGATTACGTGCCTCCTCTTGAAATGTCCTATGAAACCAGAAACTTGGAGATGGAAAGACCGGAGACTCCAGTGGGGGTGGCGGAAGGCTGATCTGAGAAGAATCATGCAATTGGACAGATGGTAATGGCCATGGTGGATGATAGAGATGAAGAACTGCCAAGGACATTGGTCCTGAGACTTGCCAAAGAGTTTTGCTGACACTGGCATACTCTAATCTGAGAGGGTTAGATTCCAGTCAGCTTGTCAATACTTTCTATTACCATTTGAAGTGACTAAGAAGTGAATATATAAGTTGAAGAAGCTGCTGATAAAAATTCAGAAAAACCAGAATTGCCATTAAAATTCTGGTAAAAAAAAAATTAAACTTGCAACGAAAGGTTAATATTTAATTATTTTCACACACATAAGAATCAACTCATTAGTAGTGTCTTGGTTTTCAAAGAGGAAATAATTAATAAATAGCATAAACCGTTAGAACTTATCAGGTGTTATGTCCATAAGATGAGCCATACTTATGAAATTTACATGTTTTAGCTCTCCGTGGAATAGATGCCAGCTTGTGATCTAGTATGTTTGGTTTTTCTTTCATGCTTTAAGTTTGATTTTGTTGGAAAGCAGTGATTGCCAGTGTAGCATCTGCTTCCCCTTAAGGGTGGAGAAACTCTGCTTAATGAGTTTATGGTGAGAAGCTTGTAAATTGGAAGGGTGATAAGTGTCATACTCTCTAGCTAAACTTTTCATTTGTCACTGACATTATTCTGGAGTCTGCCTCTTCAGATAGAGGATCGAGTGTTCATTTGAAAAGAAACCTTCACAGCTCTGAATAAGCTTCTTTTAAATGACATCACTTCTGGGGCAACAATCTCTATGACAACATACTCCCCATCTTTGCAACTAAAGGTCAACACAGGTTTTATAGAATTTTAGAAATAAGTATTTTGCAACTGCAAGATTTGGAGTCAGAATATGCTATATCTAACCCCAAGATTAGATGCTTGGCTTGAGAACCCACAGCCTCGTTTTATTGATTGTATAAGCACTGCAGGTACTTTTCTTCTACACAAAATAAGTCAAACAACCCCTATACTTCTTCCAGTTGAAGCTGCAGCGTTACCCTATATCTGGACGTTTTCCCCCTGCCTGGAGCAGATGTCTTGGCAATTCTAAAGCCATGCTGCCACCACCCTAGGCCTGAACTGGGTTGTAAGTAACCAACTTGTTTTTGCAATTGTGCTTAAAAAAATATGCCCAAAGTTTCCCCTTTTTTAAACAGCCCCAGTTGCTGATAAGCTGCCCTTTGCCAAGTCACTTAGCCCTAAGGTAAATGGGCTTGGAATTGCAGTCAGGATCATGGAACCTGCTTGTGTCACTGTACTTATTGTCTTTATTTTGTATTTCTGATGACATTAGGGTGTGGGTTCACACTCCTCAGAACATTACATTTCTTCTTTTCCACTTCCTCACTTGACACAGACTTCCTCTCAAGTTGGCAGGGTACGCTGGGGGTGGGTATGTTGCTGAACCACTCTGGAGTCTCTCCCTTGCCATGTGAGGACATCTAGTGAGATTTGAAGCTCTTCTTCTGTAGCTTTAGCCTGTCTACCCAGTCCCAGTACATGCTCATGTAGGAAAACCGGAAGATTTCAGTTTTGTTTGTTGTGTGTGTTATGGTTTCTGCCTCTTGTAACCTGGTTTTAACAGGCACAGGCCCCTTCGAATTTAGGATAAGAAAAGGACACACTGATTTTCAGATGAAAGTGTTAAATCGACAAGAAGTGAAAATTCTGGTTAGGTTTGAGTGACCCTGGTGGTCCTTATGCCTCTCTCACCCTCTGAGCTGAATCTTCTTGTAAAATGGTGGCAGGACGCTCAACTGTGTAGGTCTTTTGAGGCAGGGTTTAGAAAAGATTTAAGAAAATTTGTTGCATTTGTTCTAAGTGACGTAAGAAGTTGACAGGGACATCAGAGAGCCTGAAGGGGAGAGGGTACTATTGCCATGTGTCTGAGGAGCTCCTGAAAGGTGACAAAGCCTCAGCTGATCTTTAATTGATCTCCGCAGCCATCTTCAGAGGCCATGAGATCTCTGCTGGAGGAAAATGGATGGCAGCTCAAGGCTTTTAAATCACCCACCTCACACAGAATACACGGAGAAGTTCAGACCCAAAACTAGCACCTCTGGTGTCAATCTAATTGTCTCTTCTCCCCTTACTATTGAATTTTTTTGTGTCTAGACAAGAAAATTCAATATTGTCTAGGCAATATCTCAGTCTCGGAGAGTGAAGACAGTTCTTGTTAGTCATTTAGTGGGAGAGTGTAATTCTGTTTTCTATATTTATCCAATGACTGGGGGAAAAGGAATGAAAGGAAGGGAGAAAATAAACTATAAATAATCTTTTACAATGATTCGAAGGTGTGGTGTCCAGAGAGATCTATATTCTGGCCAAGAATATTCTTACCTATGCCTACAAGAAGGAAAAGATAAAAATAGAGAAGTCTGTTCAAAATATCACATCTTTAAGAAATTATCAATGTGTTCTTATGACTGATTCAATTCCTAACAGCCTTAAAAGTTAGTAAGTTCTAAATATTAGTGACAGCTTGAAAGTTACATTCAAAACAGGATTTAGGCTGGAGCATGGGAGTGCAGCCCTGTGATCTCAGTACCCAGGGACTGGATCAGAGAATCTGGAGTTCATGGGCCTGAGCTACATAGTGAGACTGTCTCTAAACAGACAATAGAAAGACAGAATTTGAGGCCCAGGCAAGCGGATTAGAATTCTAATTTGATCATTTATATAGCTACTGACCTTGGGAGAGCAAATGGATCCCCCAAGGTAAAGACAGATTCTGAAATGAAAGTTTCCAGTAGTAATCTAGAAAGGTAACAACCAGAGAAAGAGAATGGACAGGAAGCATCTGTTCACTGTGATTTAAAAGTTCCACACCATGTGATTCTAGAGTCTCTGATTACTATTTCCAAATAATATAGAACAGAGTCAACGAAAGGACAAGTGAAAGGGATGTGGAAAGGAAAAGAGAGGAGACTGGAGGGGCTGAGAAAGGCAGATGATCAAACTCAAGAAGAGACTTGGATCTGTGATTGCAGTTCGGTTGTGAAGGAGCTCAGAGTTGTAACCCTAACAAGCTGGAGCAAAGAAGACAACAATGGATCTCTGCAGCTGTGCACCCATCCAGGAATAGCCGCATACTCAGAGCCCTGTATAAAAGGTCTTACAAATCTTTAGTTGTCTTCCTTGATGTATGTGACATCAGCTTCCCTTCAAGCTTCAGCCCCTACACAAGTAAGTGGCTCTGATTTGAAACCTATCAGGAATAAATCTGTCATTTAAAGTTGTGAGATCAACTTTCTAGAACTCCCTGTTTTCCCAAGCATGGAACAGTCTTAGATTAATTTAGTCATTTAAAATATGACATAAGCAACACACATGCCTTTTCTACCACACACTTATGAAATGTGTACTATATATTTTTGTGGGGTAAAATTCCAGGTATTTTGGAGTCAGATGCATGATCACTTGACAATTGTTCATCTTGATTGCAGCCCGGGCTGTCATAGCATGCTGGAAATTTTATTCCATTCCTACATCCATTATACCCTACAAGCAATCTTCAAGTCAGGTTTTGTGAGCAAGAATCAGCCCTTTAGTGATGAGGTTCATTCTTCCTTCTTTCGTCCTGATGAAGTTGTAAGGGTATATACAGGAATGAGATATAGAAGGCCCTAATCCAGTTTTGCTGAGGCTGTGTAACCAGGAGACCTTTGAGCAGGGACACTGTGAAATGTGAAGGCAGAGTGTGACATACCTGCAAGCCAAGAACTTCACAGGGTGTTACTGAGGCTGGAACAGGCCATGAAATACATTTCTTCTTATGGCAGATGGTGGGAACCAACTATGGCAGAACCTTGGTCTTAGACTTTTGGTCTCCAACTCTGTGAAGCTAAGTTGTCTCTCTTTAAGCTACTCAGTGGTCCTCTGTCCCAGCAACCACAGTTAACTAAACACCTTTTCCTGTAAAGGCTGGTAGATAATCCTCCCACACTGTGTTCTATACCTGCCTTACTCTAGAGCAGAATGTTTATTCTTAGTGGCCTCAAGTGTCAGTCTGAAAACTGAGGGACATTTTACAAATAGACGTTTTTCCTCCTTGCCTTGGCCTTTCAAAGGCTGAGAAAAGAGGACAAGATGGCTTCTCCTCTCCTGGAAAACCCTCAAAAGGATGTGTAACTATTATCTGGATATATCCCAATATTGAGACCCATGTGATGGAAGTGAGAACCTAAGTGATCAGAGCCAGCGTGTACTCCAGTGGTATCACAAGATGTCAGCCAGAGAAATTTTGGTAGAGGAATAAGAAGTCTCTATGATATTGAGGTGGGAGGGGCTGTTGCCAATTAAAAGAGACATGCGAAGTCAAGCTACTTTGAAAATAGAAAGGGAGGCGCTGATAACAGAAGGGCAGCATGCAGTATCTTGACTCCTGAGGGAATCTGTGGCTACTCCTAGCTTCCTTCTCTCAGGGTCACATTTGACAAGGGAGTGTGTAGGAGGAGCTAAGGTGGGAGGAGTAAAGAGAGGAAGAGGAGGAGAAAGGAGAGGAAGAGGAAAAGAAAGAGGAGGAGCAGAGGGAGAGATGGAGAACGAGAAAGGAGAGATG
The DNA here is from genome assembly GCA_030674055.1 of Rhabdomys pumilio. NCBI lineage: Eukaryota > Metazoa > Chordata > Mammalia > Rodentia > Muridae > Rhabdomys > Rhabdomys pumilio. The sequence continues at coordinate 1,934,123 of JANHMN010000001.1, forward strand.
GAGGCTGATGTTTGATTGTCTGTAGCAGTCAAAGGTAGTTGGTATATCTAGGTTGAGTATTGGGTTACACCTCTGATTGTAAGGGCATCTTGTTATTGATCATTACCAAATATATAAGCCTTTGATTAATCTTTAAGCATTAGAGTCTCATTTTTCTACCAAGCCTGCATGATTGGCAAATGGTCTGGGCAATGCCAGGCCTTGCAGAGACAGCATGGAAGATTGGCAGAGCCATCTCCCATGATGGCATCTCATGGGTGGCAGGGCTGGCTGTTTCTAGCTGGCTATTTCTAGCTGCAGCATGCACGTGGCCAGAGGCCACATGGTTGAGCTAGGCAGAGCAGCAGCGGCCTAGACAGTCAGCTTAACCAGCGGCCACTTTTTTAAAATAATTACTACAACAGGAGTGAATTTGAGGGGGTTCTCATGCATAAGTTGCTGACAGCCACTATGAAAGGTCTGAAGTGGTACCCTCCAGCCAGTGCTAAGGTGCTGGCCAAAGTATGATGATTAAGAATGCACTTTAATTATGATGTCAATCCTTCCCAATAGGAAGAATCACCTGGGGAGAATTCATTTGATTAAAAACACAACATTTCAGACTCCCTGTCAAACTGACTCACAACCTCAAGAGACGCCAGAATACTCTTGTCTGGCCAGCCCTGAGTGACTTGCATAAGTGGTAGGTTTGGTGATATCATAGTGTATCTCCATGAGCTCCCTTCAGCATCTATCACTTTTCTGATTGATACCAATCTATTTGTGTAGTCTAGTATGGTGGTCGTGTTGTCCAGAAACTGTGAGTGTCGTGTGTCATGAAGGATGGCTTAGATGTCAAGACAGCTGGGTTGATTGTTTCTGTTCACATTTTTTATGTTTAATTGCTAGAAAACATTCTCCTTTTTTTGTAAGGTTTTGTTGAGTGCAAACTCTTTGTTACACACTGTGACAGACACATCTGATAGTGGGAAGAAAGCAGTCCTCACCTTGGACTGTAAAAATAATAGGCAGATGAATCAATAAATCATAATGCAGAATTTTTTTTTAAAGAAAGAAGCTGAGTTGGGGTATGCAGTGGTTGAGTGCTTGCTTACCAAGCAGAAGGTGCTGAGTTTGATCTCAGTTAGTAAAAAAGGAGAAAAAGATCCCTTGGCGGAGAGGGGTTTTGGCTGAAAGGTGAGTTAAAGTTTTCCACATAGGGATGGGGAGGGAGTGCCCAGTGTGCAGGGACAGCAGGCACAAGTTATCTTCACTAGACAACAAGATGGTGGTGCAAGAGAGAGGACTGTAGAAACCTCCATGGGCTGCATTCCCTGGTTTGAATTTTATCCTGAATCTCCTGGGAAAACAACATTAAGTGTTAAGAAAGAAAATGACAAGCAGGTTTGAATTTATAAATAAAATGTGACTCTGGTCACAGGTGTAGAAAATGATCTGAGGGTCCAAGATCAGAAGCCAGCTCCTGTCAGAGTGATTCAGGTGGGGGATTAAGGAGACTCAGAGTTGGTCCTGCTGGTAGAGTCAGAACTGAGAGGACTGTGTTGAACCAAGTATTTAAGGAGCACTGGAAAACAGATGAGTTTGATATTTTATTCCTTTTTCCCAAGGCTACCTACCTTTCCCCCATATTTCCTTAGTATGACATTTATTTAATATTGTCTAAAAATCTGTTTCATATCTTTTACCACCCAAGCCCCACCCAGCACCTTTACCACCCACCTTAGAACACTCAGTGAGCTATTTATAGCTATTTATAACTACTTATTGTGAGCCATTTATAGCTATTTATAGAGAGATTATCAGGCCATAATTGATTAAATCTTCCAATTTTTATCACCCTTCCAGCTTTAACCTTTCACTGATGTTGGGAGCCTTTGCCTGGCTTCACGCTAACATGTCAGTGACACAGAGTCTTAATGCACATCCCCCTCCCCCCAGCCACCAGAGCCCACCCTCCTCTCCCCCAGCCCCCTGGCTGGATCATTTCAGTGATTATTTCTTATGCTTTAATATGTAACTGGAAATTTGGGTTGTTTTCCCAAAGTATTGCTCTAGACATATTACATGTGTAACTATAAGGCACTGAAATGAATTTGGCATTCAGGCTAAAAGTTAAATTGACTAACCATGTAAAGCCGTTACTGTCATTCACCAAAGAAGTAAACTAAGCACTGACAACAGGTGATATGCTTATTTATGGAAACAAATCACTACACTTTAGTCTAAATCCCTTTAAAATGTATTGTTTCTCTCATTCTCTTAGATGTTCCATTTATATTCTATACCTTGTATCCTCTGCCTTCTGTGGCTAAAATTTACTGGTGCCAAGGAAAGGCATAAACCCAGGTAAATGTTGTCTTACACATAGACTTGCATTTATTCACTTCTAGAAGCACAGTCACTCCTATGATTGCTTTCTATAAGAAGTGTGCAAAAACTTAAAGACTACCCCAATGGCCCAAGGTCAAAGAGGGCATATGTAATGCACATTGTATTGGTTAATTGTCATGTGCTATATGCTCATTCAGAAGCAGGTTGCATAAACCAGTTGTTCCTTCCACCATAGACTCAAGCTTGTTTGTGTCGAGAGTCTTCCAACACACTCTGTCCTGAGTCAGGCAGGTCCATGGCTCTGCAATGGGAAGAGGGAAAAACAGCCAATGGTTTCAAGTATTAAAAAAAAAAATGCTCCCTTAAGAATGTCATGTCCAACCAAGCTTAGTATTATTTATCCCTTAATACGGAAATGTCTACAGTGGGAATGGGAAGCTCACCCATGGGAAGAAAGTTAATTAAGAACTCCAGCTGATTCCCTAGTTTCCCCAGTTGGTGTCTGATAGCTATTGCAAGCATTCAGTTTAATCACAGGATCTTTCTCCCATTTGCTGTTTCATTTGGAAGTCTCACTTAAGGGGACCCTCTACTCTGCCTGGGAGCACTTGGGAACTCCATTAACCTGCTTTAGCAGGGCTCCCTCAGTCTTTTTTTCTGCTGGGTGTTTGTAAGCCCCAATATGATGTCACCTTTGCTTATTGTCTCAGTTGTGCTCCCCCAGTCATCTCCGCAGATGCTGCGAGCAGTGAGTCTGATGTTCTGCTGTCAGCTGCTTCTCTCTATATGCTTCTCACTCTGTACTCTCACTTTCTCTGGCTATGTGCTGAATAAACTCATTCATGCAAAATCCAAAGCACACTTCTTGTAGATCATTCTGGGCTGGGTAGATAGCAAGCTAGAGGGTGACAGCCCAGGATGTCTTCAGCACCATTTACATGTGCTACAGTGAGATCTTGGACAACTATGTCTTTATTGATTATTTCTGTATGTTTGGTTCCGGCATGGTTTCTGGGTTCGTTGGATCACATGGTTTGTAAAGTACAGGTTCTGTCCAAAGGAAACTCATGACCAGTATTAAAAAAAAAAAAAAACTATAAAGGCTATTAGAATAGGTTTCACACAAATTATTTTTATATAAAAAAATCAGATAATGGAAACCAAGCATTAAGACTTGGATGAAACATGAACCATTTTCATCTACATTGTGTGCCTAGACATTAAAAATCAACAAAACATTTAGTAAACCTGGGATTTCTGGAACACATATGCACAAATGTTTCAAGACAACAAGGAGATAGTTAAGTCATCATAGTGACTAAAGCACAGGGAACAGAGCCTTAAGACACCCACATTATGACAGCTATCTTAGATAAAGGCTGTGTTGCTTTAAACACATTCTATAGTTTTCTTATAACTTTCATTTCATGTTTTTTATTAATTTTTGGTTTTTCTTATAAATAATAAAAGAACAGACCAAGTAAACTGATTTTTTAATACATTTTTGTAGCTACTGTAAATAACTTCAAGACATGTATCTACACATACCTATACACAGTAATGGATCTACCTTTCTCTTTCTTCCTGCGGAGTCTGGAACAAATACCGTTTCTAATGAAAGCCCAGTCTCAAGAGACCAGTACAATTGCTTTCTGCTGCCTGGTTCTGATGGCAAACTTGTCAAACTTTCCTGTTATCCTGGATTCATGCTGCAGACACAGCCTAGTGGACATTTGCTTTATCGGTTTTCATTCACACTGGTTTGTGCTGGTGCAAGAAGACAGAAGTAGAGATTGTACTCTCCAGGAGGTCATTACAGAACAGATTACATGCACCATACTATGCAGGACACATTAGACATGTGTGACATGCAATATGTCACACATAGTAACTTACATACGTATAATACATCATAATGAGCTATACACACAATAGGTGTAGTATCTTATACAAGTATCTTACATATATCTAATACATAATATATTACAAAGAATCCATTACATACGTGTGAAAAAGAGCAAGAACACATGTCTGCACATCTACTTAGCACATTAATGTTGCACAGTTTTGTGTGCTTAACCCTAAGCTTTATGGTTGGTCTCACAAGTGGTTTAAACCTACTGATCAAATCCACTAGGGAAGCACCCCAATAGAGCTTGTTTTACTTTTAGAATTCGCCATTATTGTGACCTAATTACATTTGAATGAGAGTGTTTACTGTTGATACCAAAGATGACAGCCTTAAAAATTAATTCACATGTCACTGAATTCACAAGTGCACTTTATAGGAGATCAGCATTTCAGGTGAATTCAGTTAGCAGTAGGTGATTTCTGTGAACTAAAAACCAAAGTATCCTTTGAACTCTATTCAGTTTTGCTGAAAACCTAAAACTGCACTGAAAATAAAAACCTGTTTTTAAAAACAGCACCATAAATGTTTTACACAGACACATGCTTTCTCTTGTTAGAGACCAGACGATTCACAAGAAGACCAACCAGTATTGGGTATCTGAGAATCACCTTTGCCAAGCGTTTCCAGTTACTGCAACATTATTGCTTTGGCAAAAAGAGGTTTACATTATTGCATTGAACTAGTTTGCTTGGATACAGATGCATTCAAATCAGCTGAATGGTAATAATGGGAGCAGCTTCCCACCAAATTTCTTCTTGTTATAAACTGGGAGTCCTATATATAAATGTCACCTCTGCTGATAATTTACTAGTGAATAGTAACTTTCTAGGAGTCAAACATGACAACATGGTGCTAGGAGATTGGTAAAGAAAATATAAGAAAAAGGGGCTCTGAACATTGTTTTTCAGGGGAAAAAGACATACTCATGAAAAATGCTAAAGGAACAGTGTGGAATTACTGTGGGCTCCACATAATGTCAGGATGAAGATACAGCTGAGGACACACAGGGGTGTGAACTGTCCAAAGCCGAAGACAAGGTGAGAACAGGTGGGAAGTCTGAAGTTCTGCAGAGGTAAAATGATGGAGAGGTCTTACAGATAAGAATACATGCATTAGAAGTGGGTTCTGCCCATGACATTCAACCCTGTATGGTAAGGAAGTCAATCTGAAGTTGAACTGAAAGCTCATACCGAGTACTTTGAAATAATTCTAAACAAAGATTTAGTCACTGCCATGCCTAACTGTGCACTGCATAGACTTCCTAGATATCATGACAATAACCTTATGGGAGATTATTGTTTTCAGCTCATAGTTGGGTCCATTTGAGACCCTGTAGGATGTGTAGACGCTTTCTCAAGGGCACAGGGCCTATGCATGGTGTATCGAAAGTCAAATCCAACTTTGAATGAAAGACCATGTGACTGCTACATCACCTGATCCTATCAGTGGGATGTCATTGCAGCAAATCTTGGTGATGAACTGTTCAGAGCCCTCTCTTGTGACGATGAAACAGTAGATGACAGTTCAATCCCCACAGAGGTAAGAGACGGAAATTCCTCTGATGGAGGTCTTTACCCTGCACTTAGTGATGGTCACTGAACTTAAATCTGAGAAGGAAACGTTCAAAATAAAGCAGTGGGAGTTGACAACTGATTCAGGGATCAGCTGAGTGGACTGAGAATGGAACCTTGGTTCAGGATGAAACTACAGATCCCAGAGAAGTGACAGTGTGGCATAGCAGTGCCTAAGCAGATACTGAGTATGTGCTGAACTAAGGGCTGAACTGGGAGACAGAGGGGAGTCAGAAAGTTGATGGAAGAAGGAAAAACAGGTTGTCAGATTCACAAGCACGTAAATGTGTACCAGATGGAATCTATTAAATAACTCAAATATTTTTCAAAGTCCACTATTACAACACAAAATCATTTTATTTCATAAAAAAGTCACAGACTTAGATGTAGAATAACTGTCAGTTAGTAATTTTCCCATCCCCCTTTTGATTGTGCTGCCTGAGCACAAATTATGAGAAATCTTAAGTAGATAGTAATTAAAAAATAACATTGAATTGGAATAATAATTAGCTGGTTTTCCTTTTAACAGCTCTGACTGAACATTTAGTCACTTAGCTTTGGAACTATGAGTGACACATGGGATGTGTCTTTATCTAAACTTCTCCCTTTAAAAGCAGAGAAATGGTGGCATTTATTACTAATTATTATTGGCCCCTGAATTACTAAGGGGCCAATAATAATTAGAATTAAATTAGAAACCTTATTTCCAAGCCTCACTGAGAAGGACACAACTCTGTGGTGCCCTATACCTTCTTGGCACAAACACCCTTTGTGCAATCTCTCCTGCCTTCTCATGCAGCCTTTTTTGTCTTGTTTAGCTCCTGGTTTATTAGATGGATATTTGCTCTTAACACATCACTGTGAAAAAGTTATCAGATCTATATAGAAGTTTCAGACTATCTAAAAGTTTCAGATCTATATAGTAGAATCAGACTATCAAACATATAAACGTGTCCATGTCTATAAGGGTTCTGGAGGCTGGAGATGAAGATACTTCTGCAGGGTCTCTCTGCTGCTTTATGAAGTCTTGCCCCCCTTCTCAAGGAAAGAAGCCTCAGTCCTTCACAGGAACCAGCTAACAGCCAGACTCTCAGATTATCCTAAGAAAGCTTGTCTCAGTGTGTTTAATGGCAAGGAAAGTTTAAAATACGAAGCCAAAAGAAGATACAATCCAAAATGTTCAGTTATCCTTCCCTGGGGGAAGAAATTCTCAGACCCAGGGAATCAGGTCCTGCAATGAAAGTCCACTTCAGTTTGCTCATCATCTGTTAAAACAGAGAAAAAACTGTAAGTATAGTGGGAATGATTGTTAATGTGTTTGTGCATAAAAATAAAAGTAAAATATAAATAAGAAATGAATATGTCATATACAGACAAAACACGTGTCGAAATTAGGTATGTTTTATAAATAAAGTCAAATATAGGTACATCAAATACAGTTTTAGGACACAAGTGCCAATAAGTGTATAACTGTGATTTTATAAGCAGGAAGAGTGTCATTGAGAATCCTGTAAAATGCAGCCTCCCAGCAAATCAACAGTCTTCTGCTAGATAAGGCAATGTTAGAGTCAGTGCTAGTTAGAGTGAAGCAACTCAGAGACTCTCGCTGACAGAACTTAAAATCTCTAATTCTTTTTTAGAAGGCATTTTGAGTGTACGTGATTTTCAAGGGCATTATAGCTCACACATCACACACTCCTAGAACATCTTCTTAAGCTGAAAGAAAATGCAAGCATAAGAAGAAGCAATCTTGTAGCTGAGTGTGATGCCTGTAATTCCAGCACCCAGGAGGCTGAGAGAAGAGAATCCAGAGTTCAAGGCAACCCTTTGCTCCATAGAGTTTGAGGCTGGCTAGGACTGTAGAAGACCCTGTCAAACTAACTTACTAACTAACTAACTAGCTATATATATATATATATAGCTAGCTAGTTAGCTAACTATAACAACAACCTAGCTAGCTAGTTAGCTAACTATAACAACAACAACAACCCAAACCAACTAAACAAAACAGCAACTACAAACCCCTCTAAATTCTGTCTTACAATTATAGTGTAGATACTTGCCATAGTACCCAGGGTGATTGCAGATCCTGGTTGGGGGAGCTGCTGTGTGCCCCTTGATAAACTCTTGTGTAGTACACCATATATTAACTTTCTAAATACTTACAACTAGTCTTAGAAATATATATTCTACATTAAAGAAATAAGAGCAATAGTTTTTCAAAGCACGTGTAATAAATGTCTTAAAATGCATGCAATAAATGTACCAGACAGACTTTTTAGAACGTACAGAGAGAAGCTAGAGAGATGGCTCAGCAGTTAAGAGCACTTTCTGCTATTGCAGGAGATTTGAATTTAGTCAGTTCCCAGCTCTGTTATTGGGCACCTCATAATCACCTGTAACACCAGCACCAGGGGATTTTTTTTGCCCCTTACTAGCCTCTGCAGTCATCTGCACTCACATAGACACACAGAGACACACATTCACACACAAATAGTAACACACACAGGCACACACATGCATGCACACACACAAACATGCATATGCACACACACCTGTACATATACTCACACAGACACAAGCACAGACATATAACTAACAAATTATTTTTTTCTGAGAATTGTATATTGCAGAATACACAGCCTTGGTGTATCTACTCATCAAGCAAAATGAGCAGACCTGCTCAAACCTCCAATGTCCTGGAATTCAATCTGGATGCAGAAAAGACACAGCGTCAGAGGCTTATCAATCTACTCTTTCCCCCACCCCTCTTCTAATATCTCAGCACCCATAATCAGCTTGAAGAAGTTTAAAGAAGAGTCAGCACCCCTATTCCCTGGGCTTGGGGACTAAGGTGGTTAATATTGGGCTGTCTTTCTGGGGGAAAGTAGTGGTTTTGTTGGAACAGGGAAAATTAGGATTTATGGCATAGCCATAACCTATTGGTAGAAATCTGTATACTTAGTATCAAGATGAAGTTATAATTTCTTAAATGGTACAAAATTTACTTTGATTTCAAATTTAAGGTTTTCATTGGTATGAGCTTCTTATTGATATAAAAGTGAAATGAATATTGATACTCTCATGGGCATTGTGCCTGTATAACACATTTAGGAATACAAGGCTTAGACCAGTCCTTCTCTAACTTTTTTTAACTGATTTGAGACTGTTAGCCTGTGAGTTAAGGGACTATAGCAAATTCATGGCTTTGAGTTTATTGTTGGGGTGTTTTCTATATTTTATTTAGAAATAGCTGAGAGGAGTTAACAGACAACAGTCCAGGTTACCTTACATGGATCGTTGGATTTCAAAACGTCAGAAGTCCATAGAATTGACATCACAAATATTTCTATATTAATGTTCATTTTGATTAGAGACCTGTCTGCTCCTGACAGCTTCCTGTCTTGGATTCTAAGAAGAAATTGAGCATCCTTGGAGTTACTCCAGTTGTACAGAGACAGCCATTAGGCAAGAATTGCCTCTTTTCATCTACAGAAAAATTACTGTCCAGAAAAGAACACACTTGCAGAATAGTCGACTGATTATATCTGCCTAGACAGAGTAATCAGCCCTTAATAATTCTGCATCACTAAGGTCTGTCAGCTGAGTTTGGGCCAGAAGGCTGAAGATTTGATGCTCCAACGATCAGTAGTATAGGGGCTGTCCAGGTGTTCAGCGATCTCTATAAATTGGCTAAGTCTTAGAAGCTATGCTTAGTGCTTCCCATAACTTCAGTTAACTCAGTCATTCTGGATTTCTGACGGGGTTGAAGACCTATAGTCTCATAGCCAATCCTGGCTATTTAGTTTGAGAGAAAAGATCTGAGTGGATGGTTTTCAGCTGACATTCATTCTAAAACCAAGAAAAAAAGCCAGGTTCAAAACTAAGTGTTTTAGTCAAGAGAGACGACAGAGGTTCTGGTTAGTAAACAAAAGGATGGACTGGGTATTAAGACTATCTTGTACCTCACTGGTACCAATAGGAATAATTATGCTCTAATTGTATTTTGAGAGAAAAGTTTTATTTTAACAGGAAGAGTGATATGTAGGAGGAGCTAAGGGGGAAGGAGCACCGAGAGGAGGAGATGGAGTAAGGAGAGAAGAGGAAATAGAGGAAAAGCAAGGTGATAGAGAGAAAGAGAAAGAGAGGGAGGGTGTGGAGGCAGATGTTCACGAGTCTCCACCAGTCAAAGATAGTTTATATATCTAGGTTGGGTATTGGGTTACATTTCTGATTGAACATTACCATACTTATAGAGCCTTTGATTAACATTTTAAAAAATTGTATAAAAGCAAAAAGGAAAAGGGGGCACGGGATAGGGGTTTTCTGGGGAGGGGAAATGGGGAAAGGGGATGGCATCTGAAATGTAAATAAAATATCCAATTAAAAAATATCCAAAAAAAATACCTTGCAAATACACTCACACAGACACATGTGCAGACATAAACACACTAAAAAATAATAAATGATTTTTATAAAAAGCCTTAGGGTGAAACTGACAACAACAAAAAAATGGAAATAAGTTACCCTCTGTCTTCTCTTCATGCTATGCAACAATGGAGAGCCACAATGTGTCTAGGATAGCACATTGGATCTCACAGATGCTAAATAAAGGACACGGAGTATTATGTCACTTGTGTGAAAATTACAAGTGTGCTGTCATTAAAAATAATGAAACCCTTTCTTTCACGTCCTCTCTTTCGGATATAGGCTAATGACCAAAATCAAGCTGGCAGACTTCATTCCATCTACTCGTGGCCTGGAGTCCCTAAGAGCCATGGTGAATACAGTGTTGGGGAAGAACTGATGCTCTAAGTTTAAGAGTCATTTCTGTCTTCATTGTGCTCAGTTTTCCAGAGTGTTCATTCTCCAAAGGACACAGTTTATGCAAATCAAACCAAACCCAAAGAGGAACTGAGAATGAGCTGGCCATGTGGCAAAAACATTGGATTCTGGTTTCTAATTAAGATACTGACTCGGTCATAAGACACTTGTTATACATCTTATTAAGAATGCTCAGTGACACGATAGAGGAACTGATTTGTCACGAGACCAAGCTGGAACCAGTCTCAGCCTGCTCTCAGTGAAAGGAAATGTCTGACTTTTATTTTTCTGGATTAAGGTGAGTGTGATAATGTCCAGGTGTGTTTGTGAGAGAGAGTGTGTGTGTGCATGCGTGAGTGTGTGTGGGGGGGTGTGGGGTCTATGGACAATCTTGAGTGCTAGTTCTCAAGTAACTTCCACTCTTTCATTGAGACAGTATCTTCCATTGGATACTTGACCCTGGAACTTAACCATGTAGGCCAGACTAGCTGGCCAGCGGACTCCAGGGATTCCCCTGTCTCCCCCTCTCATCTCTCCATCACTGAGATTATGGGTGCACATCATACCTGTCTTTTGACATGGGTTCTACTGGTGGAACTAAGGTCGTCATCTTTGAGGCAAGCACTGACAGGCTGAGCTATCTCCACAGCCCTTAGTACACATTTTAATTTTCTGGTAGCATTACTGAAGCAGGCAGCCTTTCTACCTCACCTTTCCAGCTGGTCACTCCACATCAGGACTGAGGAGCCTGGGCAGGGCAAGGAGGTGGAGCTGGAAGCATAGTTGGTGTGATCCCTGATCTGTGAACAGACAGAGGTGTCAGAGGACAGAGCTACTGACTTTGGCTCTCTTCATCAGATGATGTCTCCTCAAAAACGTTGGAAGAAAACCAGAGCCCACACATAGATGCACACTGGTCATAAGAAAAGAAGAAATATGCTTTAGATCATCTTCCCAAGACTCACACTCCTATTATCATGCTGAAAACTTGAGACTCACATTATGCTTCTTTCATGTCCACATCTGAAATGACTTCTAAATCTACACAGCAGTGACCTCTTCACTTGTTTAGCCCTGAGTCAAAACGTGTGCAATACAATGGTCTAGAGTCTGCTCCTTCAAGCTTATAATTTTTCATTACTTTGATTATTCTTAGGAAAAGACCAGAATTCTTAATTAGACATCAACAAACCCTGTTTGGTTTAGCCTCTAGCTGAAAGACTAGCCTTGTTTTAAACATCCCCTTGCTCTGGTATCCTCGGCCTCCACTAGCTATCCTTGAGGGGTACAAATGGAGTCACCCACTTTCCTCTCAGGGTCTTCGCACCTATTGGTTCAGTCCTGCTCCCATTAGCTGACCTTTTTAAAGCTAGAAGGAGTCTTGGGGATCATGGAATCCAACTAAATTTACACATGGGGATGTGAAGCCAAGTTGTTTTTATGGTAACAAAGCTGGATTTTGGTAAAGTTTTGTCTGGAATCCAGTTTCCTTGTTTTTGTCCCACATGAGACCCAAGAATAGATCAGCAGATTTCATCTCCTCATAAACAGCCAAGAACATAAGCTATTCAGGAAAAATAAAAAGGAGAGGAGGATCTGGAAGGAGAGGAAGAGAGGGGAGGAGAGGAGAGAGGAGAGGAAGAAAGGGGAGGGAAGGTGAGGGGGAGGAGGGAAGGGGAGGGAAGGTGAGGGAAGAAGAGGAAGAAAGGGGAGGAGAGGAAGAAAGGGGAGGGAAGGTGAGAGGGGAGGAAGGAAGGGGAGGGAAGGATCAGGAAGAAGAGGAAGAAAGGGGAGGGGAGAAGGACTGGAAGGGGAAAAATGCAAACTACTGACCAGAATGAAAGCTGACAATGACTTGGCCAGTGCTGCTTGCCATGAGCCCCAGAATGTTCATGGGTGTTTGTTGATGCACTTTGAGTGTCTAGCCTCTAGCCTAGAGGAGCCTAATTACTCCAGGGTACTTGAATGAGTAATCTTGTGTTTTCGCACAGTATCAGTAAGTAGAGATTAGCTCCTCTCAATAGGCAAATGTTGTTAACCATGATGCTTCCATGAAGTAAAGTGACTTGCTTAAATCTAGATCATGAGCCACAACCAGAAACTGTCTCCGGGTCCTCATGTGCCATGCCACACTCCAAAAAGTGCTTGAGTTGATAAATTATTCTGGAGTGAGGATAAGTACAGTGAGCCACCTCAGCCAAGGGCCAGGCTCTCAGCATGTTTGTTGACTCAGTCACAGTCCTTTATTAGGTCCCCTTCCAGCTCCTCAGAGTTTCCTGGCTCCTTCCTGTTCTTCCGGAAATCCAAATCATTCTGAGAATGAGGAAGAGGGCCTCCATGGCCCTGGCTATTGCAAGCCTGAGGCAGCTGCAGGTGGACTAGCATCTGTTCTTTATGTCTTGGGGCTTAGAGCTTTTTCTCAACATGCAGGTTTCAGGACTGCAGCACTTTTCTTGAACCTGGGTATTTTTAGTGGGCTTCTTTGCTTTCCTAGAATACTGGCATGTATTCTTAGCAGAATAAATCTTCACTACATTACAGAATAAATCTCTCCTTACATTAACGTAGGCTCACAATGCCTTGATGGCTTGGAGAAAGAGAATGTAAAAGCGATTGAGATTTTGTGTTTCCTTTGTTATGGGAAGAATTGTGAGTAAGGCTGCAGAGGAAATGTTAAGTTCTAAAAGGGCACAGTATCAGGTCTGAGCCAACACTGCCTGCCACAGTATTTCTCTTTGTACTAAGATTGAGTAATGCCTGGAGAAGAACTCTGCTCCCATGTGCCCAAGACTTTTACACACATCGAGGGTCACTGTAGTAGTTGTATTGTAAAAAAAAAAAAAAAAAACTTGAGAAGGAAGAATGTCCAGGGTGAAATCAATCTCCCAGTAGGAGGATCCTCCTGGAAGACAGCAGGAAAAAGCTGAGAAACAGAGCCCTCACCTCTCAGCCTCTGTGATCACACTTAGAGCATCTCACTACAGGCCCCAAGGAACCTGAGTACTGAGCATGGCCCTCATTCCAGGGTGATCTTCACTTCACATTATGAAGTGAGAAAACTTGCTGTTTTTCTTTAAAACCCATACATCATCATAGAAAGCAAAGGGGGCTGCTTGTAAGTGCACTGTGTGAGAAGCTGCATGGGGTAGGGTTTCAGATAACTCAGTGCTTCTCTATGAAGGAGTGAACAATGCTGCCCACAGAGTTTGATAGAAAGTCTATGCTTCCTCACAGCCAGTCATCTCTGTACTGCTGTGGGTTTTCATTTCCTCTTTAAGCGGTTATTTTCCAGGAGGATATGCACGCTTTATTCAAACATCACATTATTTAAAAATACATATTGTAAAATATTATAAGAAAAAAGTAACAAAATTTTAAGATACTATCTAAAGCAAACCTCTATAATATAATAATCTAAATTTAACATATTTTTTTTGGTTTTTCGAGACAGAGTTTCTCTGTGTAGTCCTAGCTGTCCCGGAACTCACTCTGTAGACCAGGCTGGCCTCGAACTCAGAAATCTGCCTGCCTCTGCCTCCCAAGTGCTGGGATTAAAGGCGTGCACCACCACTGCCTGGCTTTAACAATAACTTTTGCATAAACCAATGTTCAAACATATCTTAATTTTAAAAACATCAACAGGTAAAAGATAAAGAAAAAATAAATCCATATCCCAACCATCAAGTTGAAATGATTATTTTTTTAGATATTTATTTGTGTGTGCATGTGTGTGTGTACCTAAGTATATATCTGCGCATTATGTGTGTGTGTATGTGTGTGTGCACCTAAGTATATAACTGTCCATCATATGTCTGTGTGCATCTAAATATATATTTGTGCATCATGTGTCTGTGTGCACCTAAGTATATGTTTG
>JANHMN010000001.1:1948644-1982809 GCA_030674055.1 Rhabdomys pumilio
GTCTGTGTGCACCTAAGTATATGTTTGTGAATCATGTGTGTGTGTGTATGTGCAGCTAAGTATATGTCTGTGTACCATGTGTGTGTATATGTGTATATGTGCACCTAAGTATATATTTATGTATCATATGTCTTCCCAATAAAGGCCAGAAGGCATCATATCTTCTGGAACTGGATTTATAGATGTGAAATGCCATATGAGTCCCAAGAAAAGAAGTTGTGTTCTCTGCAAGAGCAGTGCTCTTAGCTGCCGAGCTATCTCTTCAGCATTAATTCTAAAAAAAAAAAAAAAAGAAACACACACACACACACACACACACACACACACACACACACACGCTGCTAGAGAATCTCCTTCCTTAACCACAACACTTTTTAGTTCCTCCTTTATCATCCCTGCACGATCATGTGGACACAGCTTCCTTCAGAATGTTGCTTTCTTGCCTCTGGTCTTTGTTCTAAATCCCGTATCTGGCTCCTGCATAAGAAAGCCAGCGAACAGTGTTTCCTCCGTGGATCCCACCTTGACTTCTCTCAGTAATTGACTGTGACCCAGAAGTGAGAGCTAAATAAACCTTTTCCTATGCAAACTTCTACTTGGGGAGTGTTTTCTCATGATAACTTGGAGAAACTAGACCACTCTATGTGATTGTGGGTTACATTGGAAGGACTAGTGTGTCTGAATTGCTTGGAACAGACTGACAGAGTGCTCAGGGCTCAGGAGTAAGGAGCTCCCTTTCAACTATGTTGGATATGATATTTGTTACTCTGTCTGCAATTCCAGGTCCCTGTAAGGGAATGTCCATAGCTATGACCTCTGCTGAAGACATACCCATGAGTCTCTCTACACGCATTTTGTATAAGGATTCTGTCCGTCACAGTCTATCTCACTGTGCAGATATGCAAGCCAAAGTCATAGATCAGCCTGTGACCTGTGATCTTACCAATCAAGGAGCGAACTGTTGATTTGATGGTTCATATTGATTGTCAACTTGAACAAAAAAACAAACCTCTATCAGGTCTATGGATGAGTTTCTAGATCAGGTAAATTAAGGCAGGGAGAACCATCTTGGCTGTGAGTGACACCATCCGTGAACCACTCAGAGCCATGGGATACAGGAATGAATGTTAAGAACAAAGCAAGCTGAGAACCAGCATTCACCTCTCTCTGCCCCTTGAGTGTACATGCAGTGTAAACTCACATTTCTCACACTTTTTTGAATTGTGAGCCCAAAGAAATCCTGTATTGCTTAAGCTGTTTATGTCAGCTACTTCATCACAACCAGGAAGCAAGAAACTAACATGGTCAAGATTTCCTCTCTTGGGGTCTGAGCCTGGAAGATAGTGACATTTTTTGGATATAAAATGTCCCACTGGGACTCAGGTGTAGAACCCCTGGTTCCAGCATTGGTTCTGGGAGGCTGATGAACCTTCAGGAGGGAGGGCACAGCTGGCCCAGCTGGAGCATGGAGGAAGGCATCTTAAGGTTTCTCAGTCTGGTTTCTGACTCGGTTTGGTTTCTCTTCCTGGCTTGCCCAGTTGTGAGAAGTCCGAGCCACAGGCTCTACTGCTATGACATCCAACGTGTCTTCCCCATCATACCATAATGCTCCAGGCTTCTCAAATCCTGAGCCCAAATCAATCCTTCCTCCCATGAGTATCACCAAGTAGGGACCAGTTTTTCAAACATATGAGCTTGTGGGGATACTTCATATCAATAACATCTAGTTAATTAGAAAAATATTTTTAAAAGAAAACAATCTTTTTTTAAAATAGCTAAAAAAGAAGTTGTACAAATTACAAAAACTGAAAAGGTTTTGGTAATAACAAAAATACCCTCATATCTTTAATATGTACACAAATATATGAAAAATATTAGAAAAATTATTTTCTGGGGTTAGTAAAAATACTGTCCTTAACACCAAATTCTATTTTTCTGCTAAAGGAACATAGCAATAAGATGACGCCTACAGACATTCTGCCATTCTGCTATACCCATAGATTAGTGTTTTTTTTTTTTTTTAGATTAGTGTCTTACTTAGAGATAACCAGAGAGGCTCCCTCCTATAGTAGATGAGAATTAATACAGAGACCAACAACTGGATAATTTGAGAGACTTGGAGCACACAACCTTAAATGGGATGTCTTCATCAAACTTCTCCCCTCATAGATCAGAAGAAGAGGCAGAAAGACTGCAAAAACCAAAAATTATGGCTCACAGCAATGAAACAGTATCTTCCATGTGCCACAGAACCAATATGTAAATGAACTCATAGAGAGACTGTGGCGGCACACAGGGCCTACACAGGTTCAAGTCATGGGGTCCCAGTACTGAAAGGAGGAAGTGAACACTATCCCCCAGGCCGACCCAAGAACCCATCTCCAATTGATAACAGCTTGCAAAGAAAAAATTAATTTTCTCCAATGGAGTATCACTGGGTATATAAAACACACTTAAGAGTTGGCTTCTTGCCCAGCCATAAATGAAGGACACAAAAACACAAAAGGAACTCAGTGTAGTTTTATTTGTTTGGTTTTGTTATTGTTGTTTGTTTTGTTTTTGTGCATGTGTGGTCATGTGTGGTTTTTGTTTTTTCAAGACAGGGTTTCTCTGTGTAGCTGGCAGTTCTGGAACTCACTCTGTAGCCCAGGCTGGCCTTGAACTCACAGAGCTCTACCTGCCTCTGCTTCTGGACTACTAGGAATCAAATTGAGCAACACCACGAATAGGCTAAACTCGATGGCATTTTTGGTTTTTGTTTGTTTGTTTTGAAAGGTCTGGAGTTCCCCAAAGGGGACCCCACTAGGGTCTCAGGATTGCGCGCACCCAAAGGACACACGAAAGACCAACTTGCTGCAAGAACACGAGGTAGTTTAATGGCGGAACGTTCCGGGCCGACACGTGTCTCAGTGTAGGAGACAGAGGTATCGGCCCCGTGGCTCCGGGATTTAGGGTAAATATAAGCTTGGGGTGGGGAAAAGGAGAAGTTTTCGCGTGGGTACACATGATTGGGAGAAACTTTCGCGCGGGTGCACACGATTGGTTGTTTTCCGATTCTTGAACATCAGTAGGTTGAACCGGTCCATGGGGGAGGGGGGGAGGGTGTAGTTCCTGCAGGCGGATGTTTGTCTCTCGTATCCGGGGAGGGTGTAGTTCCTGCAGGCGGATGTTTGTCTCTCGTATCCGGCCTATTCCTCAGATGACTCAGCAGCTCTTTGTCCTGTAACTCCGAATTCTTTGTTAACTGATTAACTGTAGGCTGCGGCTTCAGCTACTCAGGTTAGGGAGAAGGAATCTACAGAGCCTGTATATATTTTATAAAATGGTCTTTATAATTTTTCACTCTACAGTTTGTTTAATAGTACTTTTGTTTTTTGCTTGTTTGTTTGTTTATTTGTGTCTTACTGGTATTTTGCTTTTATATTATGTTTCCCAATTTTTTTATAAGTTATGTTTTGTGTTACTTGTTTTATCTATTTAAATTCTGTTTTGTTTCTCTGCTTGTTTGTCTAAATAGAAAGAAAAAGAAAAGGCACAGAGTTGAGTGGTAGGGGGAGGAGAAACCTTGATCAGAATATACTGTATGCAAACCCTTTGTGATTGTAACCAGATGGAAATGAGACAGGGGGTGCAGCCCTGTGGCAGAGCAGAGTTTGCAGAAGACCTGCTCAGGCTTAGAGGAGGAGATAACATGGAGTAAAAGGCAGGGGATGATTTCCTCCATCTAGCAATGCTGACACAACCCCAAACCACACACTCGTGTATGGGAGGAAAGAACAGGAACTCCAGAGAGCCGAAAGAAAGGGTCTAAGCCCTTAAGGACACGCAGTGGCAATGCTATGTTCTACACAACAAACTTTAAAACATACATTTTAAAATCCCATTTCTAAAAATCACACTAACTTATGACTAGTGTTGTCACATTCATAGTAAAACCTAAGTTGTGGACAATGAATGCCATTACTCACTCCCCCCAGTTAGCAGGAAAGGAAAAAAAGATGTAGTTGAGGCTGAAAAAAATCCAGGACTGCCCCTATGAATATGTGAACACGAGCCCCTCCGCCCACAATTGAAGGCATTACAAAGATGATCAGAAAGAAATCCAAACCACTGCCCCTAAATGACAAATTTTAAAAGGCCGCCCTAATTCCAAACAAGCTAGGAATATAGATATAAAGTCAATTAAGTCTGACAGAAGGTGTGTGCTCTGCTTCTTTCATAACTTGTGGAAGAGTGATTGAGGATCTCCTTGCAATTTCCTATGGCAAACAGATCAGGAAATTCAGCTCAGACAAAAAGCAAATAACCGAAGGTTCTCTCACTTATCTCCAGTCAGTAGCTTAGAGGCTCAAGGAAGATTAAAGACTGCCATGGATATATAATGTGTACAAGCCATGGATCTCATGATAAATCAGTTCTTGTCATCTCCAGGTCAGAGCCAGTTTGTTGGCTTGTTTAATACCTCTGCATTTCTATATGCTGGCTGGGGTTGGGTTGGGGTGGGGATGGGGGTGGGGGGTCAAGTCCTCAGCAGGTGGCTGCTGTCTGAAAGACATTTGAACCAACGTGACTCCCTGTGGCTCCCATTGTGTATCATAATCACCCACAGCCATTCAACAACCAGAGTAGGTGGTCCCCACTCAGGACAATGTGTGGGTCCCAAATACTTCAGCCTTATGGTGAAGGTCAACTCAATCGGTTCTTGTATAAGATGCTGTCTGGGCAGTAAAAAGATCTTGACTCAAGAACAATGAAATTGGGCTGCTGAGATGTCTCATTGGTTAAGAGCACCGATGGCTCTTCAGGAGGTTGTGAGTTCAAATCCCAGCGACAACATGGTGGCTCGCAACCATCCATAATGAGATCTGATGCTCTCATATGGGTGTCTGAAGACAGTTACAGTGTACTTTAGGCCAGAGCAAGCAGGGCTAGAGCAAGCAGGGGGCCCAGTGGGGTCCAGAGGATGGGGGTAGTGTAGGCAGAGAGAGCAGGTCCAGAACAAGAGAAAGAAGGGAAGGAGGAAAAAACAATGAAATTGGTATAAATTGTACATAATTTAAAGTGATCACTATGCAGTATACATCCTATGAGTTGAAGGATTATGATGAGTCTAAAAACTGTACTTCTCTAGGGTGATAGAGTCAGTCAAAAAAAAAATGGCTAATACAACATGAGCTGTAGCATAGACATCTGGAATCTGAGCCAGAAAAGAAATGACTCAGTTTTAATTACAAAACAATGCAGTCAATCATTATTGCCTGGCATTTCTTAGTCTGGAAGTCACAGTGACTATAACTCACAGGCAGAGTGTGAACAGATCCCCTGACATTAAATAACTCACACAGAGAACAGACATCACAGGATCACTCAAACCCAGCGTGGTATGTAGGCTTGTGGCTTCTAACAGCCTGTAAAAGAGTGTATTACTAGCTAGATACCAACTAATACATTGTATTCGCTGCTCTCTCTGTGTTAGGTGTGGCCATGTGATGGAATTCTCATCTATCATATGTGAACAGAAGAGATGAGACTTCTGCAGAGTCTTAAGGAGGTATGCCTTTCTTTACTTCCTCTTCCCCACTAGAAAGTAGACTGATGGCCGCACTCAGGCAGTCGTATTGGTCCATGAGGTAGTAACTGAGAATGAGCGCTGGAATAGCTTTCATCTCTGATGACCAGGGGATGACCAAATCAGCCCTGGGCTACCTGCACAGCATTTATATATCAGGGAAATATCTATCCTTTGAGCCACCCTTCTCTTTCTACTCTTATTTTCGTAATTCTGTAGAGAAGTTTTGTTTGTAGAATGAGTGAGTTCTTAAGAACAGTGTGTGGGGGACCACCTAGACTGTGATATTATGATTGGCAATGAGCAGTTGGCTAATTTAATCACCTTTTTAAACAATGAAAACTTTATTAGTTAATTTCAAAAAAAACCTACTTGATTGAAATATGTATGTGACAGTGATTGAAATATAAATGCCAGACATAACAAATTTCTTACAGAATCAAACTTCCAGGCATCTCACAGAACAGAATTCATCATGTAGCACTGAATAATTATCAACTGTTATTAGAATGATCTAGACCTACAAAGTATTGAAGGACCTTCTGTTACTAGTGAGTGAACCTGAATTACTGAAACCATTGATAGGCACAGTGCCCTTGACTTTCCGGTCTCTGCTGCCCCATCTGGCTGCAATAATCTTTGGACACACCTCACAGCAAGATCCCCAAGTCTTCCTTCCTTTCCATACTGCAGTCCAGTAGAAAAGACCCAGAGTCCTCAGAAAA
This sequence comes from Rhabdomys pumilio, assembly GCA_030674055.1. Taxonomy (NCBI): domain Eukaryota; kingdom Metazoa; phylum Chordata; class Mammalia; order Rodentia; family Muridae; genus Rhabdomys; species Rhabdomys pumilio. The sequence continues at coordinate 1,954,939 of JANHMN010000001.1, forward strand.
GAGGCAAGTCTTCTGTAAGAAAGGGAACTTGCTTCGTTTTTCATCAGTTTCCGGTTAGAACTCAGATACTGAAGGGATAATTTAAAAGTTCACCCTGCACAGTGGATCAGCTTTGCTTGTCTTTATTAACAAGGGTATACAGACAGAGGTCCTCTAAAATTAAATCCCTCCCTCTCCTAACACTGAATGTGGATCTTAGCACTAGATATACTTTTTCTTCCTCAAACCAAATATTCTTTAAGAACTCCACTCTTCCTTTCTTCAGAGTAGAACACGCAACTTGAATTTACTTGGTTTCTGGTATCATCAGTACCTTTGTCTTTCGTAGGTCAACTTCCCCTTAGGGTCTGTCGGGGACAAGAGAAGTCTGCTATATAAAGTAATATGTCGGCAGAGAACGTTTGAATACGGTGTGGTGGTTGAAGAGCCAGGAGACGCCTATACTATACCTGTTAAGATCCGGGAACCCACGGGAGCCACTAAGGACAGAAGCAGGAAACACCTTGAAAGTGTCTGCCCATCACAGGCTTGTCACGCAGGTGGTTTCATAAAAGGTTCCAGGAAGGCAAATTGTTTTCTCAGCCTCCGACTTCACACCTGAACCACTGAGTGGGTGGGGAGCAGGGGTATTTGGTCCAGAGCTCAGTAGACAGTGACAATGTAGCCAAGGCTCCGGCTCACCATAACCACCCCTCTCTTCTGGCCTGGGTCTTCCTCTCAGCACTCTGCTTCCCCAGCTGAGGCTCTTTTAGGGACACACAGTCCTGACAGTAATGTTCTCCCCTCATCTTACCTCAGAAATGTGGCGTGAGGGTGTGAGCATGGTTGTGCTCAGTGAGCTGAACTCATTCAGTCTAAACTTCTGTCACTGATGGTGCTGTGAGCAGGATCTTTCAGAGTTCCTGGCTACAGCCACCCCATGGGGAGTCACTACTTGTTGAAAAGGGCTAGGATTCTTTATCAGTACCACAGTAACTTCGTGAACTCTATTTTTTTTTTCTGCTAGGCACCCCAGAGATTCTTGTACTTATTGATGTATAACACTATGTGTGATTCTTCAAGTCAGTGAATTTTTCTACAGCTGTTAAGTGTTTCTACTTTAAAGCCTTCATGAATATAGAGGCTGGGTTTGTGGGGGGCGGCGGGGGAAGGGCAGGGGGAGGGGGAGCCCAGGCCAGAGCACCAAACTTGAAGATGTCTTTTGTTATTCAAGGTGCTAGAGGGAGGTAGGTGAGAGGCAGTCCAGCTGTGGAGTGTATGTGGGGTCCGGTTGTAAGGAACCATCATGAGCACAACTGAATGACTGAGCACAGAGAGGAGAGCCACTGACTCTGAATTCGACAGAAGGAAAAAGCTAGTAGTGTAAGCACTGCCGACCTGGGACTTCATGGAAAAGGAGGAAGTCTCCAGTTAAGGTAACAAGTAAACCAAGAAACTCGACACAGAGCTGTGAACATCCAGTTTGCCAGGATGCCAGAGAGGCTAAGACCCCAGCTTCTGGACACCAGGAACAGGAGATTAAGCCTAACTCCTGCTAGCTTTGGATAAAGTAAAACAGTCCAGCTTGGGGCATGGTGAAAATACCAGAGGTTTTTGAGGGAGCTACAATCTCTGCTTTCCAAATGAGAAAAATGAGACTTTAGTGGGATGAGACACTGGCTCTAGCAAATGGGGAAAAGGCACTTGAACAGACACTGACTCAAACACTGTACCCACTATTGGTATTATTTTCCTTTATAGCCTATTTATTTTAATGGACGAGTAACAATTTTATATATTTATAGTATATTCAGAGGGTTGATATATATTAGTCTTCCTCTTTATTCATCTGTAAAAATTAAAATAATTTTTCTATCTACCTAAAACATCTGATAAAAACAAAATTACAGGTGTTTAAATGCTTCAAAAACTAGAAGTTCTGTGACCACAAATGACTAGCACACTGCTATTTTATTATTATCATAGTCCATAATTTACTAATATTACTCCTGAAATTACCATGGAGGCATTTCTATAGATGCATTGGTGTTATTTAGTGTGAGTGTTGGCCATAAGGAATCAGGGTTTTACAAGTATTATCTCATTTCCTTTGAATACCTTGGGAAACATATTTGTTATTATCTCTAACTTACAGATAGGAGCAGGCACCTGCCCAGTTGCACTGCTTACACAGTCAGGAACCAGGCATTTCATAGCTGGCTTTCATTCCCAATGCTGCCAGGGAAAAATCAGAAGTGGCTTTATCAAGATGTACACCCTGTGGCTAAAACAATAACTTCCCTGGCAAGATGTGCCCAGGGGTACACAGATATCGTGGGAGTAAACAAATACATTCTGATCAGAGTTAAGGCCCTCTCTGCAGAAACTATAAATCTGCCCCCAACAACCCATTTCTCAGGAGCTCACAGGCCTCAGGGATGAATCAGTATTATTATTCTCCTAAACAGATCTAATATCAAACTGCCCTTCAAATTCTTACCCCTTGACCCATAGATTAGTATAGACATCGTCCGTGGAGTTTCTTTGTGCAGTGGATAGTGGTTAAGACAGAAATTCACAACTTTGGGTGCACCGTATCAGTGTCTATGGAATGCTGAGCCCAAACTGGACATCTATACACAGATTCCTCCAAGGCTCAGACCATCGAGAAAGAGAGAGCAGAAGGGTTAGAAGAGTCAGAAGCATTGCTCTCATGAACTCCCAGCAGCTGTGGTTGCCTGCACAAGACCTGAATAAGATCAACCTGGTGAACATCCTAGCATGGACTGGGAAGTAGCTCTTGAGTCTACACTCCTATTGGACAGTGTGCGTGGACACATGTGACATGAAGTCTGGAAGGAGTGAGAGGGTGATTGGTTGATCTAGGAGTTAGAGGGAGTGGGGTGATTATGATCAAAATACATTGTGAGCATGAACAAAATCCTGAAAGAATAACAAGTAGTATACTTATTTATTTAAAAAAAGAACCCCCTTGATCAAGGGGATACAAATGGGAAAGAAAGAAATCAAAGTCGCCATTTGCTGATAATATGATAGTATACACACAAGTTGACCCCCAAAAGTCTATCAGAGAACTCCTACAGCTGATAAACGCATTCAGTGAAGTGGCTGGATACAAAGTTAACTCAAAGAAATCAGTAGCCCTCCTTTATACAAATGACAAACGGGTTGAGAAAGAAATTAGGGAAATAACACACTTTACAATAGCTCCAAATAATATAAAGTATCTTGGTGCAAGTGAAAAATCTGTACGACAAGAACTTCAAGTACCTGAAGGAAGAAATTGAAGAAGACATCAGAAGATAGAAAGATCTCCCGTGATCATAGATAAGTAGGATTAGCATAGTGAAAATGGCCACCTTGCCAAATGCAATCTACAGAATCAGTGCAATTCCCATCAAGATTCCACCACAATTTCTTATAAACCTAAAAAGAACATTTCTCAACTTCATATGGAAAAAAAAAACCAGCATAGCCAAAATAATCCTAAACAATAAAACAACTTCAGGAGGGAATCACCATCCCTGACCTCAAGCAATATTACAGAGGAATAGTGATTAAAAAATGCATGGAATTAGTACAGAAACAGTTCCTCAATGGAATCAAATAAAAGACCTAGAAATAAACCCACACACCTATAGACACTTGATTTTTTATTTTTTTTACAAAGAAGCCAAAACTATACAATGGAAAAAGAAAGCATCTTCAACAAATGATGCTGGCCTAATTAGATATCTGTATGTAGAAGAATGAAAATAAATGCATATTTATCATGTAACTTAAGCCAACATAAAACTGGATACACTAAATCTCATAGAAGAGAAAGTGGAAAATACCCTTAAACACATTGGTACAGGAAACAATTTTCTAAATGTTGACAACCACACTGCCCCACGCTCTGGGGCTAAGTGCTCTGGTCAAGAGAGAGAGTGGGGGATGGAGGGGCAAGAGACGAATGGAAAATGGAAAAGGAAGAATGGAGACAAGACAGGGTCTGATTCCAAGTTCCGCTTACTGTCTCCCTATTGTCTCTCATTGTCTCCTCTTACTGCAAGGAAATCATGGGTATTTATAAGCACAAGCAGGGGAACACAGCTGAAAACTCTACCACGTGCACCATGCAGCTCGGATCACTAAACAGCAAAACAAGCTATGTGGGATAAACAAGATGTTTAACAGAGTGTGCTCAGCTGTTGTACGATGTTGAAACCAAGTCTCTAGTCAGGGTATATGGCTCGAGATGGCTGCAAAGTTGATAACCACTTTCTGATAAAAGTCAGCTCCCAACACCTAAACAGAACACAAATGTCTCAGGTTCTAAGATCAACACTAGATAAATTTGACCTCATGAAACTCAAATGGTTCTATAAGGCACAGGACACTGTCAATTAGACAAAATGGCAGCCTACAGATTGGGAAAGAATTTTCATCAACCCAACATCTGACAGAGAGCTAATATCCAAATTTTATAAAGAACTCAAGAAGTTAGATACCTACAACCCAAATAATCCAATTTAAAAATGGGGTACAGAGCTAAACAGAGAATTCTCAACAGAGGAATCTCTAATGGTAGAGAAGCACTTAAAGAAATGTTCAAAGTCCTTATTCATCAGAGAAATGCAAATCAAGACAACTCTGCGGTTCCATCTTACATCCATCAAAATGGCTAAGACCAAAAACTCAAGAGATAGCACACGGTGGTGAGAATGTGGAACAAGGGAAACACTCTTTCATTGCTGGTGGGAGTGCAAACTTGTACAACCACTTTGGAAATCAATTTGTGGTTTCTCCAAAAGCTGGGAATAGTTCTACCTCAAGACCTAGCTATACCACTCCTGGCCATATACCCCAAAAATACTCCAACATCCCACAAAGATACTTGCTCAACTATATTCAGAGCAACTTTATCTGTAATGGTCAGAAGCTGGAAATAACTAAGATGTCCCTTAACTGAAGAATGGAAAAAGAAAACGTGCATCTAACAATGGAATACTATTCAGCTATTAAAAACCAAGACATCATGAATTTTGCAGGCAAATGGATGGAACTTGAGAATATTATCCTAAGTGAGGTAACCCAGTCTCAAAAAGAAATGCATCATGTACTTATTTATAAGTGGATATTAGCCATAAAATACAGGTACCATGCTATATTCCATAGACCCAAAGAAGCTAAATAAGAAGGAAGGAAGCTAAAAACAAGTAAGGATTCTTAAATCTCATTGAGTAGGGGAAATAAAATAGCCATAAGAAACAGATGGAGGGAGGGAACTGGGAGGAAAGGGGGATGGGGAATCAGGAATTCAGGATCAGGTGTAGGGAAGTCATGAGATGGCCAGATGGTCATGAAAATGACTAGCTATCTGGAACTGATGGGAGTGAGGAGGTGGAGGGCATCTCCAGGACAAGACCAAGACCTGGGATAAGAGAGTTGCCCAAGAATCAAAGGGGGAACTTAGCTGTAACTCACAACATTGGAGATGAAGAACTTAAAGAGGCCACCTCCTATATAGCCAGGCAGGAACCCCAGTGGAGCAATAGAGATGCCAACCCACCTATAAAACTTTCAACCCAGAAATGCAAACATGGGGGATGAAGCAGAGACTGAGGGAATAGGCAATCAATAACCAGCCCAGCTTGAGACTCATCTTATGGGAAAGCACCAATCTCTAACACTCTTAAATGATACTCTGTTATGCTTGCAGACAGGAGCATGTTGCCCTCTGAGAGACTCTACCCAGCAGCGGATTCAGACAGATACAGACACCTACTGCCAAAGAGTGGATGAAGTTTAGGGACTCTTATGGAAGAAAAGGAGGAAGGATTGCAGTTCCCAAAAGGGATAGGAACTCCACAGGAAGACCAACAGAGTCAACTAACTTGGACCCCTGTAGCTCTCAGAGTCTGAGCCGCCAACCAACCAAAGAACCACCAACCAAAGAACACACACAGGCTGGACCTAGGCCCCCACACATAGGAAGCAAATGTGCATCTTGGTCTTCATGTGGGTTCTGAACAATTGGAGTAGGGGGCTATCTCAAAAACTGTTGCCTGTCCATGGGATATGTTCCTCTATCTAGGATGTCTTGTCTGATTTCAGTTGGAGAAGAAGTGCCTATTTTTGCAGAGAAATTGAAGTGCCAGGGTCGGGGATACCCAGGGGATTTCTACCTGCTCAGAGGAAGAGAGGAGGGGGGATGAAGGAAGGAGTGTAGGAGGGAGTGACCAGAAGGGGAACAGTGAATAGGAAGTAAAATGAATAAGTAAAAATTAAATTAAATTAAATTATTAAATTAAATTAAAATAACCTCCTTCAGGTGCATGTGTTGATATACCAGACCTTCTACATGTAACCCTTGGCTTCCTTTGATGATGTTGTGACCTCATAGAATACATGGTATACTTCATGGAGATGCTGTCTTCAGGGAATTTGTAGAGTCAGCACAAATTTCAACACAAAACAGGTATCAACACCAGATTCTATGCTGTAATGAGGTACTGGATAGTCAAGCAGAAGGGCTCTTGAGGCTTGACTAATCAGAAAACTATCGTCTATTTTACTTCTTAGTATGAGGACCTCAGTTTAATCTCTGGGTTTATATGAATAAACCCAGAGAGCTGCGTAGAATATACCTTCAAAGCCAGCACAGGGGAGAGAGAGAAAGGCAGATTTGCCTCAATATCTATCCAGCTATCCTAGCCAAATCAGCAAGATCCAAGTCAAATGAAAGAGACCCCTTGTCCAAACTAAACTAGATGACATCTGAAGACAACACCTGAGGCTGACCTCTGGTCTCTGGATGCAAGCACATATGTGTGGATGCCTACCCCACAAAGATGCATCGGGATACATGCACACCCACACATGCACAAAAAGAGAACAATTTTATTGTTGATTTAGAAAAAAAAATGGCAAGCTGGGCATGGTGGCTCATGCTTTTAATCTAAGAACTTGGGAGGCAAAGGTAAATGGATCTCTGTGTGTTTGAGGCCATCCTAGTCTAGAGAGAGTTCCAGAACTCTGAGGGCTACTCCCTCTCCCTCTCTCCCTCTCCCTCTCCCTCTCCCTCTCCCCCTCCCCCCCCCCCCCCCCCCCCCCCCCCCCCCCCCCCCCCCCCCCCCCCCCCCCCCTCCCCCTCCCCCCCTCCCCCTCCTCCCCTCCCCCTCCCCCTCTCTCCTTCTCCCTTTCTCTCTCCTTCTCCTTCCCCCTTCCCTCAAACATAAAAACACTTCACAGATTTGGTAATACTATGCAAAAATTTAGCGAGAGGTGTTCACAATAGGTTTATTCTATTAACTATGTGAATAATACACATAATAAAAATGATCAGAATAAATAATTAGCTAAGTTGGACTAAGTTTGTATTCTTATGGTCATTTTATAGTAAAGACAATCTGTCTTTGATATTGTCGATAAATAAGTGTTCTCATTTAAATACTGGAAAATAATCACTGTGGCTCTTTAAATTTTTTTCTGTCCTTTTTGTATGGAACTACAAACTGGCTGAATGAACATTGCCAGACTACCTTTGGGATATGGCCCTGGTACAACGAGTTTAGCATCACAAAGAGCAGATGCATCTTGGGGAGGGAAAGGTTGTTGAGAAGCACCACTAAATTCAACTGCTAAACTCTAATAAATCTTTTTCATCCACACCAATTCATATTTGGTAGCCAGTTTATAAATGGTTTGTTTCATAGGATCCTGGAGTTCCAAATTAGAGGAAGCCTTTAATAAGTATTTGCATCCCCTCTTAACTTCCCTCTGGTTTTCCATCATTTCCAGAAAACAGACAGGGCCAAGTACCTTACTTTGTGTTCAAGTGCATCCTTCTATCTCAGGCCACATCAGTTTGGCTTTTTCTTCTTCTTCTTCTTTTTAAGTACCAATTGAAATTCTCTCTGTAGCTACTTTTTACCTTTCACAGTACTGAAACACGGCTGATTCCATGTGATATTCCTTTAATACACAGACACTCCATCTTGGCTCTTGGATACAGTCAGGCTCAAGGAAAGACTTTCAAAGACCAGCTTTTCAAGGGACAGTAATGACTCATTCTGAGTGGCCTTATATAATTTTCCATTGTTCTGTGCTTTTCTCCATTGTTGGAATTTCACTCTTGAATATATAGTGTGATTGTGATGAAAAGTACAGATAAGGCTATTTATATTTTGGTTAGAATATTTAAGCTCTAAATAAAATTAATAAAAATTGTGGCTGTTTTAAAGAATCAGGCAATCTGAAGTTAGAAATGTGTGGTGCAATCTTGAATCTAAAATGTGTGGATGTAATCTTAAATCTGGAAAGCACGATGGCAAAGTTGAGTTCCCAGGGATGCAGCCCCACATTAACAATGTTCAGTAAAATATGTGGCGACTAAAGAAACCAAATTATCATGTATTTAATTGGTAATCCAAATGTACACAAATCAAATATCTCTACACATATCATTTCTCCGTACAGCATGGTTTCAAAACCATGGCAGAAATGGGGCCTTCAGGACCAAAGATTGCTGAGAACCCAAATGCTAAGAAAAATTGTGATTGTTTCTGTCTCAAACACATTTAATGACCTTATATTTTTGGAAATGCAATATGTTCCAAAGTTTCTTTGATAGTTCTATTTGCTAATTACTCCATGATAAAACCACATGAAAATAATCTTATGTGCATACAAAATATTTCTTTGCCTGGGTTTTGATAGGTCTGCTGGTGATTTTATACATGAAATAATGGTGATAAATACTTTATGAAAAAAAAAAAACACCTGATTCCATGTGACATTCCTTAATGTTGGCCTGTGTGCCAACAAATTTGCCTCTCCAAAATACTCACAATCTGTATAAACTAGAATTCATGAATCTAGTGTCCCATGGCAGAGAAGGGCAGTGAAGTGGCAGGCAGGTCATGCCAGTCTGCACCGGCTAATGCTGAGAAAAGTTTACACTGATCTGTCTCAGGTGGGGTGGGCCAGCCTGCATGCTGCAGAGGGAAGCTGATACAGGCACCGCTGGGAGCCAACTCCTAGCAGAAAGCGGCTATCATCTTTGTAGCCATCTCGGACCATATACCCTGACAAGAGACTTGTTTTGCAAGCAGCCCACAACAGCTGAGCACACTCTGATAAACATCTTGTTTTTTTGTTTTTTTTTCACATATCTTGTTTTGTTGTTTAGTGCCCACAGCTGCAAGCCGCATGTGGTGTCTTCAGTTGTGTTCCCCTGCTTGTGCTTATATATACCCATGATTTCCTTTCAATCAACAGGATCACACACCCTGTCTTGTCTCTATTTTTTGGGTCTCTTGCCCCTCTATCCTCACTCTCTCTCTTGCTAGACTCTGTTGACTGACCCCAACGGACTGGGTCAAGGCACTTCTCAAATGACCTCAAGTGACCTTTTCTGAGTTGCTACTGGGTTTCTTATTGCACAAAGATAGATTGAAACTTTAATTACAAACCAAGCACGGAGGTACGTACTTGTAGTCCCAGCACTTGGGAGGCTGAGGTGGGAGGGTCATTAGTTCTAGATCAGCCTGGACTACACAGCAATAGCCTAATAAGTAAAATAAAATAAAACAAAGCTGTCAAATATACTTGTTTTGCCGTTTTCTATAATTTCTCTTACTTCCTATGGAGCTGGTCCACATCCTTCCTCTCTTATTCATTTTTTTAATCCTGCAGAACACAGGTCCACTCTTTTATTTTACATATCATTTCAGTCATTTATGCAAGGTTTCTTTTTGATTATCTTATGAATCAGTACCTATGACCACACCCCTTTCATTCTTTTTTTTTTCCTTTTTTAAAATTATTATTGGATATTTTATTTACATTACAGATGCCATCCCCTTTCCCCATTTCCCCTCCCTAGAAAACCCCTATCCCGTGCCCCCTTTTCCATTTTGCTTTTATATCCTTTCTTACTCTTACCCTGAATGGGATGATGGGACAGATTTTATACACTGGTGAATACACTTAGCCTTTGAATATTGGACCACTTGTCTTCTAAGCTTTTCTTCAATATTAACAATTTACAAAAATCAAGCAACTTTACTGAGTGCTTATGCTGGCATTGTTTCATGACATGCTTACAATAAATGTTTCCTTATATAAAATTGTTACACCCCCACTTATAGTTCATCTCAAGATTGGAAAAGATGACATTAACTTGATTAAGATCAGCCAGTGAGTAAATTAACAGAGCTAGTTTTATGCTCCATACTCTCAAATGCAATATGACATGTGGTAAGGCATGAGCCCTGGAGTCAGGAAGTCTCCCTCCACATGGTCATGTTACCATGATGGATTTCTCAGGTTAGTACCAATGCAGCTGTTACTTCGTGCACTGTGGCTAATGGAGCAATTCTCCCTCCAGACAGGTGTCCCTTCACTCTTTTGAAAGACTTACATTGCTTTCTTTAACCACCACAGATGCTCTGTAAAGTAAATGCAAGCATCATGCTTCTTCATACAAAACTTCTTTTATGAGCTCTTACACAGTTTCTTTCAAATACCATAGTTACCAACTCACATCTGGATCCCCAAACTCATGTTCCCATAGCCCTGAAGGTGTTCCAGCTGAGACATTTCCCTTCCAAACATAGACCTCCACCAATCAAGCTGGCATCCGGCTTGCCTCTTGCCTGTAGGACATTCTTTTCTCCCCAAAGGTGGTGCTGGGAAAATGGAAGCAATGTTAGCTCTCAGTTATTCAGAGAGACACAATACTGTCCTTTCTGCAAGGAAACCATGCGATACAGTCTTTCCTTGCGACTTCAATTTTTTTTTTTAACCATTGTCCTATTACAACCTGTTCTCATGAGATGAGGCCCATCAATTATTAAATAATCTAAAAATTACATAATTACTGATAACTATTATGAAGACTTCTGGACGCCATACCTAATGTGAACTTTGTAGAAGGCCAGCATAGGGAAATTATTACTCATTTTTCCCTAAGCAAATCATTTAATTTAGTTTCAATAACTCTAGGCTTGTAAAAACAAAATTTTAAATAAATATAAGAAATGTGTTGAAGCTATTCTGAATAAACCTCTCTGAGTTCCAAGATGCCTGAGGCTTATATTTATGTTAAAATAGTCCAGATATCATTAAAAATGAGATCAAATATAGATTCCAATATGTACCAATATTCAACTCAGTAGCACTTTGAGTGGGCTGCTTTCAGAATTCTCTTAGCAACAACAGCAGAATTTGAGTTTGGAGATGTTGAAATTTTATTCCCTTGAGAAAAAAACAAAACAAAACAAAACAAAACAAAACTGGAGAACATTCTTTTTAAACTGTTCTAGTCAGTCTGACCAGGAGACAGAAGAGTGTTGCACTGAAGAGAAAACTGGAGATTGAGAGGCTAGCACTAAATAGATTCTCCATGTTAAGCAACGGGAGAAGGAAAACCCAAAACGAGAGTGAGGAATTACTTCTTTGTTAAAAAAAAAAAAAAGAAAGAAAAAAAAAGTCTGCATCCAAAACTGTGTCTTGCAGAGAAACTAGAGCAAGTTTCAAGATCAGGCAGAAGGGACGATTCTCTGCTGACTGTACTACTGCTCTCCCATATTCAGTCCTTTATGCTAGCTACAGGTCCCCCCCACCCCCACCCCCACCCCCGAGTCCCTTTGTAAATGAGAGGCAAACCCCTTAGCTTTTCAGCTTCTCTGCAAGGCTGCTCCCAAGCTAAAAACTGGAGAAGCGAATAACAAAGGGACTGGGAGATATGATCTTGAATAAACCACACTGTAACAAGCTTTTAGCTTCTGCGAAACCCATAGGCTTGGGCAGGAAGTGTCTGCCACTTCTGCCAACCACCCAGCACCTCCAGGCGTGTCTACCCTCCACTGCTCACACATCTACCAAGGAAGAGCCTGACTGTTTGCAGCGCTGTGCACATGCATATGACATACGGTCACACCAGTTTTTGACGAGAAGCTGTTTGCTGCTCTAAGCAATCCTATTGGAAAAGCTGACTCCTTGTAGCTGCTAAAGATGGGCCTGCCTTTCAAAATGTCTCAGTCTCAGTAGAGACAAAGTTTTCCTTAGGCAGAGTCTCTGAGGTGCCCTCAGAAGTGAACATGGAGCTTCAGAAAATGCCTACAGCTGTAATTCTTTGGTCAGGGATTATGTGATATTTAAGCTGAGAACAGGTCTGAAGCCCAGCTTGGCTCACATTCCGTATAATGGACATGGTTGGGGATTTACCTCTAGTGAGTCTCAGAGTCCTCCTCAGCGACTCTTGATAACAAGACCTACCTTGTGGCACAGGCACAGGATCGGTAGGCCCCTTGAGTAACAGGATCATGAAATGAAGTCTACACTGTTGGTTCCTTTCATCTTGGTTTGTTCACATTTTCTTAAAGATACTCAGAAATCCTAAATTCTGTTCATTTGTGGGGGTTTTTTGTGGTTTAGTCTCACAGTCAATACTGGCTTCAACTTCAACTAAGTCTATCTACCTTAGCCACCCACGTGCCAGATGACATCCATATGCCACTATACACAGCTGAGGGTTGGCTCTTGACATACTCTCCTAATGAGAAACCCATTTTGAAAGCAAATGTCATCAAAATGATGAATAATTTAAAAATTAAGACACGGAGTCCAGACAACAGGGAATCCAATAAAGATAAACAAATGGATGGATTCCTTTTGTATTCTTTCTACAAAGAGAAAATATAGGCAGGGAGAACCAAGGCCAGCATGTGGTGTTTAGTAATGGCGGAATAAGGCAAGCAACATACACATTAGTTAGAAATGTGTTAATGAAAATATGCCAAGACAGAGGTCAAGAGAGAAGCAGTCTCCTGTGGAGATGCAGGTTCGAGGGGGTCAGGTGTTGTAACGAGCCTTTGGCATTACTTGACTTTTTAAAACAACGTCTTATTGGCACATTCATTGCACATAGTAAAGGGCTTTAGAAACATAATTCCAGGTACATCAAGAACTTTGGCCACATTTATCACACAACATCCTCCCTTTTCTCTGAGTTTTTTTTTTTAAATATATATTTTTACTAAAAAAATTTTTTTAAGAAAATAAACTTGTTTAGAAAAACTGTACAGTTGAGTTGTAACGGACAGAGACCAGGAAACTCTTATTAATTTTCAGTGTGAAGGTAGTGCACACATGTATTAAGCCCCTATTTTACAAATAAATCCAAAAGAAATGAAGCATCATTCCTAAATTGTGTGCCCCATCTGGGTCAGGGACCAGAGGTCTGCCAGAGCCTGACATATACAGAGGCAAATGCTCACAGCTAACCATTGAATTGATCATGTGGTTCCCAATGGAGGAGTTAGAGAGAAGACTGAAGGAGGTGAAAGGGTTTGTGGCCCCATGGGGAGAGCAACAACACCAACCAACCAGAGCTCCCAGGGTCTAAACCACCAGCCTGGGAGCACACAGGAAGGGACCCATGACTCCAGCTGTATATGTAGGGGAGGATGGCCTTGTCAGGCATAGGTGGGAGAAGAGGTCCTTGGTCCTGTGAAGGCTGGATGCTCCAGTGTGGGGGAATTCGAGGGCAGGGAGGTAGGTGGGAGCACATCCTCATAGAAGCAGGAGGAGGGGGAATGGGATAGGGGACTCCTGGGGGGGTGAGGAAAGGTAATAACATCTGAAATGTAAATAAAATATTAAATAAGAAAGAAAGAAAGAAAGAAAGAAAAGAAAGAAAGAAAGAAGAAAGGAAGGAAGGAAGGAAGGAAGGAAGGAAGGAAGGAAGGAAGGAAGGAAGAGAGTGGTTGAGTGTTCCAGTGACAGTGTGGGTGTCTAACACTGAAGTGAATGCTGTCTGGACAGTTCAGGATGGGAATAGCCAAGTTAGTTTCCTGACGGTGCTCTGCTGGTGAACAAGGTTGGCACAATGATAGCAGCCACCAGAATAGCACTCTCAACAGTACGAGACTTGAGGAGGTAGCCTGTCCTAATAATCTCAGGTTGGCTGGAAATCTGAGTTCAGAAAAATCTGTTGACTTATCAAGAACAAACGACCAGTTATACTTCTTGTCCAGCCTGGGGGACTCCCTCTTTTACTTCTTCTTGCAAGAACTTAGAAAGCATTTTTGTGAAATGACTTTGTTTGAAGAATAGTTAAGAATGGTTTAAATTCTTACTCTCCTAAACAGATTGTAACAAGAATACCAGATGGCACAGGGAAATCTGTTGATGAGCATGACCTAATGAGGAATGTCCACACTTAAGTCAGTAATCATTCTTGGCCATATATTAACATTTCAACAATGTTTTTAGCAAGACTTTTGTCTCCATAGTTCTGAAAATCACAATGTTAGGGAAAAGTTTTCAATGGCCAATAAATAGCAAAACTAGGTTATAATAGGCAATCACTTTTCTCCAAAAATGAAGTTATGGTGAATCTTCTCCAAACCACTGACCCTTGAGAATCGCCTTGTGATTGTAAAAATACTCCAAGAATGCAGCTCACTTCCGTATTAGAGAGCATTTTCTAATTTATGGATTTTTAAAGGTTCTTAGATTTCATTTCCATCTTCATTTAGAAAGCAATAGCAATGCAGAGATCAATTTCACAAAGCACTCCATATACTTTCCCCCAGAGAAACTCAGACCATAAACTATCATGTAGCTTCTTCTGTGCACTTCTTGCCCACTGTGCAAAGGTCTGTGCCTTGCATTCCTATGCAAAGATTGGATCAGCTAGGTCATCACTTCCACCTGCATTTTTTTCATCTTTCTTTGTTTCTTTTTCCTTTTTTTTTTTTTTTTAATTTTCTTTTTCAAGACAGGGTTTCTCTGTGTAGCCCTGGCTGACCTAGAACTTACTCTGTAGACCAGGCTAGCCTCACAGAGATCTGCCTGCCTCTGCTTCCTGAATGCTGAGCTTAAAGGCATGAACTACCACACCTGGCTGCCATCTGCATTTTGAATAGCAATGCACAGTCTTAGCTCAGGCAGAACTATAAATAGATTTGTGTCACACTCTAATCATTAGCTTGTTTGTATGTAGACTGTACTCAGAGTGAGGGCTGTATTCCTTATAAATATCACTTTAAGTCTCTCTTGCTGGCTCAGCACAAAGCAAAGCAAAATAATCCTCTTTGTGTCAAGATGAATGAATAATTGGGTAATTTTTTGTTTTAAAATCTTGTTTCTGGGTAGACGAGTGTGGTGGTGCACACCTTTAATCCCAGCACTTGAGGCAGAGGCAGGTGGATCTTAGTTCAAGGCCAGCCTAGTCTACAAATCTAGTTCCCAGACAGCCAGCACCACATAGAGAAACCCTGTCTTGAAAACCAAAACCAACCAAACAAACATATAAATAAAAAGTAGGAAAAAAACCTAAAATAAAAGCACTTGTTTCAGGAATTACCTATTGCCTAGAAAGCACAAGATTCTGTATTTGTTTCCCGTCCTGTTTAGAGTGAGACCATTCCTTCTCCCTGGTTGGATCACACTCTGTCTTGTCGTTATGCAATGGCAGTTTTTAAAGTGACAGTAGTATGATGAAGTCAACTTACTTTGTCACAAACCCTATTTGTTCCCATAGGTCTGAAAGGAGATGTCAAGAGTGTGACTGTTTACTGGAAAGTAAATAAATAGACTTAGTTACAGCTTCAGCTTTTAGCTTTTTTACAAAACAGGAAAACTTACTCAATTCCTGACTCATGAAGAAACTCAGTAAGAGTCCCTAACCTGTGTCCACCAACTCCCAAGGGAGTCCATAGATGAACTTGGTGGTGGACGGTCGTAGGAGCGAGGGCTGTACTTTATACGACAGGTTACAGAAGCCTCTGCACTGTGCACAAGGAGAGGATCAAATGTCCTATCAAAGCATTTGGTAAACAACTCTGTGTCTGAGGAATCCAGCCTGGTTAGTTCATCCAGAGATATTTCCTCAATATCCACTGGCTATGACACAAATCATCTTAGGAGGAAACGCATGTTCTGTGGTTCTCTTACATACACCAGGCAGATGAAAGACCCTTTAAAGAAAGGATCTACAAGGCACCTGCCAGGAAATGTGTCCTTAATTACAGAGAATTAAAACACAGAAAGGGACTCCCATTAGCAATCCTCGTAGAGACACCAGAATAGATGTTGGGGCGTCAGTAGAAAGACAATACTCCTGAGAAAGTGCACCTCCCCTTTTATGAATAGGCTTATGAGCTTATGGAAGCTGGTCAGGCCGCTGTGACCCAGGCATTATAGATATGGCAGTGCTGCATTTTGCAGCCACAGACATATATTCCAGGCCTGACATCAGGGGCACAGACCCACCTGCTTTTATGACCCTTTCTGAAATCACAGGTTTCTACTGGGGACCAACATGTCTAATGAGCAAAGTCTAAGGATAATTTTTCTTCTCATTAAGGACATATTCCTGGTATATGGAGAGTAAAGGTTAAGATGCTGTGTAATGAGATATATATATATATATATATATATATATATATATATATATAAAATATATGTATGTATGTATGTATATGTGTATATATATGTACAATATATGTGCATCATATACATATATATACATCATATACATCTAGATCTACATCATATACATATATACATGTACCCCAGTGTATCTGCAGTGCCAAGCTGCGTGACCTGCTCACTTCTGCTCAAGAGTTACAGAGAGAAGGGTGGAAAGTTAGAGCAGCTGTAATAGCTGTTAGGAAGCCATGTGGTTCTGGAGAGGTGAGGTGAAGGGTTTTCTAATAACCTCCCTCCAGATTAGCAGTGTTTCCTTTCTCCAAAACACAATAAAATGTCACCCATTGATTCACAGTGTCTCTCATATCGCTCTGATCTTGTAGCTGTGATTGAATTCTCTCCCTTTCTCCTACTACACTGTAAATGTAAGTATGAACTACATATTATCTGTTTAGTGTGTGTGTGTGTGTGTGTGTGTGTGTGTCTGTGTGTCTGTGTCTCTATATATATATATGTCTGTGTGTGATTGTAAGTGCAGTAGATGGTGAGTGTGAAGTGTGAACTACATATTATCTGTTTAGTGTATGTGTGCATGCGCATCTGTGTGTGTATGTCTGTATGTGTATGTGTCTACGTGTGTGTCTGTGTGTGTCTGTGTGTGTCTGTGTGTATGTCTGTGACTATATCTATGTGTGATTGTAAGTGCACTAGATTGTAAATACAAAGTGTGAACTACATATTATTTGCTTAGTGTATATATGATAATGTCTTTGTGTGTGTGTGTGTGTGCATCTGTGTGTATGTGTCTCTGTCTTTATGTGTCAATGTGTATGTATCTCTGTGTGTGTATCTGTGTGTATGTCTGTATGTGTATGTATCTCTGTCTTTATGTGTCAATGTGTGTGTCTGTGTATATGTTGATTATAAGTGCACTAAATTGTAAGTTCAAAGTAATAAGTGTATAATATTTGTTTAGTGTGTGTGTATGAGTGTGTCCCTATGTGTATCACTTTGTGTGTATGCATGTGTGTGTCTGTATGTGCCTGTGTGTGTGTGTTTATGTGTATCCCTGTCTGTGTGTATGTACCTGTGTCTATTTGTCTGTCTGTCTGTCTGTCTGTCTGTCTGTCTGTCTGTCTGTCTGTGTATATATATGTGCCAGGACTGCATGTAGAGGTCTGAGGACACCCTCCTAGACTTGGTTCCTCTCTCTATTATGTGGCTATCCAGAAGCCAACCCAGGTTATTAAGCTTAGCAGGAGGTGCCTTACCTGCTCAGTCATGCCACTGGGTCTCCCAAAGCTCCAGGTTTAAAAAAAAAAAGTTAATCCTGGTGTTTTATCTCCTACCTTAGATACAAACAGGTACACAAAGTTGCAGAGAGAACAGAGCTGAGGAACTGGCTCAGACTCCACACCTGTGCCAGCTACACTGCATTTACCCAGCAGATATCAGCAAGAGCAAGATCACTAAGAAAAATTGACCCTGTCTCCTCAGGACACAAACACAGGGACATCACACCCTATGGCCACTGTGGTGGGGATTTCTAGTCAGACATACCCACTCTGGCTATAATAACTTTCTCTGAGGTTGTGCATAATTAAGCTTGTGATCCTGGCCATACAGCTCCCATGTGAGAGAAAGAGAAATGAGACTTTGTCCTAGAAGCCTTTGCTTAGGAGGAAGGCAGGTAAGCTCAATGCACTAGTTTTAATATGTCTGAATTTCCAGAGCAGGGCAGAGGTGGAGCCTGGTTATCAGCACCACAATAATCTATCACAGTGGACTGTTGGCCAAAGCCCTCTCATAGCTTAGGCACAAGTGGTACACCGGAATCCACAAAAGCAAGGAAAGAGTTTAATGTATGAATGAGGTTTTGCATTAAAAACAGCAATCTGGAGAGAGGTAACATGCTGAAAATACAGAGAGGCTCCCCACCGTGGAGAGAATCAGTGACTCCCTGCATAGGGTTACAGAGTCAGAGCCAAACAGTACAGTTGTTCCAAATAGGACAAGGCTGTTACAGGACACTGGGCTTTTATTTGACCAAGCACAGCAAGTAGAAGATCAGCAAGATGCTTAATACCATTGTGAACAAAATATCCCCAACAAGAAAACAATCCTGAGATCGGAAAATAAAAACAGGGACATTTCATATCATTTGCTTTATTTTTCATTGACAGACAACATAAATGACAGACATTTATTACATACACAGACAAGCTGTCCTTAGATGGTGTCAGAATTCTGATGTACATCTTATACATTCATTCTTTGACTACATAGTATTGAGTATCAGCCTATAAAACATGTGGTAGTTATATTTAAATATACTGCAAAGAAGTAACTCTTAAAGCTTTTCACAAGGTGGTAAAACACACTTTCCTACATGGCCAAGCATGTGGGGACAAAGCAGTGAGGAGGAGAAGTGGAGGACTTCCTGCTCCAATCAATTTAGTGGGGCTTAAAGTGCAGGTGCAGCCAGACCCCCACCCCAGATAGTGGGGTTCCTGTCTGTCAGCTGTGAGCAGCCTACAGTAATTAATGTGATGATAGATTCTCGCTCTCTCGCTCTCACTTTCTTGCTCTTGCTCTCTCTTATTGATTATCTGAGTGAATGAGTTTACCATTTCTTTTTTGAAAATTACCCCAGAGCCACACTCTTTGTCTTTCTAATAAGCAGTATCTCCAGTTAAATGAAGCCCCTCCCTGCCTCTGCTTCTGAGTTCTGCCTTAAAGGACCAAGGATTTTAGTAGGTTGCAATGGGCAAGTCTTCTCTACCATGTTCTTTCTCCACTTCATCCAATGCATACACACATAGCTGTCCTTTCTAAAACACCAAGAATCTTGAATTACCTGAATCTCCCTTAGCTTCTCAACCAACATTGATTTTTTTAATTAATTAATTTATATTTATTTATTTATTTATTTATTTATTTATTTATTTTACAGATTCTGAAAACTACACAAGGAAACTATTTTCAAACTGCTCAGTTTTCGTGACTGGCTACACACTGTCCCAAGACCTGCTTACTTTAAAAGATCAGCATCCTTTAAAGCATTTCACACCAGAATCCATAGCTTCAAAATTAAAAGGGGACATTTGATGTGGAATTATCTCCAGTCTACTCAAAAAGCATGAAAAGGCTGGTTTTGTTCTGGGAGATTTCCTTCTTTCCTCCTCTTCTTTCCTTCATAATAAAATTGAACTGACTAGAAACAAACAGTGCAAGCCTCACCAAGAGCAACTATGTCTGTTCTCTGGTCTCTCTGAGAGGATGGGCAGGCAGGGTGAGGAAGGTGGGGGAGGTAAATCAGTTTCAAAAGTGGGTGTGGGAAGCCAGCACACAGG
The DNA here is from genome assembly GCA_030674055.1 of Rhabdomys pumilio. Classification (NCBI taxonomy): domain Eukaryota; kingdom Metazoa; phylum Chordata; class Mammalia; order Rodentia; family Muridae; genus Rhabdomys; species Rhabdomys pumilio. The sequence continues at coordinate 1,974,720 of JANHMN010000001.1, forward strand.
CTGTTTAATGTTTAGAACACACAGCTGGCTGGTGAGATGCTCTGAAAATAATATTCTTCCTCTCAGTGGAACTCAGGTAGCCATTATGACGTATGTGGTGGAGCTGTCTTTGCAGAGAACGTTCTCTGCTTATGGTGTCGCACCGTAACGGTGAGAATTAAATGTTCACAGGCTACGACATGATCTTTACCTTAGGGATCACAAAGCATGATATATAAAGTAAAAAGTTTCCTGAATTTCTGGTTTGTGCTTCAATTGCTATTATCAACTATCTCCTTGGGTTGACTTTTAAATTTTGTAATACCTTCATATGTAATGCTGTGAAAATGTCAGCATTTTATTGCAACACAGAAAGCACATCTCTGATCTTAATCAAAGATGCATAATTTTTAAACACTTTTATTTAGATTTCAATTTCAACATGTTTTAATTTAAAAAAAAAAAAAGTCCCAAAACAAACATTAAATAAGGATTTGTGATAATCTGTCATAGTCTGTGACTGGGTGGATAAAACACATCTTAATTATTCTAGTTAAGCTATTCCAGTACTGACAAATGCTTTGCAGGTGGCTTGACTCGGTTCCCTAGATCATGTGCAGCTTCAAAGTGCTTTGGAGTCAACTGGCAACACACTTACCAACAAATTTAGAAGAGCTATTTTCTATCTCTCATTTGCTCTCAGCCCAAAGGAGCTATTGAATAATTGAATAATTTTTGTTTTTATGCTGGGGAAACCTGAAAGCCAGTCACCAATTTGGGGCCTCCAATCAATAAAACTGTGAAAACCATTGATTAAATAATCAATGAATTTCAAATCTATATGGACTTCAAGCATCAGGATGCTGCCAAGGTGCCATCATGTTGTGGCCTGCCTGTGAGTTTGAAGCCATTCTATACTATTTTTCCATAACACTGTCAGTAGATCTATACATGTGCCTTTCATTTCAGACTAGTTTAAGTCTATTGTGATTAAACATATTTATTTAAAATGTCTTGGTATGCTGCGTTAGGCAAATTTGACAAATCTCACTGTTCCATTGTGATTATTTTCTGAGGTGCAGTCTCTGTGTTGCCCGGCTAGCAGGAAATTACGACAGCAGCTAGGGTAACCTCAATTTGAGGTAATCTTCTGGTCTATACCTCTATAGTCCAGACTAGTGGCATATACCACCATGCCTGGCTCTAAACCATAAAACGTTTGTTTCTGCAACTGACGAGTATTTTTAAGATAGTCACTAAGTTCATTTTATGTGAAATGTTAACTATATCTGACAGTAAATTGTCTATCCCATCTATGACATAACATGAAGTCTAAGTTTATTTGAAACCTTAGACACTAGCTAATTTTATGTGTTTCTATATTTCAGTCATTTGGTCTTTCCATGTGATTTTCTGAGACTCTAATTAATACTTTCCAGTTCAAGAAAGGGCTATAATCTTATGTAAGCATTCTTCTTCCTGTGCAAGCATACGCATAGGTAAACCAGTTCTATGGGAGTGACCTTAAAGACCAATGAGTTGATCCTGAGAGCTTGCTTGGAGTGCCTTGGTACTGATGACTACAGAAATACTGAGAAAGAGGGACATGGAAGAGTTCTGTGGCAACTCCTAATCCCACGCCTCTCTACTCTCCCCCAAAATAACAGCCTAGACAGAAAGCCATCAAAGTGAATTCTTAAAAATTGTGATAAGAATGCCAAAGTGTAGCTTTCCACAATTGATGGCTTCTGATGAGGTGCGTATGAGGAAGGACTCAGTTTTCTTTAAGGGGCTGTTTGATCATGTTTGTTCAAACACCAGGTGTTTGATCATGCTCCAGTGAATATATGAGCAATACAAATTGGACTTGGTTTTTTTGTTCTTCAAAATTTTTGTGGGGAGTGACCTGGAAGGATGGGGAAGTGAGGGTGCTTGGGGTTCATCATGAGAAATTTCTAAATAGTCAATAAGAAATGTTATTGGGAAAAAGTTAAGACCAGTGAATTGAACTCAGAAATGAGATGCCACCTTCTATCTGCAGAAGTACACTTCCTATACAGAGACCCTCTGTAGCATACCACTGAACTCCCACCATCCAACACTGAACCTTTGGATGCTTTTACTTCTCATCCTGGACTGACCAATGGCTTCCCAGATAACAAACATCACAATTTCTTCCCTTGCTGCCTCCTTTTTAAGCTCATTCAAAAGTAGCCATTCATTCACTCCTACCATGGAATCCCTGGGCAGAAAGTGATTTCAAAGCCTAAAATAAGTTTCAACCTTGATGAGAACTGATATTCTTGTCATAGTGACTCCCTTTACTAGTTGGAAATATATCCTTTAGATTATTAACACAAATAACACCGTGCTGTAAAACAACACAGCAAATGCCTCTAAAGGGAGATCTCTGTTTACTCAACTAAAGAAGAATTCATTTGCTTTACAGGTTGGGCGAGCTGTAACAAACGTGTCAAAAGCAGAAGTGTTAGCAGAATCTCATTCATTCATCTATTGGACAGAGTTTATTGGAAGGTCCTGTATTCCAGATGCTACAGTAGGTGTGAGGATAAATAACAAAATTATACTTCACCACTCAAACCCAGCTGTGTGTCTACCTGACCACAGGAGGGCTCAGGAGCACCCCAAAGCAAAGGCTCTTTGTTATAAGGTCATTTAAGTACTGGGGGAGGAGAGTTGTGTCCTATAATCTATAAAGCATACAAAAGAGAGATTTTTAAAACAGAGTTAGTATAGGTTAATTCTTGTGTTTATTTTCACATCTGGATTATGGAGCCATCCTGGATGATGACAGTTCCTTCATTAGACTTTAAGTTCTGATTCAGTTTGACCTGATCATTTAGATTGATTATCCTAACTGTCCTAGGCCAGTAAGCATAATTAATCTAACAGATACAATGTAACAGTTACAATCAACACTCATCCAAACTAGTACTAATCACAAGAAAATGACATCATGTAGGAAGCAGAAAGAAGTCGTCAGCTTTGAAGAAACTAGGAAGCAATAAAGTACAAATCAGAATCTTCACATTAATTATTAATGAACTTGCAAATTGAGGGTGCCAAAGAATAAAGACAGTGTCTGGGGTAGTCCTGAAGGAACATAATGTTTGTGGGGTAACTTCTAACCCCCTGAATCCCAAAGCCTCTGCTTGTAATTTACCTATGAGACAAGGAGAATTTAAGCCAAAGCATCAAGCCTGTGCCCTTGTAAGGTGTATGAAAGCAAGTCCAGACACAGAGCTAAGTGAGATGCTAGCCCAAGGCATGGCAAAGGCTGAAAAGTCATTGTTAATATTCTTATCTTACAAGGAAGCTAAACTATGGTGAATCTTTAATTTCTAAATTTCGATTTGTTCTAGAATCAAAGTTGGCATTTAAATACGAAAAAAACACTGGGAACAGGACTAACCCTCAGTTCTAATCCAGCCTTTAGGAAGCATTCTGAAATTTGGTTCATGACTCTCATAGATAAATTTGGTTCATGACTCTCATAGATCAGTTAGGACTTTCTTCCAGGCACCTAAGAATACAAGATGTATTCAAAGGAAAGAACATTCCAAAACAGTGAGTAGACATAAACTGTCTTGTTCACAAGTGGAGTTGTGTCTTATTTAATTAAAGAATAAACTTCCATACCAACCCAACCAAAGTTAAGTTTTGTAATGTTATGAGCTAATAATCTATTGATCAATATTTGAATAGCATTGGGACAATAAATATGTTGATACATTATACATTTTTAAAAACCTAATTAGATGCTTTAAATTTTGAGTGGAAAAAAGGGTGTCAGAAAAGTAACAGAGACAATGATGAAAGAGAACATGGCCAATGTCCTAGGACAAGACAAATTGCTGTGGCTTTGTCCCCTGCCCAAGGGTTTACACTCCCCACTCCTCACACAGCGTGCTGGGACAGCAATCATCCTTAACCCCAAGTACGTCAAGGTCGTTTGTCAGGGTTTCATCACACAAATAACCCCATATTCAGCTAACACTGGCAGAGACTCAAATTGTTAGACTGTTATTAACAGATTTTTCCTTTGTTTGTATTTCAGGATTTTGGCACAGAAAGGATTATCTATGTTTCTCAGACCATCTAGCTTTATATCAAAAATTCCATTCCAACCACATAAACAGCAGCATGCCAGAGATGCCTGGGTCCATAAGGGTTAGGGACATTAGCTGCAAAAGCTGTATCTATGTTCATTGACTGTGTTCTCTTTCATGGCCCTGGCTGTACTACTTCATTAGACAGTGAGATGGCCTGCCCTTTCTGTCCATCACTAGAGCAGCTGGAGACAGCGTTTGCTACCTGGCAGAACTTCCGAAGAAGGATCTTTCTTAGCAGCAGATAAACCCAGGGATCCAAGATCTGGTTCAGTGAAGCCAGGCGAACCGCAATGAGGAAGGAATTGCACTCCTTCTCCTTTCCCATCTGTGTCTTGCACTGCTCAGCCGACATCTGATTGAAGATCATTCTCAACATCATTATCTAAGGAAGAAGCACAAAGAATTGTTGCAGAGCTTGACAAGGTTGCACGCATCTCTGCAGAGCACCTGGTGCAGACTGTGTTTTCATAAGCTCACTGCTGAATGCTGAACTGAGTGTTGATCCAGACACTGTAACAGATCGCTGCTCTGAGCTGAGCCTGTTCTATGGATTTCCCCACATTTTGGGCAATTTGACAGGACACAGATTCGTAAAACACGTGGGTTCTCTGTTCTTGGCTTTTGAAATTTAAGAAACTTGGATATAACACATCTCAAAATTAGCCAAATTCACCAGTAGGCTGGCACCCAAATGAGGCCTACTATTTCAGCAATAATGACCCGAGAACACAGTAAGTATAAATTTCAGTAATTCTATCATTGTATAAAAATGTAGAAGAAAGGGAGAGAATAGAAGCACATTATCGTGATTCCCACTGGTGGCTTTTGTTTCTCTAGTATGGGTATTGTGGGGAGAGATTTATACACATTCAGTGAACTTAAAGATTGGGACTGTTACCATTTCCTTTTTACAATTTCAGAAATCATAATTTAATGATGTGAAATGGATGAGCCAAATTCAAATTTAAGTTTATTAGACCTACAGGTTGTGTGGTTGCAGAGATGGCTCAGAGGTTAAGAATGCTGACTGCTCTTCCAGAAGATTTGAGCTTGGTTCCCAGTAACCACATGGCAGCTCACAACTATCTGTAACTCCAGTTCTAGAGGATCAAATGTCTTATTTTCTGGTCTCTGAAGGTAACACACACACACACACAGTGCACATACACACATGTAGGCAAAACATGTATTCATATAAAGTAGTTATAAATTTTCCACATAAAGTAGATATAAAAAAAAACCTTCATTATATAAGTTATTTTGTTTTTTAATCTCTTTGTGTGTTGATGTGGGTGTCTCCATGTACATGTTAAAACAAACTCCAGAATGGTGGGCATTTGGTGCTATTTCTTAACTAGTACAGTCCCAGTTTTTAAAATCTATACCAATATTTAGCAGATAGCAGACAAACATTTGGCAAGTGTTTATATTTGAAGGACTATATTATAGGGTACATGTATGAATGCAACACTATGTAGCATATGTGTGGCATAGATATATGTGTGTAAATATCTGTTTCTTTCATATGAAGAAAAATGTAACAGTTCTTAAGCAAATGAAAAGATGTTCAAAATCATTAGATATTCAAAATCATCAGAAAAACAGCAACGGTGGAGGGAGAAACATTTTAAACCCACAAGACATTGTAAATAAGGAACTGTGGTCACCAGAAGTGTTACTGTGAGGTGGGTCAAGGGTGACCCCCACACAGTGGGCATTGGTACGAAACCTGGTGCAAGCATGAAGAGTGTAATCTGCCTTTATGTCTCCACCACAGCAATACTAAACACACTGGTTGGGTCTTCCTAAGAAGTGTACGCATCATTATCCCTGATCATGCTGTTTCCATGACAGCGAGAGACAGGAATGACCCAGATGCCAATTTATAAACATAAGCAAAGACAGGAGCTGACTTCACCTTTTAGACCTATGTGACTACTAGTCATGTCCCCACAGGCGTTTTAGAGTTACTAATGCTTTTATAAAACACCATGACCAAAAGCAAGTTGGATGGGGGAAGTTTATTTGGCTTACATTTCTACCTCATAGTCCATCATTGAAGGAACTCAGGACAGGAACATGAAGAGCGACAGAACCTGGAGGCAAGAGCTGATGCTGAGGATTCTGACCTCTGCATCTGAGCTGTGGCACACATAAGCCAACATTCATATATACACATCATACACACACACACACACACACACACACACACACACACAGCCCTGCTGCTTACTGGCTTGCTCCCCATGGCTGCTTTCTCTAGAACTCAGGACCACCATCCCAGGGATGACTCAGTGACAATGGGCTGGGGCCTCCCATATCAATCACTAATGAAGAAAATGCTTTATGGGTTGCTTGCCAACAGCCCAGTCTTATGAAAGCATTTTCTAAATTGAAATTTCCTCTTCACAGATGACTCTAAGTCTATGTCAAGTTGACAAAATTAGTTAACACACAAGGCTAGCACACAGGTACTAGATAGCATTATGGATAACATGTGTTAAGTAAAACGTTATTAAAATTGTCACTTTTTGAAAAACATTCTCTTAAAGCATTTTTACTTTAAACCTGTGGCCACAGTCTCATTCTAATCCAGACCTTTTCATGCACATTTGAGTTGGAGAAGTAACAGCCACTGAGGCCGATCCTGGTATGCAGTGAAGTTTGTGTTCTCTAAAGCTCATGTCTAAAGCCCTAATATGCACTGTGATGATGCCAGAGCTGGCGTAACTCAGTCTGATGATTTGTATATGCCTGGCCCAGGGCATGGCATTATTAGGAGGTGTGGCCTTGTTGGAGTAGGTTTTTCACTGTGGGTATGGGCTTTAAGACCCTCATCCTAGCTGCCTGGGAGCCACTCTTCTCCTAGAGGCCTTCAGATGAAGATGTAGTTCAGCGCCTGCACCATGCCTGCTCATATGCTGTCATGCTCCCACCTTGATGATAATGGACTGAACCTCTGAACCTGTAAGCCAGCCCTTACTAAATGTTGTCCTTATAAGAGTTGCCTTGGTCATGGTGTCTGTTCACAGCAGTAAAACCTTAATTAAGACACGCAGTTTAGAAGAGATCAGAGGATGGCCCCTGAGATATGATCAGAGTCCTTATAAGGAGAGTAAAAGATAGCCTTTGTCCTGGCTCTGCAGATGCAGCCTAAAGATGGCTATCCACAAGACAGAAAACTGGTTTCCATGGGGAACTGAATCAAGAAGCAACTGGACCTTAGAGTTCTCAGTCTCAAGAACTGCAGAAACACACACCTGTTGTTTAAGGTGCACCATCTTAAACTGTGGGGCTGTGACCCCATATGAGGTCATGTCACTGAACGTAGAGCTTGTAAGAAGAAAATACAACAAAGGTATGAGGCTCTTGCATGTATAATGACCAAAAGTTGAGTGAGTGCCAGGTATCTGGATGTGCAGACCCGAGATGTTTTTAGTACTGCAGTGTAGCCTTGGTTCTGAACATGTAACACATGTACTCTGTTCTGTGTGTCTTGTCATGCCACATGAGACTTACACCACTGTCTGAAAATACCTCAGTTTAGGCTTGAGACTACAGTGTTAGGAATTACAGGGTTTTTATTGCACAAATAAGTCTTTTGTTCTCCCAGAAACAGAACTCTTTTCTTCTTATTTTTTTTAAACGACTTGTACTGTTGTCCAACCATCTCTCTTGGTGGGTATCAAATCAGTGTATCTTTGGGTTTGAACTGCATTACAGTGTTTTCGATTGAAAATAAATCTGTAGGCTGGAGAGATGGCTCAGCGGTTAAGAGCATTGATTGCTCTTCTAGAGGTTCTGAGTTCAATTCCCAGCAACCACATGGTGGTTCACAACCATCTGTGTTGGAGTCTGATGTCATCTTCTGGTGTGTTTGAAGACAGCAACAGTATATTCACACATGTTAAGTGAATAAAGAAATCTTAAAATATATATATATATATATATATATATATATATATATATATATATATA
>JANHMN010000001.1:1987404-2000500 GCA_030674055.1 Rhabdomys pumilio
ACCTAACATTAGAAAACAGGACACTACTAGTGTGTATGTGTGTGTATGTATTCATATGTGTCATGGTATGCACATGGAGGTCAGAGGATGTCTTAGTCAGGGTTTGTATTCTGTACAAAACATCATGACCAAGAAGCAAGTTAGGGAGGAAAGGGTTTATTCAGCTTACAATTCTACATTGCTGTTCATCACCAAAGGAAGTAAGGACAAGAACTCACACAGAGCAGGAACTTGAAGACAGGAGCTGATGCAGAGGCCATTGGGAGTGCTGCTTACTGGCTTGCTTCCCCTGGCTTTCTTAGCTTGCTTTCTTATAGAATCTAAGATCACTAGGTCAGGAATGGCACCACCCACAGTAGCTCCCCCATCAATCACTAACTGAGAAAATGCCTTGCAGTTGGATCTCATGGAGACTCCTTTCTCTGTGATAATTTCAGCCTGTGTCAAGTTGACATGAAACCAGCCAGTACAGAGGACAACCCTGGGTACTTGCCTTGCATCTTGTTCCAGACAGGGTCACTTTGTTCATCAGCACTGTGTATCCCGGGCCAGCTTTTCTATGAGATTCCAGAAATTCTCTTTTCCTTGCCTCTCATCTCACTGTAGTAGTGCTGGGGTTGAACACACAAGCCACTGTACTTGGCTCATGGATTTTGAGGATTTGAACTCGGGTTCTCATGCATACAAGGCAAGTACTTTAGCTATGATCCACCTCCCAACCCCAAGTGGCTTTCATTGAATGCATAACGTATATGAATTCTAACACTACCATTTAAAAATCATGATTTTGAAGGGTGTGGAAACAGAAGACACACTGCAACTGTATTTAGAATACATTTCCATGTGTATATACACAAAATGTTAGAAGCAATTACCAGTGAGCAAGAATTATGAAAATTTCTGTTATCTTTTCTGTGGTTTTGTTTGTTTGTTTCCCAAATTCTCCACAACAGTTTTTATACTTACAATAAAAAATATCATTAGAATATCATTAGATGACTTAGCTCTATAAAACAATCTAGTAACTTGTTGGTAAAATATTAGTGCTTGATCCTGCCTAAAACCATAATGTAATCATTTTGGTCTGAATTCTATGCTGTTAATATATGTGTAATTTAACATTAACAGGAAAACTGTAGTTTATCAAAGAATTTGGCTTAACCAACATACTCATTGGAATTCACAAAAGGAAATGAACTTTTTGTGGTAAATGCTAGCTTCTATTACAACCACAGCATGAAACTCATATACATGGTGTAGATTAGTAATCAGATTTCTTTTACTTTATTAATTGTTCAGGCTAGGCTGGCTGGGCAGCAAGTTCCAGGAATTCTCCTAGATCTCCATCACCAGAGTTTCACTATGCCCAGCTTTTATGTAAGTGTGAGAGGTCTCAACTTAGGTTCTCTTGTTTGACCAGCAAGCACTTTAGCCCTTTCTTTTTACGGACATTTTAAGTTAGTATACGAAGTAATAGGTTTCATTATGACGTTTTCCAAAACTTTTTTCTTACCAGGCTACATATCCTTATCTAACTTTGTAGTGTGTCAAAAATGACAGCTATGTGTCTACACTGTGAGACAGCTTCATCCCGTGGGCGGATCTGGACAAGGCTCACGGTCCCAACTCTACCCTACAATCCTCTCTGTTCCCCTGTCCCCATTCTCCAGGGGTATTTCATAAGCTGTTAACAGCCTTAAATCCCCTCTCAGAAGTCACAGCATCTGTGACTCTGTTTGCCCTCCAGAGTCAGTTTCTGTTTGTGCCCTGGAGTCTCTCCATCTAGAATTCAGAATATTAAAACCCACTTTCTAAGTCCCTCAGTAACAGTTAATTTCCCTCTAGTTTGACCTTTGAGCTACAGCTTCAACATGTCTAAATTTCTGCTAGCTTTTTATTGCGTTAAGACCTTGACAAGCAGGAGCCCCTAGTTTTGGGAAGCTCACCCTCCTGCTGTGCTTGAGTAATTCTGAGTCATTTTTTAAGGGTCTGAAACACCAATTTATCTATGTGCCTTCTTTAGCCCAAGCAGTGTGATACAGAGCCTGGTGACACTGTTTCCCTTTCCACTTTGAACATTTTATGATGTCGCTGGCTTTTTTTATTTTCCGTTTGCTTATTTATTTTAATTTTAAAAGCATGTGTTCATCAACAGTGTTTTCAGATTCCTGGCATGTGAGTCTTTGAGATTCAGGAACAAGGATCAGTACTTCCAAGAGTTCTCAGAGTTTTCAAAATTATGACATTTTCCACGTTCTCTTGACAATCTTCACACTCTATAATTTGAGATGCTAAATTCCTGCTTAAAGAATAAAACACGGATCTTCCTGTCCACAAGAGTCCCTCTGGGCAAACCCAGCAGCTGTGAGTTCTGCCCTGCCCCCCTCTGCACTCCATTTCCTGGGCCACAGCTCTGCCTGCAGCTCTGGAGGCCTGCTGCTGCCTGGAGCAACCAGGTGAGATCCCCAAGCCCCAAACCCCTGCTAGATTCCCCAGCCAGCCCTCCAGATTTGAGGTCTTCCCCGTCCTCCCCTCTACACTCCATTTGCCGGTCACACCTCTACCTGCAATCCCAGAGGCCTCCAACCATCAGAAAGGAGCAAATGAGACCCCTACTCCAATTCCCTGCCTGCAGGCCCCTCTGGGCAAACCTAGCAGCTGCAAATTCTGCCCTGCCCTATCTGCATTCCATTTACACAACTCCACCTACATCTCTGGAGGCCTGCTGCCAGGAGGGACAACCAACTCCCTGCAATCTCAACGGCCTGCTAACTTCAGAGATTACCAGCTTTACTTATAGGCCCAGAGGCCTGCTCCCATCAGGGACTACCAGGCCTGCCAACACTAGGGACAATAAGATGGCTAAAGGACAGCATAAGAACACAATCAAGAAAAGTCAGGGTAATATGGCACCACCAGAACCCCCCGTATGCCACTGCAGAAAGCCCTGGAAATCCTAACACACTTGAATAGCAAGAAAATGACCGTAAATTTAATTTTATGATGATTACAGAGGTCTTTAAAGAGAAAATGAATAAATCCCTTAAAGAAATATGGGAAAAATACAATCAAACAGGTAGAAGCTCTTAAAAAGAAAATGAATAAGTATTAAGAAACACAGGAAAATATAATCAAACAGGAAAAATAAATGAATAAAATTGTTCAAGACCTAAATATGAAAATAGAAGCAATAAAGAAAACATAAATGGAGGCAACCCCACACATGGAAAACCTAGGGAAGAGAGCAGGAGCTATAGATATAAGCATTACTAACAAAATACAAAAGATGGAAGAGAGACTCTCAGGTATAGAAGAAATTGATACATTGGTCAAAAAATGCTAAAGATAAAAAGTATCTAAAACAAATCTTCCAGAAAATTTGGGACAATATGAAAAGACCAAACCTAAGAATACTTGGAAGAGAAGAAGACTCCCAACTCAAAGACCAAGGAAATATTTTCGACAAAATCATAGAAAAAAATTTCCCTAACCTAAAGAGATGCCTATAAACATACAAGAAGCTTATAGAACACCAGAGTGGGCCAAAAAAGAAAATCCTCCCTCCACATAATAATCAAAACACTAAATGCACAGAACAAAGAAAGAATATTAAAAGCCACAAAAGATAAAGGTAAAGCAACATATAAAGGCAGATCTATTAGTATTAACACCAGACTTTTCAACAGAGACTTTAAAATCCAGAAGGGTCTGGACAGATGTCTTACAGTCTCTTAAGAAACAACAGATGCCAGCCCAGACAAAACTTTCAGTCACCATAGACAGAGAAAACAAGATATTCTATGACAAAATCAAATTTAAACAATATCTTTCCATTAATCCAGCCCTACAGAAGGAACACCAGAAAAACCAAAAGAAGAGAAACATATACATACATACAAAAGCAAAAAAGTAAAAGCAATATACACTAAACCAATAGCTAACATCAAATTAAATGGCAAGAAACTTAGAGCAATTCCACTAAAATCAGGGACAAGACAAACCTTGGAGAGATTTGTCTCTCCCTATCTCTTCAATATAATACTTGAAGTCCTGTCTAGACTAATAAGACAACTAAAGGAGACCAATAAGATACAAATTGGAAAAAAATAAATCAAAGTATTGCCATTTGCATATGGGGGGCTCCTCCTTCTTAGAGGAAAAGCAAGGGGAAAGGGTTGTATGGGGGGACACCAAGAGGAGTGGTAGGGGGCTGCTATTGGGATGTTAAATAAATAAATAAATAAATAAATAAATAAACCTGGATATTGTGCACAATGACTAAATATTCATTTAAATGAATAAAAACTGCTAGATGTTTTAATTTGAGTTATCCATTGGCACCCTTCAAAAAAAAATAATAAAATCCACTATTTGGAAACCTTTTACATGTCCCATGGCAAGGACCCACACAATAGCATAATACTCTGAGAAAGAAAAGCATTATGTCTGCTTGCTTGCTGCCATGTTCCCCACCATGGTGACCATGGACTAAGACTCTGAAACTGTGAGCAAGCCTCTAAGCTTCCTTTCATAACCTGCCTTGGTCATGGTGTTTCACCACAGCAATAGAAGAGTAACGGAGACAGCCACTCATAAACACTAGCTACTTGCCTGTGGTTTGGATGTTCAAGAACATTGCACTAAAATCTAGGTAAGATGGCATAAAGGCAAATGAAGTCATTCCAGTCAGAGAAAAAAACCAGCTGCCCTGGTCTTTTTCATCAGGAACCTGCTAGTGACATGATACAGCTTTAACCCATCAGGAGGGTGATCCCCTAAGACCTCATCCCCTCTAATCCCAACCGAATGCTGTGAGACGGCAACATGGATTTTAGAGGGGTGTTCATTCCACAGTATCCACCCTCACAGTCCAACTGGCTTGTAAATCTTCCTGCCAGTTCGACTTACAGTCATCAAGGACATCAGAAGTTCCAGACACCATGTTAAGTCATTCTTTTCCCTAACACCAAACACACTCTCATGGAATTTACCTGCTTTGGTGATATTAACTCCAGCCATGTTGACTGTAAGCAGGGGGTGAGTTATCCTTCAAGGTCAGACCTGTATATTAAGGGGTGGGAAGTGTCTCAGTGGCTGAGGTTTCCTTGAAGCTAAAAGGGGATTCTCTTCCTCTGTGAATTTGATTGACCTCTCACCCACATCATAGCTGCAGACAAACAATTTTTTAATGTCCTGTCCTTTTGGAGACATTAGGAATGAAGACAGTCCTTTAAGGATACCAGCCTCAAAGATTCTGTAACCTACTTTACTCACAGTTAAAGCATTTGGTAAACTGAGTCTCAGTCACAAACTTTGGGTATGTCTCATGTGCTGGTTGCTGTTTTATTATGCTAGTTATTTGTATGCACAAACGTCTCTTCATTGTCATCAGTTTATGAATGGCAGTGAGGAAGAAACAGGCTATGGCATACATTGGATGATGAGCCCTTGAGGGTCCCGTTCTAGCCACCGTCCTCTACACTGCCATGTTCTCACTGTCACCAGTTCCTTCTGGTCACTATTGGATGGCAAGTGGAAGCCAACTGACATTTGATATTTCCATAATGAATAGTAAACTTCAGGTACTCATGGAAAATCTTGTTTGTTTTTCAGGAAATCTGACTTTAAACATCACTAAATTATGGTCAGCACTTAATAATAATATACCAGGTTTGAGAAACTTGAGAAAGACTTAAACACATTATATTTTATAGAAGATGAGCATTCTCAATGATTCTTCAACTGTTTCAAAATCATCCATATTATTATCTCATGGAAAATACTTTTGATGAATTCACTATAAGTTGTAATGTTGATATTTTTTAGGGATGGTTTTGCAGGGCCAGGGGAAAAAGGAGGTGGACATATCTGAGCTCATTCAAGCAGAATTTTATGGTTGTCAAAAGAGACCTATTGAAGGAGCCTGTAATGTAGTACTACAGGGTCGGAATAGAATTCAAGCAGCAAATGTGAACCATATTATACATTTCAGCCTTCCATTAGACTCATTTTCAAATAATAAAAGGAAACTCAGATTTGATCTAAAAATATTTAATTTTATTTCATTCTATTCAATGTACCTGAATGCTAATTTCAGCATGTAATAGATTTTAAAATGTATTAAGATGCTTTACATTCTGCTTTTTGGTATCCTGGCCATGGAGATGTGTTTAGGTCAGGAATGACACACTAATAAACCACAACAAAATCCTCTAAGTGGTAGTTCATGCCTTGAATTCTAGCACTCAAGAGGTAGAGGCAGGTAGGTCTCTGTGATTTAGAAGCCAGCCTGGTCTATCTATGTAACAAGTTCCAGGATAGTCAGGGATACATAATGAGACTCTGTCTAAAAAAGAAGAGGAAATGAAAACAAGAAAGAACTGTCATCATTTAGAAACTTTAGAAAATAGTTTAATTCATTCTTTGACAGTTCATGTATATACACCATACAATTTATTGTCTTCATCCCCATTGCTTTCTGTAACAACCACCCCCACCACTTACTCTGAGCCCTTCTTCTTACCAACAAGTCTGGATCCTAATTTCACATCAGTTTTTAATGTCCCACAGAGTTTAATTAGGATTGCTTGCATGAGTGTGGGTGTGTTTCTCTGATTCATACTTTGAGACAATGTCCTTCACTGAACCTGAAGCTGTCTAGCAAGCCCCAGCTATTTTTGTTTTCAACCTTACCCCTAGTACTGGGGTCACAGACACACAGTCACACCTGGCCTTTTACAGGGTTCTGAGGAGCTGTCTTCAGATACCCAAGCTTGCACATCAATGTTCTTGTATCATGAGCCATTGCTCCAGCACAGATTACTCAGGTTGGGGAAGGTAACTGAGAAGCCTATGCTATTTGCCCACAAGAAGGCCATGGATTAAACTTCAAATACCAAACTCCAAAACAGACAGGCAAGTCTTGGTCCCTAATGTCTGAGCTAAGCCCTCGGGTTCACCAGCTCAGGAGATGTCCTGAATCTGGACTCGGAGTTGTGTTTTATTGTGTTAAACCAGCGATTATGCTGAGAGCAACATTTAGTGAATCTCCTCAGTCTTCCCAGCACCATGCTCCATATGACATTTTCACTGTTTCTCTGTTGTTACTGAATCCCCAGAGCACCTTTCCAGACCCCCTTTTCATTGTTCCTTCTGTGGATTCCAGGAGTGGAACAGCTGTTTTCTATTGTTTGCTGCTGCTTCTAATTAAGTCCTATTACAAAAGCAACATTGTTTCTCCCCCCTTATCTATTCTAAGGGTATTTTTGTCTTCCTAAGAGTTTTTATTACATGTAACAAAATTGAAACAATATTAAGCATTGCAGGAAAGAAGGTATAATGTTGTTGTTAAAATGTTCAGAATCTTGCTGTGGCATCTGGACAGTCATTCATTACAGAGAAATGGCGTTACTGTTTTGGAATAAAAGTTGTAGTATGGGTCACTAAATACCATTTACAGAATGTAGGCCTTAAGGCAAGTTGTTTAGTTCAGAAAACAAAGATAAAGGCATTGCTACCAACCATGTTTCAGGATTGATACCAATATTAAAAACTACCTAGTACATATAAAACTTTAAATGGGGATTTGCTGATTTATCTTTGATTCCAAAACTTGACTCCTTTCAGTATAACACCCCCCCCCCTTTTCATTTACTCCACAGTCATTTATGTAGGGTCTGTTTTGGCCACACAGATACATCATCAATTATGTATGATATCCACTCTTAAGCAATTTATACTTTACAGTGAGCCAAACAAACACATGAATATTGACAAGAGAGAGACCATGTAGCGTGTCTGTTAATTGCAGAGGCAATAAAGCCAGACAGATTTAATCTGAAGGCTAGTTTCCTCTTTTCTTATCTTTGTGACTTGGAAAAATGCCTTAATATATCAGATGTTTCTTTATCTGTACATGGTATAGTTGGCAGGACAAAGTGAGACAGACTGTGTACATGTATAATAGGTCGGGCCATCTGAAGTAAGTACTGGCCAGCGGAGGGCGCTCTCTTCACCGTCAAAGTAAATACACCTGTATCTAAGGAGTAGAGGGAAAGGGTATGTCAATCATTCCCAAGTTTAGGAAAGTGCCATGCCCACAGAAGAAAAAGGAAAGCAAAACAAAACAAACAAACAACCCCTCCTCCAGCTGATAGTTTGGAGAATTTGGGAAGAGGAAGAACATTTGTTTCTGAAGTTGTGTTGAGTTATTCTTGGAACTCTGAGTTTTTCATGAATGAAATGAGTGTGCAAGAGAGGCATGGGACGAAGCGCTAGGCTATGAATGTTGCCAAAGCTTAAAGAATCCAAAAGCTTCATACTGTGCCTAAGAGGGAAAAGAAAGACCATGCCCTGATCCAGAGCTGCAGCCACTAAGATCACACTGGGCTCCTCTGAGGCAGTTTCTCTTCTCCACAAGAGAAGAAAGTGATGAAATGACAACTGTGTTGTATCACGCAGGAAGATGGCAAATGTCAAACAATTCTGACCATGGACACCTTTCCACTAACCAAAGGGCCCAGTAACCAGTTTTATCAATATTTTAGTTAGAAGAATATTTGAGACTACCAGCCAAAACACTCTGGCCTAGTAAGACTTTGTCACTGTGTGACTGTCCCAAGTCTAAAGCACATAGAGACTAGATGAAGCTCATGCCACACCCATACAGAGAAGCCTCTCTATATTGCAAGGCATCATGGGGAAATGGAACCTTTTAACAGACTACTGTTAGATAAAACTTTCACAGACCTCTACAGGGATCTTCAAAATATGTTCCTGAGAATCCTGTATTCCTAAGAATACCAATCAATGATAAAAGTGTTTAATATCCCAGAAGTCTGCAAACATGGTGGTTTGCTGTCCTGCACAGATTTTGTGATTTTATTTCACGTTACAATTCTTGACTAAATGATTTGAAAGTGTTAAGTAAGCTAATAGAAAAAAAAAAGGACAGATGAGACAGAGAGTATAAAAGCCTCTGGTCTACTAGGAGTTTGTTCCACAAAGGTCTGTAATCTGAAACTTCATGAATGTGGCTGAAAACCATGGGAATGGAAAGTCTGGACCTGTCTTTGTGAAGGTTAAACCAGATACCATGAAGGGCAATTCTCTCAAGCCTGACAGAGAGGTACTCAGCACGAGGGAGTCTTTGTTTTTCCTGCCTGCCTTTCTTCACTGTTCTCTGCTACTCATTTCTCCAGCCAACACACAGTTCACAGACTGCCACACTACATACTAGTGTTTCTGAGCATGGATTCAGTGATAAGAAAGAACTGTTATTTTCATAAACAGACTTTAGCAGATTTCTTTGTCCCCCATTCCAAAAACAGAGGGAGGCTACCTGGTGCTTCTGCCGACCCCCTGACACAATCTGCCTCACCTCTTACGGAATGCATGCTCACCAACAGTCTGCAGAAAACATTTTCTGATGAAGGAGCCTACCCGGCCAACAGCAGACATGCCTCCAGCTTCTCTCTAACTCCTGACCTCACTTGTCTGAAGATTCTGCTGTTTGCTTGCTAGAGCCAAGTCTAGGGAGGCGACTAGGCTCTGAAGTCAGAAGATGTTCCTGTTTCCTGACATTGACCAATAGCATAATTTTATCAGAAGTGAATGCCAGAGGAAAGGATTTCAGAATTTCCCTCATGTCTTTTGCAGAACAAAAGCTAATGTTAAAACATTTACTTCTGAATCTAGGCTAATCTTGGAAGAGACAACTATTACTAAGTAATTTTTTTAAAAAAATCTAGCACTCGGAACATTGGCCTTAGCACAGCCACCAACTTATCAAGAGGACACAAACTACAAGTTTCCCTTTATGGAAAAATCAAGAACTTCCCTCCTTTAGTGATGTCCTCCCTATGGCACTGAAGGATCCTTTTTGAGCGTTTAGTCTCCCTGCAGCCTCTGAATAGACTCTCCACTCACTTCTGGAAGATTCCTAAGTTGCACTCCTTCACTGAAGCTTTGGAAAACTCACGTTAAATCTTTGAAGATAGTTCAGGGTAGTGAGATTTTTTTTTTTGTCATCTCTAGTTATTCCTTGTGAAAGAACAAAACAGAAGAGAAAGAACGAGAGACAGAGAGGCAGAGAAAGTTTAAATGGTGCTCAAGATAATCTAGCCACTGAAATATTGTGACTGTGAAAAAAATTTTTTTTAAAAAGCCCCAGTTGCAGACTGTAAATATAACCCTAGCAACTTGAAGCTGTAAGCAAAGCTGAGCAATGATGTCTGAGGCTGGCTCCTGAGAAGCAGAGTCTGAACTGGGGTTTGGACAGTTGGCAGGATACCAGAGTCAGAGATACACGAAGAAGGCTGTCTCCGGCCACTTCAGCAACTGACAGCCCTGCTCTTCCTGGAGCCTGGCATTTGCCCCGGCCCCCTCATTTGTCATCTTTGCTTAAAGTGGTTTTCAATAAGCTTCTGTTGTTTGCAGTCAGACAATCCCTATTTGAGATATATGGAATATGAACTTGTGGGTCACTCCCCATTTGGAAGAAAGTGGATGATCCTGAGAGCTAGTTTAATCACAAATGCAATCAAGAGCCTCTGTGGAGGCCTCAATTACAAATGCACTCAGTTTGAATCTTATGTGGAGGAACAAGTGTCTTAGGACAGGGTAGTGCTTTGTAAGTAAACTTTGCTAGCCTGTGTCTCTGAGGGACTGTTTTGAGTCAGGTCTCAGAAAGGGAACACCTCCCCCCCCCCAACACACACACCAAAATAAAAACAAAACAAAATAAAACCATTAGACTTAGCACACTTAGAGCTAGAAGTAGAAAGGTCACCTCCCTCTTAGAAAGTGGGGAAAGCCATTTGTAGATAGGTCTGGTCAGAGTTAGCTGTGTAGTAACTAACCGCTCATAAGCACTTGTGCATATGTTCCACCTATCCTATGCACTTTTTTTTTGAGGTGGGGGGTTCTACTCCAGCCATCCTGGCTCTTTCTGCCTCTTGAACACAGAAAGAAAGAGTATACCTCCTCAGCCCAGAGCTCTGACCCTGTGAAGAGTTAACACCTGTGTGTTAGTTACTTTTGCTGCTGTAACAAACTACACCCAACAAAAGCAATTGAAGACTGGACAGGTTCAGTTTTACTCAGGGTTTAAGGACATGTTCATCACTATAGGAACATACATGGCATCAGGAAGTGTGTGCCTGAGACCAAGTCACTTCTTCTTTATCTCCTTTGTATTCAGTTCAGAATTCCAGATCATGGGATAGAGCCACCAACCTGAGATAAAGCCTCTGGGTATAGTCTTCTACAAGAGTCTAAATCCAGTCAAGTTGACCATGAAGATGAATCACTACATTTTGGTCTTTCTGGTCTTCTTGGTCCCAGCTGAGATATGACTTTCAGAGGTATTTTTCCTGAAAGCTCAATCCAAGAAGCCTCAACCCCTCCACTCCACGTTGCTAGGCTTTATTCACAGTATCATGATAGATAAGTCTTAACAGTTCTCAGCTTCATTTTATGAAAAGTGACTGTGGAAAACAATATCCATTTTGTTACAACCTCAAGTTTCTCTAGAGATGCACTGTGCAGGCTACGGTTCTACAAGCACGGGGCCCATGGGATTGGTCTACCAGGCTGTAGCACAGTAATTCACATGTAACCAATGTGAATGTCTGTAAACTTCAGTGCTCCTCTAGCTGTGAGCTCAGGCAAGCCCTCAGAAGCAGGGTGGGGGAGGGGCTCCCCAAGAGTCATGCCACTGTCAGTTGCTGGAGCTTTGTGTGTGCTAACCTTGAGAGGAAAATAAAGCCATGTACTTCGAAAACAGAGACAGTGCACACTCCTGAAGTGGCATCTGCAGGGACAGAAAATGGGAATCGCAGCTTTGTCTGGGTCACCTCTCTATCTCAGAGGGAAACTCCACTCTGAAGCACTCTTGTATTTTTTCTGTTACAACCAGAATCAGTTGTCTTACTGGCAGGAGTTTGGGAGAGTGACCAAGAGGTGTATATTAAAGGTGGCTGGAACGTTCATTCCCTTGAATATTTCTCAAATGGACAGCTCTACTGGAACTGCTGGTCTTTCCACGCCACATCGTCAGGTCTTTCTACCTTACTATCAAATGCTCCAGTTGTTTTAACATGCAGCAAACAGTACAGTCTTTACCTGAAGCCAGGCCCAGATCCTCTTTCCATGGGGAAACCCTTTACCCAGCTGTTTTGAACTGGGCTTCTTTAACCACCGTCAGTGTCTTCTTCAATGTGGGATGGAGCTAACCTGGATTCTTTCAGTTGACATATCTCCTATCCTAGCCCCACCTAACCCACCCTGCCATCTCTATACTCCAGGGGAGGCCTGAGGATCATTGTCTAGGGTCATAGAACAATGGGGGCAGGACAGACTCTTCCAGACCCCACTTCCTAGAAAATGATGTGAATATTTTACCCCCCCACCTCCCCACCCTCTCTCACACCTGCCACCAGTGAAGCCTGTGATGCTCTGCTTTCTTTGTCCCATCAACACTTGTGATTCAGTGGCAATCAAACTGGCTTTAGCTTACTTGAGCCAAGTGTGAAGAATCTTACTTTAAACTCTAACATCCTCCTCTTCTTTCTTCGAGATTGAGAAACATTGGTTTAGCCTAACAGGGAAGAGTCATGGCAAACCAGAGCTGCTTACGGCCTTTGGTAGGCATTGAGAAGCACACTTGAGATGCTTTCTAAAAATTCTCAGCATGTGTGCACTTCCTGGCTCTCAGATGCAATTACTACAAAATCTTAAGTTTAATATTTTTATCTCTCTCTCTCTCTTTTTTTTATCAGCAGCTTGTCAGTTTTTACTATCAGTTGGTTTTCCTGGGGTTGGCACATTGAGAATTTTAAGATTCCTCCCCCCCCCTTTCTCCTCCTCCTCCTCTTCCTCCTTCTCCTCCTCCCCCTCTTCCTCCTCCTTCTTTTCCTCCTCTTCCTTCTCCTCCTCCCCCTCTTCCTCCTCCTTCTTTTTCTCCTCCTCCTTCTCTTCCTCCCCTCTTCCTCCTCCTTCTTCCTCCTCTTCCTCCTCCTCCTCCTCCTCCTCTTCTTCTTCTTCTTCTTCTTCTTCTTCTTCTTCTTCTTCTTCTTCTTCTTCTTCTTCTTCTTCT
>JANHMN010000001.1:2000510-2033699 GCA_030674055.1 Rhabdomys pumilio
CTTCTTCTTCTTCTTCTTCTTCTTCTTCTTCTTCTTCTTCTTCTTCTCCTTCTTTTTCTTCTTCTTTCCCCTCTCCTCCTCCTTCTTCCTTCTTCCTTCTTTCTTCATTCTTCTTTCTTTTTCTTCTTTTTGGAAAGTTGGTTTTTCTGAATTAAAGTATCCAGGTTCCTCTATGTCTGTCCCATGTGTTGGAATGCCTAGTAGGGATCCACTAACCCTGCAGCAAAAATTTCATATTCACAGTCAGGTGCTAGGACACATGTTGATTGGCTGACCATTTGTCTGAATACTGCAGAGACTGAGCTGTCAATTTTTAAAATGAGATCTCTTAACAATATAAAAAGAGAAGGTTAGCTTTGTTCTATAAGACTAAGGAATAGTATTAAAATCCAAGGGCAGAGGCAGATTCTGATTTAACTGGTTTAGGGCAAAAGAGATTTTCTGGTAGAAAAAAACAGCCTGGACCTCACAGCTTGACTCTAGCCCCGCCCCCTTGACTCTAGCTCTGCTCCCTAGTCTCTCTCAGCTTCATTCATTTGTTATCTGTGGTCTACAGCTATTAATGCCCACCACTTGGGAAGTCGTAAGACATTAGGAAACGCCTATGTGGAAACTATCTTGCACAATGCTCAGTTTTGAGAACTTTCATTTTCTTCTTGAAAAGTAGCAAACACTCTAAGGAAAGGTATTCAGACAAACCTTGATTTTCACCAAGAATGTTCCAGAGAGAGATCAAAGAGCTGTTTTGCTTTACTACATGGTCTTCCTGAGTTCTGGAATTTTATGTGAATCCCTTGGTTTACAAGGAGGAAACACAGTTTATCCAGGAAACCATGGAAATTCTTATTCCTAACTCCACAGTCACTTGCCAAGGCTCCTCCTCCTTCCGCCTAACTTGACTGCAGCATGCTTTGACATTCAGTCACTTGGCTTCCTGCTGCCACCCTCCCTGTCACCAATGCTGTGCCAAGCAACTTCTTTCTCATATTTTTTTCAGAAATCCTCGAGGGCAAAGAGGTTCCTCTAACTGCGTGTTTTCTTTATCAAGTCCCCAGATCACATTATTCAAAGCTCTGCAAGGTTGGTTATGCTGGATTACTAGAATCTAGAAATCACTAGATTGGTGTAGCTGTCTACCAAAAGCTCCATGAAGGAAAACGCTGCTTCTACCCATTACCGTCATGGCCGTGTACAGGCTGGGCAGGATTCACACTCAAACACCATAATGTCTTCACATGGAATACAACATGACAATACCCCCTAATTGTGCAGCTGCCTAACCCTTGCATGTGTGAACCAGCCTCATGGCTGGGTGTCACCAGAAGCACCAATGTGGGAAAATGGTAGTGAGTGTTCAGTAAATACTTACAGAGCAACTAGGTAAGAGAACGTGCAGTTCTCCCTCAGACATGTGCCAGATGCCCTCACCGTGAAACCCACACTGATCTGCAGCAGGGACACACTTATCTGTTCAGTGCCACAGGAAGTCAGAACCAACAAGTCTTACTGTTGTGACGAGGGAGGAGCAACAAGGGGACTTAGGAGAAGTCACAAAGGAAACAGATGAGGGCTTTTGTGGGCCCCCTTTATTGTACCCTGGCCTAGGGGGTATAGTAGGGTGTGGTGGCAGTGGGGTAATATCTCCTCTATCTGCCAGGAGGCTGGCCCAGGTAAAGCAGCAGGCCATAAGAGCTACCAGGGAATTCCATACACCAAGACAGTCAGTCGGTATTTTGAGAATTCCCATCAAGGCATCATCTTGCCTAATAAATCATTCTGGACTTAAAAAAGGAACCTCCTCCCCACCCACCCCCCAAAAAACCTTTCTATTTCTTTTTCTTTC
Organism: Rhabdomys pumilio; assembly: GCA_030674055.1. NCBI lineage: Eukaryota > Metazoa > Chordata > Mammalia > Rodentia > Muridae > Rhabdomys > Rhabdomys pumilio. The sequence goes on from JANHMN010000001.1 coordinate 2,002,354, forward strand.
TTTTCTTTTTTCTCTTATTTATTTTCATTTAATGGGGTTTTTGCTATCATTTTTTGACAAAGCCTATATTTTTTTTCTCCTTTAGCTTAGGCTGGTTTGGAGCTCACAGTAACCCCCTTGCTTGTTCCCAAGTGCTTGGATCTCAGTTGTGAGCCAAGATATCTGGTTCATGTTTTCATGACTCACCCAGTCACAACAATATATCCTTAACTGTGAAATTTATTCAGTGTTTAGAAAGACGCATGAAAGATGACAATTGTAGGAAATCTACATTTAAGAAATATTACAGAAACAACAGAAGGTGATTATCTACTTATGTATTTATTTATTTCTTTGTTTTTGTTGTTTTCAAAACAAGGTATTTCTATGTAGCCCTGGCTGTCCTAGAACTGGATCTGTAGACCAGGTTGGCCTCAAACTCAAAGACCTGCCTGTCTCTGCCTCCCAAGTGCTGTAATTACATGCATGCACCAACACTATACTACATGAGAGGGTATATTTTTAAAACTGTACTTTTCCCCCATCAATAATTGCTGAGTATAATGGGTTTTCAACTCTGACATAATCCGTGTTTTATGACATGGCTTTTACCTAAATAAATAACCACTTTTCTTTCTTCTTGTAGAATTGGGTGGTGAATGGTCAAGTTTCCATCTGCCCCCATCTTTAATTCTTAAATTTTTAGTCATTCAGATAACTGCCAAAGTGTGCATTGCTGAAGCAGTGTGTGGACTTTGAGTAAGCACTGAGACCCATCCTTGAGAATCCTGGCTATCATCTGGGGAGCATCTCGGCACACCACAGAATGTACTATTTCCACTCCACAGATAATGCCATGTGTTGTAAGTGCCTGGTCAGCACAAGAAACAGTAAGACTCAAGCTCCCCACATGTGGTTTAATTGAAGACTTATACAAATTCAGTCCTGGGTTTTAAGTCAATGGTAGAGACTCGGTTTGGTCCTGCTGTCTGTGACTACTTGTACAGCTAACTCTACAGGCTCTGTCCGTATGGAATCTGCAGAAGAACCTGGCCTACAGCAGCATCCACTTCTCAGTGAAGTCAGGTCTGTGTGTGTAAAGAAGCCTTGACTATAACAAGATGTAGAAACAGCGGAGGCCCAAGCTCACCTCCCATTCATAGAAGGCCTGCCAAAGTGGAGAATGCTGGCTGCAGATGAGTTCACCAGCTCTTAATTGAGGGCCAGTCTCCAGAGCACAGAGTCCTGACTGCCCCTGTCCTGCAAGAGAGAGAAGTAGAACCCAGCAAGCTTTACAAAAAGGAGCCTCCTGACAGTTGTCCAGGGATAAGAGAATGAATGTGGCTGACAACCCTGGATATGTAGAGAGGAAAGGGACGATGAACTACGGTGTCCCAAAGAGGAACATGTGTGCATGTAATCTGGTGCTTTTCTTGCTTTTGTCTCTTTGGAAATGTGCAACTCTTCACCACATTTTCTGGCTTGTTTTTCCAGTAAATTTATAAAACATGACTTGCCTCTTTTCAGTTTTGTTTAAAAAAAAAAAAAAAAAGACAATAGAGTTGGGTCATAGTCCTCAAGTTGTCTGTGTATGTCCCTCACTGAAGAAGCCATATGCTGTCTATCTGCCACATCTTGAAAGAATGAACAATTGCATTTACCTGCATTATTGTGATAGACTTACGAGGAGAACTCAGGAAAAAAAAAAAATCCCCTTTCCACTTTTATTTATAAAAGTCTGAATCTCTGAGAGAAAATAGGAGTTTAAGAACCTGTCTGGAGACTCTCAAGAGTCATGGCTGGTGAGAAGAAAGTCCAAGCTGCCCACTTACCTCCATGACGAGAAACTGTGGGAGATGGAGGAGACAGCTATGGGCCTTAGAATCAGGATGGAGACATAAAGTTGAACCCTGCTGAGAATATGGATGGTTTCCTCCTGTCCTGGAAGACAGTTGGGGCTACACAAGAAGCTAAGCTCTAAATGGTTCCACAATACCCTGCAACACCATGATGCAGCCACAAGCTGTTATAAATGTTTGCCATGCATTGTTTCTGAGTGTTTGCCCTGTGTGGTTAACCTTTGCAGCTTTTCAATGAGAAAGGACAGTGGCTCACAGTTCTGCTATTCTGTAGACCATCTGACTTTCATCAAGTGCTCAAGAAGAAGTGAACTATTTAAATTCTCAGAAACCCCCAAATTCAAATGTCTACATCTTTTAGTTATGATTTATCTCATTAATCTTTAGGTTCTAATGGCCTCCAGCTGTTTCATTCAAAGCATCTGCTGCCCCTTATGTACTCAGCCCTGCCAGGACACAGCATAGACCAACCTCCCTTGTCCAAATTGCAAATACGGATGCACTGAATGGTGATTCTCCCAAATGAAAGCACCCTGAGAGCACTATCTCCTCAGAAGGGCCAGTCTGTGCACTGCACATCAGAGGGCATGTGGCATCCTATGCTGTGGTTAAGGCTAGAATTCCTGGCTTCCAGGCAAAGCAAGTTACAAGCAAACCACAACCAAAACTGAAAGTAAAGTCAGAGGTAGGTATCCTGGGCTGTAACTCTGGCTTTAACTGGATGCAAGCTCAGGCTTGAATTTTGGTGTTGTGGGTGCTGCTGACAGCCTTAGAGGACTCAGCTAAATGAGGGACAGCTCGTGAAGGCCTGCAATGGCACATAAGCAGCAGACTCTTTCCTTCCCTACCAAGTCTTCCCACACATTCTCTTCTAACAACAAACTAACCTAGAAATAAAGTGGCAGTCGGTCTCACCATTTTCCAGCCTGTATACATCTACACACTTGAGCCTGCTAACAATGTTTTCTCAATCTTCATATAGAAGGTTCTGTTGTCTTCCACCCGAGAGGGAGTTCTTCATTCTGTCATTAGGGGACTAACTAGTAAAGTTGGAACCTGAGGTGATAGCATGTGTATCCCTCTGAGTCGCTGTGTACACTGTCCTCACTGACTAGGATTCTAGGTATGCTGAAGACAGCCACAAGGTTAAGCCATGTCATGGAATCTCTTTCAGGTGGGCTTTCCTCTGAGAGTTAAAGGCATGACTGCCAGCCTATTGTGCATTGTGATGTTTCAGTTGTTTCACTCATAAGTGTGGAAGTCCTACTGCTCTGAAAAAAAAGTTTTTCTTATGCGTATGTGCATTTTGCCTGCATGTATGTCTGTGTAGGATGTGCATGCCTGGTACTTATAGATGTCAGAAGAGAATGTTGCATCCCCTGGTACTAGAGTCACAGTTCAGAGCTGTCATGTAGGTACTAGAAACCAAACCCAAGGCCTCTTCTAAAGCAGCCAGTGCTCTTGTCTGCTGAGCCGTGTCTCCAGCTAGACTGCTTTCGTCTAAGTCTATCTAGAGTTCAAATTATAGCACATGGTCATCACTCTCACTAGTTTTATTATTAGTGTGCTCAGAAGAAAAAAAGAAAGAAAAAAATGGAAGGAGGAAGGAGAGAACTAAACAGCAGATTACATTGAAACAAACTACGAATGTAATGAATTCTGAATACTCTCACCTCACAAAACAAGTTACAGTCAAATCTTCCTAAGGTGCATATTTGAATTTCCCCTTGAGCACCTTTCCAAACATGGCAGTAGTTACAGGCAGAGATAATTAGGGGTTGGACCATACTTTCACATGCTGTACAATTATATTGTCCCCTAAAATAATCTATCAACCTATCTACATCGTGTGCCTCAGTAAAGCAAACACCACTTAAAAATACATCTCCGCTGAAGTATTCCTTGTGAGGATATGCGGACAATGAGCAGGGATGTGGCTAACTCAGAATTGAGCACACACTTCCAGGGCTGCTGTGTCAAGCCCCAAGGCTGAAGACGAACAGCTGCTTGCTCATCAGACCCTGCCTTTATTGTTCCTTAGTGGCAGCAGTGTATCTGTTACATCCACTCTTTGGGTTACCAGGCTACACAAATACAAAAGATCTTCCTGGTCTTGTCTGAGCAGCATCCTAAGGGCTCTCGTGTCTCGGAATCTGACTATTACTTCAAGTAACTGGACTGTTTGCTGGGCATGGCTCATGAAAGGTAAAAAAATAATCATAAATCAGTGGGTTGCTGTCTCAGCTGGCTAATGCCAATGATACGGTAATTTGACACCTAACATGGACTGAACAATGCCCAGCTACCCAGCAGGACCCTTCTTACAGATTTCATCATCTTGACAGCTTCACATCTTGCAATCAGCAAAGCTTCTAGGAGAGAAAAGCTCCTTAGTGCTCTGCCTAGGAAAAGTGTGGTGGGAAGGGGCAGCAGCTGTGCTTTATTCTGTGAGGTGGAGCAGGTGTCCACTCTCTTCTTACAGGTGTAAGAGAACAACTATTTTTGGTAACAGTAACAATTGTTATCAGAGAAACTTCAAAACAAGATAAATTTACAGCCAAGCAGAATATAAATACTAGATCAGTGTCCTATGTTAACTCCTCCAAAGATAGTAGAAAATCCACATTTTTACTCGTAGAAAATGTGCAAAGACAATTTCTCATGTTGACATTTACAGGTGGAAACAAAGGTCATGGGGTTCTTGTAGCCTCCTTACCTACCAAGAAAAGGGCTCTGCTCATGTCTTTCTAATGGAAATGTCAAGTTTGTACCACAGCTCTTTCTGACAATGTGCTGATGTGTATTTTGATGATACACCAAAGAAATTGCAACCATTTTTTAAAATGTGCCTATTCCCAGACTGGAAAGAAGACTCTGTTGGTAAAGCACTTGTCACAATATGGGGACCAGAGTTTGGACCACTTGCACCTAGATAAAGTGTTGGGTAAGTGTAGTGGCCCCGGTAACCCTGTAATCAGAATGAATGGGAGGTGAAGGAGCTCTGGGTGTCAGTGAGAGAACTTGCCTCATACATAAGGTGAAACATGATCAAAGAAGACACTTAACCTTGGCCTCTAGGCCCCACCATGCAAAGGCAGCCAACAGCACACATGCACACCTCCATGTGTGTGCTGTCTTGATCATATACATACACATGAACGTACAGCACGCACGCGCGCGCGCGCACACACACACACACACACACACACACACACGCACACGGAAATAAAAATACCTCTTTTGAAACTGAATTTCTCCTCTGATACAATCTCATGTCGAATTCATTTTAATTGTCTTATGAGAAATGAATGTATAAAGTGTTAGCTCAAATACAACATCCAAGTGTACAATCACCCCGTTCTTGTGTTTTAATGGCATCTCTCTATGCTCCGGACTCTAGGGCAGGACTCCTGACAGTTGTGCTGTGTTGGGACACTGTTTGCCTCTAAAGCCATGCTGGTTCAGTGAAGTGTTTATTCTGGGAGCTTCATTTCCCTCAGCTTGGCCACCTACACCCCATTCCTCAACCACAGCAGTAAATGTCTAAAATTGGTGCTGGTTCTGGTAAACATAGTGATGACATCAGCCTGTGCTCCAGCTCCTGGAGAACCGTGACCACTCAGTCACTCGTGGGCAGTTAGGTTCCAGCAGCGCTGTCCTATCTGCCCAACCCAAGACCAATCACCACAGGGATCTCTGTTTGTCACGCTCAGGGAGAACAAATAAAGAGAAGAACCAAGGCAGATGTAACTTACATGACACATCGATATGATGTCCCTGGTCTCACTGAATTGTACATGTAAATTGTTGAGATAATAAATTTGTTAAATGCTATGTGAGAGAGAGGGGGGGAGGGGGAGGGGGAGGGAAAGGTAGAGGGGGAGAGGAAGAGGGAACCGGGAGTGGGAGGGAACAGGGAGGGAGAGGGAATGGGGAGGGAGAGGGAGAGGGAATGGGGAGGGAGAGGGAGAGGGAGAGGGAGAGGATGAGGGGGAAAGGGGGAGAGAGGGAAGGGAGAGAGGGAGAGAGGGAGGGAGGAAGAGAAGGAGGGAGAGAGGGAGGGAGGAAGAGAAGGAGGGAGAGAGGGAAGGAGGGAGAGAGGAAGAGAAGGAGGGAGAGAGGGAGGGAGGGAGAGAAGGAGGGAGAGAGGGAGGGAGGGAGGGAGAGAAGGAGGGAGGGAGGAAGGAAGAGAGGGAGAGAAGGAGGGAGAGAGGGAGAGCAGGAGGGAGAGAGGGAGAGAGGGAGAGAGGGAGAAAGGGAGAGAGGGAGAGAATGGAGTCCACTATGTAATGGTCGATAACTGTGCGGCACCATGGGGATACCGCTCTGCACATTAAGCCAGGCTGTATGAGACCTAAGTAAGCATCCATCCTTTGCGAATTAGCAAACCACACTTACCCACCGAAGTTTCTAGCTACAAGTGCCACAGAAGAAAACCTCAAAAACACCATGTGAGAGTTGGGGATAGGGAGCATGCGGAAGCACGGCTTCCTCTGAGTAGTTCTGTGGATAGCGTGGGGAGCCAAGGACTGAGAAACCCTTACCTCCTGTCTCTGGAACTACATAGATCTGCGATTCCCACCCCCCATAAGGATGGGGGGCACAAGACCCCAGTATCGCTCGCCAAAGGGTGATAGTGTTATTGTGTGGGGGAGGGGAGGTGTTACTGGAGAGTCTTCCACTTTGGTGTAACACACTACCTACAGGCTTCCTAGGGGCTGCGGTAACTGTGCCTTCTGCAGACAGTAGCTACCTGAGAACCTTTAGCGCTGGCATAGAGCGACAGCATGCCAAGAAGGTTAGTCGCAAAGAGGATGGGTGACTGAGCGGCTGAAGCTGTAGGAGCTCGGACCTATCTGGCTCTCAGGTACCAAACTGTCTCAGCGGGATTAAAACTAAAACACAGGTTGGGCTAGAGTTGTCATCACATCTGCATTCATAAAGCAAGAGGCAAACGTCAGTCTGCTTTGGCTTGAGCCAAACCCTGATTTTCACCTCTTTGCCCAGGCTGTTTGCATCTTTACAAGTGCCTGGCAAGTCCAGGCTGACCCAACTGGCTCTTGTAAGCTCCGCAAGCGGCTGAGGCACTTGTCTGGAGGTTGCAACCCGGGGAGGCAGGAGCCACAGGAACTCAGGGTGCTAGTCACTTCTAGAAAGTTTTCCTCCATTTACAGCTCTCTACAGTCGCCCCAACTCTACCAACTACTTACCAATAGCGGTGACCAGCAGATGGACAGCACACACATGATCCCCATGAGCTGGATGGCTGTCTCCGTGGTGATCCGGCCCCACTGGGCGCTGGACTGCGAGGCGGCGGCTTTAGCCCGGCAGCGGGACACCAGGGCTTTGATGGTCGCCAGGTTGCAGGCAAAGGTAACCACCAGAGCCAACAAGCCCAGGCAGGCGAAGGCGGAGGCAAAGGCCACGTTGCCGGTCTCGCGCGCAGTGTCCGTCTCGTTGCCCGCCGGCCCGGTGCTGATGAAGCACCACGTGCCCGGCCACTGCACGCTGTATCGGCCCACGCCCAGCACGGGCAGCAACGCGAAGGCGAGCACAGACAGCCACACGCCCAGCAGAACCGCGCGTGTGGCGCGAGTCTTCATGTGGCTGGCATACCAGTGCGGCGCGCGGATGGCCAGGGCGCGTTCCACGGCCATGGCGCTGGCCACCAGGAGCGATGACAGCCCGAACACTGTCATGGCTAGCCCGAAGAAGGTGCACAGGCGCCCCGATGGGTCGAGCTGCTCCCAGCGTCGCTGCGACAGGTACACGAGGATGACCACCGGGCTGGTTAGGAGCTGCCCTACCAAGTCAGTGAGCGCCAGCCAGCCAATGCACAGCAGGAACGACTTCTTGCGTTTGCTCTCCCGGCGCCGGTAGCTGCGCGACACGAGCAACATGGCCAGTGCGTTGCCCACGAAGCCAGTGACCATCATGGTGATGGGAAAGACCACAGACACGGAGCTGCAGTCGTCGGTAGTACTTGACAGGTTGCTGTGCGCTTCGGCAGAGTGCTCCGGCGCCCACATGCTGGCCATAGTGGCGGGGCCACGGTAGGGTGCACGGGGCCGGAGCCTCCAGGCTCAGCTGCGGGGTAGCAGCGGAGCGCACTGGAGGACGGCGAGGGACAGGGCTCTGTTCTCCATCGCCCGCCACTGCCCGCGCTAGGCTGCGGGAACTGGACAGGCGCCGCCCGACGCCGCGCGAGGCTCCTCCCGCGCCTTGGAGCTCTAGAGGCGGTGCTGCCAGTGGGCAGGCGGAGGGCGGTGTCCGCAGGAATCACCTGGCGCCGCGCCCCCTAGGCTTGCTTTTCCAGCTCTGGAACTCTGTAAAGTGCTCAACAGCCTTCGGGTTACATGACACCTGAGAAAAGGCGAAATCTGACATGTTAATATCTGCTGATTTCTTCTTATGTCTGGCTGTCACTGAATTTGTTTTATTTAGTATATATACATATAATTTAGGAAATATATTATTTTACTATATATACATTATATATACACTATATATACAATGATATATATAATGATATGTGTGTGTGTGTGTGTATATATATATATATATGTATATATATATGTATAATGATACCCACAGCTGGGAAAGAATAGGGATGAACTTGTGTTTTAAGTCTTCCTCAAATAATTGCCTTATTTACTTTGGACTAATTTCAAACTCATATTGGTAAAAATATTTTTCTAGGATAATGTCAGTTTAAAAGTGTAAGACCAAGTAAGCACACAGGTGAAAAGTACACACCAAATTCACATTTTCACTGAGTGACGTTCTAGTGTAATGATATATTTAACTTTTTAAGAGCATTTTGGAATTCATACATCAGAAAAAATATGACACCCTTTAGTGATATAAAAAACATTTATATTTATTAATATCTGACTTATTTACATTATCATCTCCCGCTGTGTGTGTGTGTGTGTGTGAATCCGTGTGTATTTACACTGAGATCAGACTTCAGTATGAAGTATCTTCCACTGTGACTCCCGGCCTGATACGACCTCCCACACCCCAACCAGCCGCCAGGCTTTTTAAACTCATGTGTTGGGAATTCCACCTCAGATCTTCCTTTAAGTGGTTAGTTTTCTAGCCACCAGGGGCCCTTCTGCTCACTGAAAATGCCCACCATAAGAACATGTATTGGCAAAGATGGTTAATCTCTTAACAAAGTTTCAGAAACCCTTCCCTTTTGTTGAGACATTTTTTTTTTTTTCCCAGCCAGAGTTACTTTTTAGCTGTTCACCTTGCAAATAAAAACTTTTAGGTTCTCCTGCTTGTTTTCCTGTTGGTGCTTTTGCTAGCGCTGAGTCAACTTAGTTCATCTGAAACAACACTCCCCTCTAGTGGCTAAAAGGCTGACATGCAGTATTCTGAATTAAAGAGAATTTCTTTTTTAAAAAAGTCTTTATCCCCCTCCAGGTGCGCCCTTTGACTGCTCCACATCCCATACTTCCTCCCCCTCGTCTCCAAGAGGATGTCCCCACACCCCTGCTCTCACCCCACCAGACCTCCCCACTTCCTGGAGCCTCAAGTCTCTTGAGGGTTACGTGCATCTTCTCTCACTGAGTCAAGTCCTCTGTTGTATACGTGTTGGGAGCCTCATATCAGCTGGCATATGCTGCCTTGTTGGTGGCTCAGCGTCTGCACAATCTCGGGGTCCAGGTTAGTTGAGACTGCTGGTCTTCCTATAAGGTCGCCCTCCTCCTCAGCTTCTAAAAGGCCCAAGAAGTAGCAGCTGAAAGACTCAGATGCAGATATTTATACCCAACCAATGGATAGAAACTGATTACCTCTGTGGTTGAATTAGGGAAAAACTGGAAGAAGCCTAGCATCCTCAGTTTCTTCCAGCTTTTTCCTAATTCAACCACAGGGGTCACCAGTTTCTGTCCATTGGTTGGGTAAAAATATCTGCATCTGATTCTAGGCTCTTGTCTGTAAGCACACCATAACACCAGTAATAGTGTCAGACCTTGGGGCCTCCCCTTGAACTGCATCCCAATTTGGGCTGGTCACTGGACCTCCTTTCCCTCAGGCTCTTCTCCATTTTTGACCTTGAAGTTCATTCAGACAGGAACAATTCTGGGTCAGAGTTTTTGACTGTGGGATGGCAACCCCATCCCTCCACTTGATGTCCTGTTTTTGTTTTTATGGTTTTTTTTTTTTTTTTTTTTTTACTGGAGGTGGACTCTACAAGTTTCCTCTCCCCACTGTAGAACATTTCATCTAAAGTCCCTCCCTTTGAATCGTGAGAATCTCTCACCACCTAGCTCTCTAGTACATTTTACAGGACCCCCTCACCTCCTACCTCCCCATGGAGATTGCCCATTTCCATTCTTTCTTTCTGCTGGCCCTCAGGGCTTCAATCCTGTTCCCCCTAACCCCAAATACCTGATCATGTTCCCCTCTTTCCCTCCCTGTACTTTGAGACTGGGTCTTTCATTTCCTGGAGCTCACAAATTGGGTTAGAATAACTAGTCAGTGATCCTCAGGAATCATGTCCCCCATTCCCCCCATCGCTGGGATTAGAAATCTATATCACTAGACTGATCATTTCCACGTGGGCTTGGGGGAATGAGCTCAGCCCTGTACTTGCATCTCTGATTAACCAATAAGCCAGTGGAGGCTGAAATAAAAGGAGCACATTTTCATGTCTCAAAAACATTAAAGCTTATATTCACCTATTGTCACATCTTAAATTCTGCTCTAAAATAATTTTAATATGAAAATAATTTATCTCACTTGCATCTTGTTTTTAGATTCAACCCCATTTTAATATTTAACTAATGTGTGTGAACTTATTGACCACGTTAAACTTGCCTAGAAACTCAGCCTCAGAACCAGACCCACTGTTGCTATGTAAGAACTTGCGGTTCTCTCTCATCCTTCGTCGGTGAGCAGTCATGGGCACCTGGTCTGTGAGACACTGTCTTAGTCTTAGAGATGCCAACCAACACATCAAAGCCTCTACACTTATCAGATTTATATTTCAACATCAAACTCTTGATTTTCAGAAACCCTACCCAGGGGGAGAAGATGGATCCAGAGGTCTTGTATTTGTAGAATGATTTGCTCTGGAGGTGGCATCCTATACCTTAGTGAAAATTATACATTGCAGTGACTCTGAGTTGCATTTTTTCCCATGGACACTTGACTGCCCCACTGGACAATTCTTGAAGTACATGCCTGTTGCTATCTGGGAGTCCTTCACTCTCTCATGACTGCTTTATTCTGTGATCACTGCAGATAGACCTCCTCTGTGTTCCTGCAATTTGCTGGTCAGTCAATGATGGGACCACCCTTTCTGATAAGAATACTTCTTTCAGTTTCCTGCTGTGTCCTGAATTGCCCATTGTGGGTAGGCACTTCTTTACAGCATCTGTGCTGCAGACATATTCAACAATCATATGATTTCTGTCTGTTCAGTACTTGTTTCTTTCCAAGGGGTCTCTACACTGTGGGCAGAGTTCAGCTGTGAGACATGGGTCAGGATGGACTCTTTTGCATCCCTACTGTGGGCCCAGCTGTGAGATTCTTGTTAAATGTGTGGCTCTCCGAGCCTGACTGCGATCACTAGCACCTTTTATGTGTAAGGCTGTGACTTAATCACTCCTGCTTCCCAGAGTATGTTCACGAAGGTTCAGCAGTAGCTTCATTCCAATAACAGCACTCTGTTCCAGGTTTTCATTTTTCTTTTTAAAATTAACCTCTTTGATTTTTTTAAAATCTTTTTTGAATGCTTTCTACTGAGTTATAGTTTAGCAGAATTAGGGTTTAGTTATTTAAAAACTAACATTTATTGAATTCTTCAAGGCAGTGTGATATTAGCATAGAAAGACAATTCTGGGTTTTGGTTTCTGCTTTGTTTTGGTTTTGTTTTTAAAAATGTAATGTTTCGTTCTCTTTTTTTAAATATTTATTTATTTTATTTATATGAGCACACTGTTGATTTCTTCAGATATATCAGAAGAGGGCATTGGATCCCATTACAGATGGTTGTGAGCCACCATGTAGTTGCTGAGACTTGAACTCAGGACCTCTGGAAGAGCAGTCAGTCCTCTTAACTGCTGGGACATCTTTTCAGCCCCAAGATTGTTGTTTTTAATGTGTACTTCCCAAATTTAAGCATCAAAATGTTAGGGTCCAAGAATCACTGAAGAATGATACTCCAGATTCAAATAGTATGCCAAAGCAAAGAAAGGGCGTTTAGTCAGCTGAATTTCCTACATGCAGAGGTCTCCCCATTTGGGAATGAAGATGCATAGTGGGGCTGAAATGTCAGAGGAATTCCAGGCAGGAATATGTGCCCCTTTACCTTGATTGGTTAGCTTTATCTCTAGGGGTCTGACTAATTCTACAATTGGTTAGGCTCTGGAAACCTCCCTGGAGGGTCGCTTATTCATTCTAACTACCTACTCTTACTTCAGGACAGACGACAAGGTGTTCTCAGATTGGTTGCCTGAGGCTGTGCTAGGCTAACCTCTTGTTCCTGGATCCAGGTTCTCATTTCTGGGAAACAGATTGTAGGCCTAGTCTCCCAAACTGACAGTTTGCAGCCTGTCATGGAGTCAGCCTGGCTCTGAGCTTAGTCCTCCCAAAAAATTCTTATGATATTTTCTGAAGTAGAGTTTATATACCATTCATATATAATAGAAGAAACTAAGACAAAGTTCAGTGAAAGAGAATATTCTAGAATTATATATATTGTATATATGTGTGTATGAACTCATTATTACATATACAAACCATAGTACATATTTGCAAATTCAATTGTTTTTTGTCACAGGTCTTCAAGAACAGTCTTCAAAAAACACAATTATAAAGCTGATTATGGTCCTACATAACTATAATCTCAGAACTTGTGAGGCTGAGGCAGGAGAATTTCCACAAGTTTGAGGACCCTAGTGAAGGCCACCTGGCAAGATTTTGTCTGAAAAACAAAACCTCTAAATCAAAACAGGTTATCTATCTGTCTAGAGATAGAAATAAACAAAATCTTCACCACACATAGAAAGAACCAAGATTTAAATGCATGCTTAAACTATAAATCTTGTCTAAAACAGAACATTTGTTAATTCTTCTCTGACATTACTCAGAGTGTCCTGGCAACATATTTTGTTTGTTTAGTAACAAATGATCACCCCTTTGGGGCAATATTCATGGGAATTTTCATCCTTCTTGAATGCTAACAATCTAACCAGTTATTTTTGAATGTTTGGTTTATCTGGTAGTTTATTTTCACAGTCAATTTGACTGGATTTATTCATCTAGGAGATACATCTTGGGTGTGTCTGTGAAGGTGTTTCCAGAGAGGATTAGCTAGAGATGGAACACTCACCCCAGTTGTAGGCAGCTCCACTCGCTGGGTTGAGACCCTGTCAGAAAAGTGAAAGAAGGAAACCAACTAATCACAAGCATCAATCTCTCTGCTTCCTGACTCTGGGTATGATGTGACCAGTTAGTTGCCTTTTACATCTGCCAGGATGATTGCATTGCACAATGAACTGTTTCCTCAGCCCTGCTCCAAACTATAAGAGAAAATACAGACTTGAATTGCATTTGTCAATACAAAATTATTACAAATAATTTTGTAATGGTAATCAAAGGTAACCAATACAGCAAGCTGGTTCTGAGAAGTGGGGTCATCATTACCAGGATTATCTAAAGATGAGGGCCAAAGCTGTATACTAGAGGAGGCAGAACTGTAGGGTGGGTCTGCCCAATCCTACCAGATGAAGATACGCACCTCAGATGTTAGGTTTGTTGTTTGCCTTACTGGGTTTTGGTCTCACTTTTGTCCAGCCTCCCTCCCCGACTCCCTCACACACCCCAATAAGGAGGTGAATGTTTACTATATTTAATCTGTGCTGAATATTGGAAATAATTGTTTTGATTTTTGTAGGGACTCAAAATTAAGACATTGTCTTGAATAACAGAGTACAATCCTGTAACAGTTAAGACTGGGGACTTTTAAAAACTAGATGTATTTTGCTTTATGAGATGAACACGAGGCTTTAGGGGACAGGGTTGGGATGCTGGGATTTAATGTGTTTGGATATTAAATCGACAAGGGGTAAACTTGTTAGGGTTATTCTTGTTAACTTGACTGCATGTAGAATCGTCTAGGAAAAATATTGCTGGGTATGTTTTTAGGGGTGTTTCCAGAGAAGTTTGGAGAAGAAGGAAACCCCATGTTGAGTGGAGTCAATATTGTTTCATGGCTCAGGAGGCCAGTTACAATGTGACCAGATACCTCATGCTCCTATTATCACGGATGTCAAGGCTTCTTAACCTGTCAACCAAACCAAACCTTTTTTTTGTTGTTGTTAGTTATTTTGTAATAGCAATGAAAAAACAATACAGATTATTTCTGCATTTTGCTGAGAGAAACAATGTTCAGCACTACACACTGGAGTATTTAAGGGACTTTATCATGCAGTCAGTCTCCATTCGTGAGTGGTTGCTCTAGGCTGATGCCTTCCAGATCTGTCTCAACATTATTGGCCTTGCCTCTAACACTGATAATGTTCAAATAGACTTTCAAGATTCCTTCTCAGTCTTCTGTTTGAGTCTTCCCAGTTTCAATCAATGTTACTAACCATATAGCCACTCTTTGGTGGGATCGTGAAAAGGATAGCTTGGTTTCTGGTAGAGCACTGGCTAGAGATAGCCGGAGACCCAACAGATGTCCATGCCTGCAAGGGACAGCATATATCTCGCCATGCTCCCAGACCCCAGGCTCCTGACACAAGACCGCCCTCCACCCCCCAAGACCTCCATTGAGCCCCGCCTTTCAGTCACATGGGGCAATACAGCTTCTCCCAAAGAGGTTTGTGCCCCTCCACAGGTAGAGGGTGTGACTACAGGCCTCAGGCCCTCAAGAGATTTCCATATTAATGAGATACCTAAAGGTCAGAGGGCATAGCAATTAAGCATTCCTTCTTAGACCCTCCTCCAGACCTATTTAACTCAGGTCTGCCCTGAGTTGGGTGGGGGTGCAGCCAGATTTATTTACTTTCTGCCATGTCAATAAACCTTTTGGAACCATGAACTTCCATGGTCTTTTGGGGCCTGCTGTGGGGAAATGGTGGAGAAAGCCTTTAATAAGACATTGTCACCACCCCCACCTAATCTCTCGCCTGAGGACCTCTCTATGTTCCTGATGTGGGGGCTGCCAATTCAACCAAGCTAGCCGAGCAGCCGAACCGAGCCAAGCGAGTACAGTAATGAAGACTAGTCTCTGTTCTTCTGTGGCCCCAAACGGCATCTGGGAGCCCAGAATGGAGACCATTGACCTCTGGGTCCACTCAAGAGCTCTGCCCCCCCACCCCCAGAGAACTTCAGAGCCAGATCTCCCCACACCGGATGGGGCCCTGCAGTGCCCGCCATGCAGAGTGAACTCAGTCAAAAATCCCATGCTCCTGCTGCTCCTCGGGGCCTCAGGAACCACAACAGCCCAACAGGATCCACGCCTGCACCCACACATGAGACAATCAGCCCCTTCTATTTCCCTCCATTGGCACACATCAAAATTAGCTCCCCCTATCCTAGTACAATGGCAAGATCCTTTGGATAGAATTTGGAAGGGACCAGACACCCTCCTTACAACTGGAGGGGTTTCGCTTATGTTTTTCCACAGGACCAGCCTAAGCCTATCTGAGTTCCTGTCAGAAATATCTTGACACCACCTCACCAACCAAGAAGATAGCCTACCTCTCACTGGCAGATCAAGAACCAAGGATGGGGAAGAGAAGGGGAAGGAGATACCATGCCCAGAGGAACAGCAGGGTCTCCTGGAAGGACATCCATGACCTGGTGACAGCTGCCCAGGCCATGTGCCCTCCACAAGCCCCCCTTCTCCTCTATTCTCTTGGCTGTTTTTGTCATCCTTCATGCTAACTCTGCTACCACCCAGCCTTCCCCTAGCCTTCCAACACCTACCATTGGAGATTCTATGCTAGGGAAACCTACAACGGACACAACGAAGTTATAGGAACCCAGGACTGCCCACTTGAAGGATGTTGAACCAGGATTGAGACCCCCCCCACCACAACAGGAATCCATCTCCACTATCCCCAGCCCTTTTCTCTGCTTTCCTTACTGAAACACAGGTGAATGTCTTCAGGAGGTCTCCACATATGGAGGTTGCAGATATTGGAGCTGCAGGATGGAATCCACCAGTTACAGTGGTACCACGCTATTTTGTTTTAACAAGCTCAACTGGCATCATTATTGTAAAACATTGTCTTTCTCCACACTGAAATCCACCAAATACTCATTTCATTGCCAGAGCTTGGTTGCAAGAAAATGCTCTTCAGTGGGAGTAGCAGGGATCTTGGAGAGATCAATACTCTCTGACTGTGGTAGAGTCTTGCCAATGCATGAGGACAAGATGAGACTTGGCAAAGTGATACAAGTGCCAACGTTTAAGTGTTGGATACCAATCCTCAATAATTTTAAAGAAAAAAAAAAATACAGGTTATTGCCAGCCTCCGCTAGGTCTGGATTTCAGAGAGAATGGGTATTTGAGAACTGTGAAACAAACCACTAACGTCAAATCATGGGTTACTGACTGACAGCCTATGTTCTGCTTGAGACAGCTTTCTAGAATGCTCTATGTTCTTCTTTCTCTGGAGATTTCCAGACAGCTCTGTGTTCTGCTCTGCTCCAGACAGCTTTCTTTTGCTATTCTAAAAGTTCTCTGGATAGCTCATCTCTTGCAGACCAAAAAGACCAGTCTTTAATTTTACAGTCTTTAATTTTACATATCAATTGAGTCTTTACCCCAGGTTCCCTTTTGATTATCCCATGAATCAGCATCCCATGACCCCAGCCCCTGATTCTTAGGAAGAGACAGCAAGCAAAAGCTCAGGCAATAAGATAGCTGGATGTGGCCCCACCCTGGAATTACTATTTTGACCAAGCCTGGACCTAAATTCAATCTGACTGGGCGGACCTTGAACTCAGGCTTTTGCCTCCATTTGTATCTTCCTGCCTTTGTATCTTTCTGACAAGCTGGCTCATAGTGCAAGCTGCCTTTGTTCCTTTAGATCTGAGAAGCTCCTATTACAATTTATATTGCATCCTTATATTTTGCCTAGTTTCAAAATTACATATTTTCAAACTCATGTATTCACTGTTCTTTCCCACAGCCTTAAGGGCTACCCTGAAGGTCACAGCATTCTACCATTTTGCTGAGACATAGCCATGCCCTCACCTCCCAGACTTGTGCTGTCTCTGATCATTATGGAAGCATTAACCTTGGCAGAGAGGGCATTCTTCAAAGGAGGAACATGAAATTATGTATACTATTATACAAACAAGCCTTTTGCCCGTATCAGCCATCAACACTTGTGGAGGCCCACAACCTGCTGGCTCTGTTCCAGGGGCAGGAACCATGTCATGCCATCCCTTACACAAGGACAAGCAAGACTCAGCAGATTATTGAATTGCAACCTGTGTATAAGGTAAATAGATGTATATTCACATATTCATTAAGTAATGGAATACACAAGAGAGATCACATATATAGGTAACAGCATCAAAAAATTGCCCCTGCTTATCACTGCATTGCCAGAAACCATTAATTGCAAATACAGTGGAAAAATTACTTCCCAGCAGAGAAAGCTAACATGATCATTCATGCAATGGTGACTGAGCTGTCAGGTGCATATATCATACACTTCATAAGATGAGAAATGGCACATTCTTGTAGCCATATTTCTGAAAACATATAATCCTAGTCTAATGAAAGGAAATGACAAACTAAGACTGAAGATTACTCTATAGATACTTGATAAGTGTTCTACAAGACCAAGATCCTGAAAAAAAAAAAATCTCAAATCAGCAAAGAACAAAATAGAACAAAATGTTTAATGTAGTGTCTCTTGGTTGGGTTCTGGAGTAGAAAGAAAACTTAACTGTAAATTAGTGAAACCTATAAAACTGAATTTATTTATTTATTTATTTTGTTTTTTTCAAGACAGGGTTTCTCTGTGTAGCCCTGGCTGTCCTGGAACTCCCTGTCTCCCAAGTGCTGGGATTAAAGGTGTGCGCCACCACCGCCCGGCAGTAGAATTGTCTTATATAGTTACCTACAATCACCTTGGATCTGAACCAACCACCCAGCAGTGCTTCCTGCACCTATGTATAAGCTTTTATGGTATTAGCTTTCATAAGCTGCCCCTGGGATAGACCCTAATAGAGACACCTGAACCAATATAAGGAACTATTTATAAATAAAACTTCCATTTTGAACAGGGGTTGAGTGAAGTTTTAAGTTTCCAAGCCCTCCCTGAGAACTAACATTCTGCTTGGCAGAGAGTGAGTGTTGTGCCAGAAAGTGTTTGTGAATTCCAAGGAGCCAATTCTGATGCAATCACATTAGGGTCTCCTTATTACAAGCTCCAGCTTGGGCTCCCTGCCAATCCTGACGCAGCAGGACTGGAAGGTGGAGTCTCGAGCCTTGTTTCAGGCATTTATAGAGGCAAAAAGGGGTTATCTAGCTTAGCACATACCTGACTGTTGGGGTGTGTGTGTGTGTGCATTATGACTTTTAACATAATTGGCTGGTGCTGGGAGCCAAACCATAAACTTATTTAATTTTTTTTTTTTTTTTTGATAGTTGTTACGAAGTGCCAGGGGTAGGCTTGTAACCTGGAGGCGCAGGTCTGTTGTGGAGTAACCTGAAAACTGGTGCTAGGTTCTGGCTTGTTAAGGAGTTCAACCTTAGGTCAGGTTCTCCAAGATGGAGTTTGAACCCAAAAGATCTGGTCTCTCAACAGCTATGTGGGTAACTGACATCCTGTTGGCAAGTTAAGACAGGAATGTTAGACAAGGCAAGTTCCCTGGCAGAGGTGAATACCCCAACCAGTGGGAAGAGAATAACTGTACAAGAAAGACATGTTCCTATGGAAGTCCCCTATCCCTAAGTCCTGACTGGTGGAATAACATGGCACAGTTGTTTCAGATCTCAGGCTTAAAAAACCCTATCTTGACTCAATATCATCGTTCAGCTCCTGAGTCTGCATGTGGCCTGATCAGTTTTGGGGTGTGGTGTTCAATAAGACATCCCTATTTGACTGAGATTGGTGTGAGTGGTTTGTGCTGTGATTCCCAGACCCCAACACTAAAGAACACTGGATAATGGCATAGATTATTGTTTGTTTTTTCCCAGACTCCAACACTAAAAAACACTGGATAATTGCAAAATGTCTTTGCAACCTATCTGCTATATGGGGTTGGAATCTTTCCTATTATCTTCATATTCAGTTTGAATGATTGTGTTTCTAAGGTGGGTACTAACATATAATACAGAAGTATAGAAATATTACATATAGCTCATAGTTTCACACAAGCATACAATTGCCAGCCATTAGATTGACATGCAGTCCTAATTAAACAAGAAGATCTATTTGAACTTAATAGCTAACCACTGACTTGATTTTTTTGTTTTGTTTTTCGAGACAGGGTTTCTTTGTATAGTCCTGGCTGTCCTGGAACTCCCTCTGTAGACCAGGCTGGCCTCGAACTCAGAAATCCACCTGCCTCTGTCTCCCAAGTGCTGGGATTAAAGGCGTGTGCCACCACCGCCTGGCGGAAGTCATTTTTCTTTAGCAGTTTAACTGTTAGTAGGTTGCCTATGCTTACTTACATGGGCAGCACTGACTGGATGGACTCTGGGTTAAAGAGAGAACATGAAGGTGGGAGGGGCTCATGTTAGCAGGGTCCCAAGGGACTTGTGGGTAGATAGGATCAAGATTTTTGCACATATGTAAGAAAATGAATAAAAAATTTTAAAAAAGAAACAAAAACAAACAATAAAAGACAAGGCCAGAACATAATAGTATACCAGTGTAAAAGACCCGAGCTGGCCCACGCTTGGGGGCCAAACTATAGCGGCCCGCTCTGTTCCGAAAGTCAGAGTCTAGCAAGAGAGAGAGAGTGGGGGGAAGAAGGGGAAGAGACTCAAAGAATAGAGACAAGCCAGAGGATCTGTAGTAAAGTCTTCTTTACTATCTCCACCATACACACACCACTACACCTACTACTACTACACCACCCCACTACAAGGAAATCCTGGGTATTTATAGGCTTTTGTCATGTGCCTTGTAGGTGCGTAGATACCACATGCCTTGCAGGTGTGGATATGACGTAAGCCTTACAGGCATGGATAGCACGTGTGCCTTACAGGCATGTATGGTGTGGATGGTGCTTCAGCTGTTGTAGGCTGTTGAAAACCAAGTCTCATGTCAGGGTATATGGCTCAAGATGGCTGCAAAGCTGATAGCTGCTTTCTATTTAAAGTCGGCTCCTAACATACCAGCATTGATTTCCTAGTTCTAACACATGAATTCATGTTAACAAATACTGGAAATGAGGAAGCGGTTCCGTACAGCTTCTTCACCAAGTTACTATCCTAAAAAAAAATCCAAAAACTGAATAATTGGTTTACCAACTGTACAAGTTAATCTGACTTTTTATGAGACATAATACTGAAATCTGTCATTAGACTCTGCTCTTCTGGTTTCTGCAAACAAGTTAATTGCATGGTGCTCTAATTTTCCACGTCTTGTATAGTCTGCCTAGTGAGATGGTTCAGTGGGTAAAAGTATGGGCCACTCAACAATATTAAGACTGATGGCCTGGAACCATCACAAAAGAAGAGAATGGACCTCATCCACTAAGTTACCTCCACTTTCATACTGTGAAAAGTATACCCCACCCCCACACCATATAAACTAATAACAAAACAAAAACAAAAAGGTGTTTTCTATTTTCTGAAAATCATACAACTTCCAGGTTAAAAAAGCCACGATGGCACTTTTTATTTTAAAAATATGTTAACACCTGGGTCAAAAAAAGCAGGCAGCAGACCCCTCTTTATTGTCTACCTTCTGGTAGCTCCAATAGTAGCCCTGAATGCCAGGCAACAGGAAGGGCTAACAGGAAGTGCCAGAATGATAGTAAATGTCTAATTATTTTACCAACTGTGCCTAGATGGCCTTGTATTGACAACCTGTCTTAGATTCCAGTGGAAACACAAGAAACTTATTGTCATCATTGAATGACATTAAGCATCAGGTCCCGAGTGGATTCTAGTACACTGATATTCTGACCACAGGGGGTAAGGTATGTAATGTCCTAGTAGCAAGCACACACAAATGAAAAGTATCCCAAGTACCCCCAAATTGTTGTATTCTTGTTTGTTATGTTTGAAAGTTGGCACAATAAAGTGAACAGTGAAAAGCTATTATGAGCTTAGAACATTTAGTCAGAGCTTACAACTTTCTAGTTTATTTCTAATAAACAACACTTGATGGTTGACTCACAGATTTTATTTACATTTGTCTACAGTAATCATTTCTTTACGAAATGAACTAGTACAGCTCAATTAAACCAAATTAAATCATAATCATCTGAACTGTTTGTAAACTCCTATTAGCTAAATTTATAATCTTGCATTTACCTAGTACAGCTCAAGTTTTAAACACAGAAAGCACAAAAACAAACCAAGGCTAACACGTCGGATCTAGAAGATCTGGGCAACTCAGAAAGTCGACTTTCGAGAAGTCTGAGGCACAATTACAAGAGAGTAAGAGTTCGTGTGCAACCTACAGTAAATGCAGCAAGGAAAATAAGACAAAAAACACAGGAAAGCTTGTAAAAATATTACCAAAATATTTCTACGTACGATATTTTGTTTTCATCTTTAGATCAGTTGAGAAAAAAACATTCACTTTAAAATAAAAACATTCTGTTTGATCTGTCTACTAAACATCTTAGAAGGCTTTACTTATTTAAACTGCAGCAGACAAATACTAAAGGAGAAACAGGAAAAATAATTCCCTCACAAGGAGCCCCAGCACGACTGTTGTCCCTTATATACTTACCTTGCTTTTGCTGCTGAAGACACTGTTAAGAGAAACCTTTTAACTTTTAAACCAAAGAACAAAATGAATCTCAAGTGACCAGATTTTAATTTGAGAAATAAAATTCTGAAAGCAGTTTAAGCCATATGTTTTTTTTTCCAGGTGAGGAGAAAAATGATTTTGCTTAAATTGTGCAGAAATAAGAATTCTTCTGTTACTTAGATATCTACAATGTTGAAAATCAGAAATCACAAGGCAAATGTTCACTTAAATTCATGTCTCTCTGTCAGCCTGTCACTGAGAAACAGGTTTCAAAAGCTTTCTTCAATTTGCTCATTAACTATGATTAAAATCCTTTATCGTTCAAGTACAGTATTTGGTAACTAGATTTAGAGGATATCCACATTTCTTAAACTTTGAGACAGACATTTCGAAATAAGATGTGGTTAACCTTTTCTTTTTATAATTTCTACAATCCTCTTCATTAAGAGGTGTAAAGCTGGTAAGAGACAATGATTCTAAGGCACCCTCAGCTTGTTCCCAGTTGTCAGCTTTGCAACGTAGTTAACGTCTGGTAAGAAATCACTGGCACATGTAAATAGTATAACCAGGCTGACTACTACTCCCATATGTACACGAATTGGTTATTCCAACTAGCTTATTAGCTTTGCCTATGTGTCTGAAGACCAGGCAAGCCCAGGCAACCCTGTCTCTGTCAACAGAACATTTAGAAATGAAAAGGACAAGGATTTAAAGTAGGAAACAAAAGTACTCTGTTATTGCTAGGATGGTTTTAAACGAAGCAATTGGTTGTAAATGAACAGAGAGCATTTATCTGGGGAAACAGTATGGCTTAAAATGCAATTTACTTTCAGTTTCACAAATAAACACAGTTGTATTGTTTTGAAAAGCAATAAAGGCATGCACCTCTACTAGCAGATGTGGTACTTCTGACCAAATGAGACATCAACTTCCTAAAAAATATGCTTCATGCACTGTACTCAATGTTTTTTAAAGATGTAAATTTTAATACATTATTTCTTTTTTGAACTTGAACGGGAACCAGAATGGGTTGATCCGGAGGATGACCTGTGGTGCCTGTAAGACACAAGAGAGCAACACAATCTGTAAGCAGCACTAAACCAAGTGTCTGTCTCTAAGACTGCAAACACCAGAGAAGAGCAGAGCAAACACTAGGTACCTTGATTCTCGAAGGAGCAGTTAAAACCTAAGATAGCTTACACACTTTTTGGATGTAAGCCCAAAGTTGGTGTGATTTGAACTCAAAACTCTCTACAATTTAAGAATATAGACTCATTTCAAATATAGCCACCTCTCAATTATTCAAGGTAATGAAGGGGAAGCCTTGAAAAAAGCTCATAATCACATACATGTATAAAGAAAACACAGAATCCTGGTAACGTGTGATAAAATCAATGTTTGCTGTACCATGGAGAACACACCGGGTCTCTATGAAACACAGCAAGGCTTCTGAGTGCATGAGAAGGTACATTCAAAGCAATGAAGTTTTGGAAGTCTAGATCACATAAGGTGACTGTACAGTTAGTTAAAGTGCTAGAGTCATGCAGCCAATATGAATAAGTCAGTATCAACCTGGGCAAAGTGGTGGTGTTCCGTAGGGGTTGGCCCTGGGCTCAGGGATGTTTAATGTTTTCACCAATCACCTGGCTTATAGAATAGAGAACATGTACATTAAGTTTAGATGACAACAAACTGGGGGAGGGGGGAGATAATATGTGGCTAAGATAAAAATTTGCTGTACTGGTAGAATGGCAACAGAATGAATTTAACTCAAGTACAGAGTAATTTTCAACTAAAGAAACAATGCTCAGAAGAAAGACTGAGTACAATCTTGAACTTCAAATGTGAAGGACATGTAATCCTGAGTAGGAATAACATGACCCCACCTTTTGAACCCAGTCATCACCAGACTCTAATGACCCTTCTTTTCTCTCACAAGATGAGAGAATTTGAAAAATTTGCCAAGATTACAAATGAAGCCACAAATCATTATTAAGACATTGAAAACCAAGAGAAAATTAGTGAAAGCAAGTTATCAAGTCTGTTACAGATAAGGCTGACACATGACAAGTGCACTCTAGATACAGGACCCAGAGAAGGTCCTTTCAAAAGAGAAAAATGGATCTGGACTGCAAAATGAAGAGTATTAGCTCCGAGAGCATGTGAAAGGCATGGAAGCCTCGTGCCACTGAAAGGCACTTACACACAGGTAAGGGAGGACAGAGCCCCGTGGCTTTGCAAGTTCATCCTGACTAGGTACCCAGGATCCCTACCATCTCTAACATCTAGTTTTAAAAAGCAAACACATGTAAATTATTTCAACATATAGCTTTTGGGTGATGATCTTTAAAAACACAAAAATAACCGAGAGTTGGCTATAATATACATGGAAATAAAATTTGAACAATAAAATGATCAGAGAATAGTCTGTCCTGTAACTTTTTCTAAGTTAATAAACAAGCTAATCAAAGTAATCTGAATTTTAAAGTTTAAAGATAAAAATGTAAAGAACAAAGGAGAAAGAAATCTAACCCTTTCCTACAGAGTCCACCTATGAAATACACGTAAGAACACCCATTCTTATTCTACAGAAACCCAAACCTTTCGGGTGACCGTGATCTCGTTCGTCTTTTTTTGCGAACAGCTGGTGAAGAAGGTCTAGAGCGACTCCTCTTCCTGTCTCTCTCAGGAGATGATGAAGAACTCGAGTAAGATCTTTTTCTTGGGGAAGAAGAGCCCCTGTGGGACCTGGAGCTGGATCTTCATTGATTGAGAGACAAAGCAGACGTTTCATTAAAGGCAGAAGTGAAGACTGTCCAGTTCCCAAAAGCAAACAGGATTGTGACTATGAGGACTTTACGAGGGAAAATACTTACTGCTTACTCAGCAGAAGACTTCTGGGCCAACCATGAACATGTTCTATTTATACACAATCATTTCATCTTTAAAACATTCTAAATATTTACCCTTGGTAATTAAAAAGTAGTTTACTGAATTAAGACAGAATATTTTTATAATTGCTTATAGTGTTCCAATTTAAAGTATACAAATAGTGAAATCAAAAGGTAATTTCAATTCTGTGGTGACTTTATAGTCAGAAAACAGATCCTTCCATTTGTTGGGAAAATCCACTTTATATAAAGCTTGCTGAAGACAATGAACTTAACTTCTTACAGGTAAGGTGCTATAGACAACGGAGGGACATGGCCCAGAAAAAGAACACACTAAACTGCAAAGTAGTCAATGAAAATGGCAACTCTAAAATGTGACTGGTGCTGAGAACTGTGCTATGAAGTATCAAGTGGTAACATTCACATATTTTAGGAGGAAGTAAATGTGCCATTTAAAAAGCAAATATGTCTCCATTTACATATTCTAGTTGAAGGAATTTAGCTCAAACTTCCCAAAAAATTCACCTTTGGGCTTAAAATAAAATGAGAAAGCCCAAAAGGAGAATTCTTTGGAAAGTTGTAAGCAATTAAATGTTTGGGAAGGATATGAAGGCTGTTCTGTAACCCTCAGTTCTACAGTTCCCAGAGGGACCACACCAAGACTCCACAGTCTGAAGTGAGCACAGACAGTTAATGCACATAAGAAAGAAACCTTTGCTCTACTGGGCACTGGTCAGTGAGTGCAGCATCACTCCTCTCCTCAGGGGGACTCAATGGCAGCTGCCCTCAAACGTTAGAATGGGCTCAAGTAAGTGAGCCTTTCTCCAGAAGAGTTGTTAGGAAACGTCAATTTGCATCCCACAAGTGGGATTTTAGAGGCTTTCGTACAAATGCTGTGTGCCTGTAGTAGACAACAACACAGTGACTAAACATAAAGGCAGCATACTGAGCAAGTACAGAAAAGTTTTTCAAGAAAGCAAAAACCTAGCACTCCTTTGTTTCTTTATCAATCACTTTCCTTTGAAATGTTCATAGCATCCTACATGACTTAGTTTTAAGAAGGGTGTTTGTTACACAGGTGATTTATAATATTCTTTAATGTCAGAGAGATGGAGTAAACACATAAAGCACTCATTAGAAACTGAGAAAAAAATAGGCAAAACTGTTGTAAATATTTGCCTGAAATACAAAATCTGTTTTGAAGCTATACGATGGACTGGTTGGTCTTCCTCTCAGCAATAACTTCTCATTTGTGTGTCAGACTTAAATTAACTGTAAACAAACATAACCTTCATGTACTAGGTATCTGGTGGAGAGTAACTTGGCTTCACCTTACTACATTACACATCTTACCTACATATGCAAACCCCATCCCTTTAATCAACCATGGAAATGTCTGGCACACTGTGCAGTGGAAACGTTTTGTGGTGAATTAAGCTGAGGCAGGTGCATTAGATTCCCAGTGCTACAATAGAAGCAGAGGAGCGGCGGAGCCATCGGAAGCCTGTGAGCACTCTCCTCTGCTGTGCAGAGGTGCTACCTCATTCACCTTGATTTCGAACCACGGGATCTGGAATGCTCTCTGGAACCGGACTGAGACCTGGACTGCGAGCTGGAAGAGCTTCCTGAACGGGACCTGGAACAACATGGAAGCGTTTTTTTCCCCTAGGACCACATTTTTGAGCTTTGTGATATGAACACTGAAAGAAAGACATATATTAAGAGTGCATTTTTCACATAAAAAAGTGTCTATGGAAGATATGCATTTTCTAAAGCATTAAAACAAAGCTTTTTACTGTAATAAAGACAAAGTTTAAAAAAAAATTCAGTGACCACTTTCTAAGCCTAATTAAACTACCAAAAGTGAAGTAACAAGAACCACAGTTCACTACAGACAATGTTACATTTACATTTAAATTCTCCAGTGCTCTTTTCACTTCATTTGAAAACCTACTTCCGGTGTCTAGTAGGCAGAAAACCCTAATTGCATCACATTTTGATGTCTAGTCTTCATTTGTAGAGAATTAAAGATTCAGCAACCTAGTGATTAATTACATTACTAAGAAACTATAGAGCCAAGGGAAATAAATATAGCCCTCACTCTCTGAAAACCACAAATGACATTAGTCTGTTCCCACAGAGAGACTATCACACTTATCTCAGAATCAACTTTTTTTTGGGGGGTGGGGGGTGGTGGGGGTGGGGGAAAGACTAGGAATTGAGCCTAGAGCCCCATACACGATAAACAAGACTCTACCACTGCGGTATATTTCTCCGGCCCTCAAAATTAGCACTTTTAGGCTTCACAGTACTAATTAAGTAGCTGGCAACATATTTTATTCTTAAATATCATTAAAAAGTTGTCCATTAATGAGTGTTGAGCCATATAAAAGCATTGTTTAGTTTTAATTATAATACCAAATACATGTTTTCAACATTTGCATATCTTGGACTCTCTGGAAGCATGAGCATCATGGCTAGATTTATTCTCTATTCAGAATTATGTATCATTTATGCTCAGAAAAACCTAAAAACCAAACTTTAACATATTGAAATAAATTCCCAATTTACTTAACAATACCTGAACATACACTACCTACTCAGATATACATTGCTTACACAATGCTTTTGAACTTAAGGTACTCTAGTCAAAGCCAAAAGGGTGACACAGAACAGGCAACTTTTAAGGTTTAGAATTTCTAAAAATACAGGGCAGTATTTGCAGGATACAAAGATAAAGTGTTGCTAAGGTGACTTCATTGAAATATTTAAAATAAAAAGCTTATTTAAGTTAAGTAGTAAAAAGTTAGATACTGACATTTTGACTGGTGTTACCCTTGGCCTGCACCCGTTTACCTGGACCTGGACCTTGAACTTGAGGGGGAGGATGAGCGTGATGAAGACCTTGAGTGAGACGATCTTGACTTTGAGCGGCTCCGCCTATTGCTTTTCTTTTTGTTACTATCTTCTTCTTCACTGGCATCAAGATTATATTTTGAAAGATCAGCATCATCTTCATCCTCGTCCTAATAAAATTTTAATTCCATTTAGACATTTATATATTAATACTCTCCATCCAAAAGATAATTATTTATCCATACAAAAGGATAAACATTTTCAGGTTGGTCTGCTACTGAATTTTAATGCAAGCTTATTTTCAATTTGAGAGTTCATCCACTAAAATCATTTGATAGACAGTTCAGACAGGTTCCTAGAAGCCACCCCACTGATTCTTACAACATATACCAAACTGTCAGCAATTTTCAGTTCTGTCAGGAGTCCTTGGTCTACCACTAAAACCACCAGCCTTACTTTAGAATACTGCTTTCTGTTCTCTGAATTACAATAACCATTTGCTTGGTTCTGTGCACCAATGCCACAATGTGCTGACAGTCATCACTCTGAGGAACAAGTTACCTGGCTCCTCCATGAGGATGTATGTCAACAATAATCCAAGTGTCAAAAGCATCTTGTGCTTCAGAACAGTTCCAGTAACATAAAGGAGAGAGGAGAGGACAGGGGACATTACCTCATCTAGCTTATATTTAGACAGATCTTCATCCTCATCCTCTTCTTCTCCCTCTGACTCTTTATCTTCTACTTCCTTTAATATAGACGCAGGACCAACTGCTTTCCCCCTGTATTTTTTCTTTTTACGTCCAAACTAGAGAAAAAAAATTTCAAAATATTAACACAAGCTGAAAACACATAAAAATATTTTCAAAACCTACTTGCACCCCTGTGGAAAGGCAGATGTGAATATGTGAGCCTGTAATCCCTGCACTTGCATGTAGAGGTGGAGATTCCCCACTGGTTGAGTTATGGGTTCAATGAGAAATATGACCCTACATCCTTTACAGATGCACACAAGGGCACATGCACGCCCTCTACTGAACGCACATTATCTATGCACATACAGCTTTTCTGAACCGCCGGTATTTTTTTTTTTAACATTTCCCTTATTTAAAATGTACACATATGAGAGCTTACCTCATCATATTCCCCATCAGATTCTTCTCTTTCTATATATTCAACATTCTCTCTTTCATTAAAACCACCTCCATATCCTTTAAAAATAGAGTATAAATTGCTGTAACAACTCAACAAAATTATGCTCACTTTCCCCAGCTAACACAAAATGAAAATCTAGTAAATTGTGGTCATTTACATAACTAATCACTTGTCTTTTACAAGTTAAAATCTATAATAGAAAACAAGTCAGCTCTACTTTAGTTGTAAAGCACAGCAGTACGTACAGATGTTTACAACCTAAAAATTTCCCATGACAAGTCGTTCATGAAATATATATACAAAACATCTTTTTCTGCTATGACAAAGTTTTAAAAGAAATTTCCTCTCCATTATAATTCTTCCAGATTCGGGCTATTAATTAAGTACCATGGGTTAAACTTGTATTTATTAGGTAACACAGACTTTGAAGGTAGGGTTAAGATGAACAAAGTGCCAGGAAGCATACAACTGAAAGGCACATCCCGATGTGGGCAATACTCATCACAAGACACAGATCTCTTCAAGAAGCTAGGTCTTAGGAGGAAACCTCAAATTCAGTTATAATAAAATGAATCTGACCATTACATGACAATGTAAGATAAGCAGCTGTATAGGTAGTTCAAAGAAATCGGATATTCTTACTTAAGACTTTGGCTTTAGAAGAAAATATACAGTAAAATATACAGTAAACAAAGGAAAGAGGGTTCAAAGAAGGTCCTTCAAGAGTCCAAATACCCAGTGGTATGATGGTATGCAGAATAATAAATAACAGGGAGACAAAGAACACTGAGAGGAAGGAGAAGACAAACAGGGCAGCACTTGCAGAAGACAAAGCTGCCTCTGGGAGTTAAGAGATGGAATCCAAGGGATGAAAAACAACACCTAGGAAGTTAGGTAAAATAAGGCTTGAACATCAAGAATTATAAATAAATGAACAAACAAATGGGGGTGAAGAAAATTTGGAAGGACTTTGTCCAAAAGATCTATCTACCATTAGGCCTCTGATCCCCCCAAATCAAACAGGGACAGTGGTATGCACTTAGAGAGAACAGACAAACAGGGGAAGCAGTTCTACCTACTCAGGAGCCTTGCATGCTGAATATGTGCACTGTCTTTGACAATGGTTGGGTTAATCGTTGGCAACGGAAAAACTATATTCTGCTGAGGTTCTCCATTGACATTTAGAGACAAGTTCGTGAGTACTTAAGTCAACAATTACCAAATATCATCCACATAATTACTAGTTTTTGGGACCCACTCTCAAGCAAGTCCAACAGTTGAAACTTTCATAGTTATTTGACAATATGATGTTCTTACAAGAAGTACTATACACTTGAGTCACAGGACATGGAACAATCAAGCTGGTACTGATCTGAAAGCTTTATCCTTACAGGCTAATTTCATAGTGCTAGAAGGTTCTATGTACACTACCAAGGGAAGAAAGGTAATCAACAGTCTTCACTCAGCTGCAAACTCTGCCTTTCCAGAGAAGCCCACTGGTGCAACAGTAGCACCATGTTATGGAAATAACCGAATTCTGATTAGATTTAAAGCTCTCTACAGAAGACAGACTCAAGCATGGCACCATTAATAGGGCAAAAATATTCCATGGCAGGTAGGTCACGGGCCCTAGAGGGCCTGATATAATGATACTGGTAAATGGACACAGTTAAGGGACACATGCACCTGTGTTCTTATCTTTATACCCATAGGCAAGTGCATCTCTTAACCATCCCCAGAGAAGCTTCTTCTCCCAAGAGTTGGAGATTAACACAGAAGCCAACAGCCAAGCTATGTGCAATCAATGTGTGGAGTGCTTAGCTCCGAATGGCACATCTACACCATATCCTTTCCTTTAAGGCTGGTGATCACCAAAAGGGCATGGAAAGATTTTAAAAGCTGGGGGAGTGAGATACATGGTAGTAAAATGGTTATTATCTGGACCATAGTTAGCACATGAACTTATAGTGGCTATGACTATGTGTACAAAGACATTCTAACAAGAACAAGCGGCCAACGTTCCAGCATAAACTGGGGAGGATCTATAAAGTTCCATTCAAGCTGGGGTATTTGTGGCAATCGAAGGCTATCAGGAGGCAACGTAAGCTTCATTCATGCCATGAAAGCTACCCATGCTTCAGTAGACAGAAGGTCCTGTATCTACACACATACAGCCAGCACTAACTGTACTCAGTGGTTTAAAAAGAGGGGAGAGGGGAGATATTGAGAACACGAGGTTGAGGAGGAAACATGTAGCAGGGTTAGGAGAAAAAGTGGATGTGAGGGAATGTCTGTCTTATGAATTTGATCAAAACACACATGCACATATAAAATTCTTAAAACAGTAAAAAAACTGCAAACAAAATTCCAACAACAAAAAAGATTTTAGTTTTATGCTTTGTAAGTTGTAGCTATAAGTTTCTTTAATATCTAAAATGTGGCTAAGATTAAGAATTAATTTTTAGCTGGGCGGTGGTGGTGCACGCCTTTAATCCCAGCACTTGGGAGGCAGAGGCAGGCGGATTTCTGAGTTTGAGGCCAGCTTGGTGTACAGACTGAGTGCCAGGACAGCCTGGGCTACACAGAGAAACCCTGTCTCGAAAAACCAAAAACCAAAAACCAAAAACCAAAAACCAAAAACCAAAAACCAAAAAAAAAAAAAAAAAAAAAAAAAAAAAGAGAGA
>JANHMN010000001.1:2033799-2069544 GCA_030674055.1 Rhabdomys pumilio
AAAAAAAAAAAAAAAAAAAAAAAAAAAAAAAAAGAGAGAGAGAGAGAATTAATTTTTAAGCTTTATAGGATAGGATGTCTTTAAAACATCCTTTACTTTTCTGTAACTCTACTTTTTCTGTCACACTATTGCTTTATCATTACATGCACCCACCAAGCAAAGGAGGCAGAAAAGCATTTATGGAAATATCCCAGAACCCTAAATGCTAGTATAAGGCTGCCTAACACTACTTCATAAATTGAAACTATTACACAAAAATTTTTTTTGAGTGCTAAGGGAAAAAATTAGGGTGTGGTAGTACATGATTATAATACCAGTACACAGGATGAGGCAGAAGCTGAGAGGTGAAAGCTATCCTTGGTTATATAGAGAGTCTGAGGCCATCTAGGGCTCATACAGAATACATACAAACATACACACACACACAGATTCACTTTTTTCCTATACTCTTTTGAGAAAGTAGTATAATTCTTCTTACCTGTTCTCTCTTCTAATTTAGCATACTTTGGAGTATTACACATGTTACACTCTGATCTTCTAGCCCAATTCACATTACTGCAACTACAATTATAAAACAAAACCAAAAAACATTAAACCAGAAGGCTCCTAAACACTGAAAAAATATTATTCAAAACATTATGGTGAAATAATTAGTACAAAGTAATGTTCATTAAAGAATAATGGAAATTAAATAAAAAATATCTATTCAATATAAATTATACTGAGAAGTGATATAATGCTTTAATCAAAGGTTACACCTCCTATCATCTCTGAATCCACTTTACAGAGTATGGTCTCACTTTTCACAAATATGCTTGCTATTCTTAGTCCCCTCTAAGAAATCTTTGGCAGTTGACTAAATCCTGTGACTTAGTTTGTAAGACAACTTCCCTGTACAGATTCAAGGTCTGACTACAGGACCAGGACTTTATGTAAGACTATTTTCTGGTCTAGTGCTTTTTCATATATGTAGGATTTATTTACATAGCACAAAATGTGGAGATTGAGAAAATCAATACAAAATGAAATCTGAACCTGAAAAAAAAATATTGTTATTTTCTTTTTTTTTAAAGCTGTTATGTGGCTGCTGAGAATTGAACTTGGGTTCTCTGGAAGAAGTAGACCATAGTATCTTCAATGTCCCCCAGCCTTTTGGTTATCAGCTCATTAAACAATACCATAGCAACAACTGGTAACACCCTTAAAAGATACCACTTAAAATTTCCCTTTCATTATACTTAGATTAAGACTAATAAATGTTTGGATTAAAATGGTGTAAGAGTTCATCATGTTAATGAGTGGTGACTGGAACATTTGTTGCAGTAACAGAGAGCGATCTGAAGCACATACGTTTTGCATTGCCAATCATTGGCACTAAATAAGCCCCGGCTCTTCTCTGCCAGTGTCTTTCCAATTTCTGTTCCCCCGGCTTTCATCATCTTGGCCTCAGTTGTCTTCTCTGAAAACAAACAACAAGATGTAAATCCCAGGAAACAAAGAAGTGACCTGCATGTACAGTATTAAGAGGATTGTCCGTTAGCACTCACCTCGACCACACCTGTTACAGCTGGTTCTCCTAGCAAAGTTTACATTTCCACACCTGAAAATAAAACGAGAAGCACTTAAAGTAGTAATTTCTAGACACTTATAAGAATGTTTACATTTTACTGTCCTCATTACACCTGGAACATAGAACAAGCTTATCCCATCAGCGGGGAGAAACAAGAGCTGGGTAAAAATCTCAACCTTGTGCTTACAGCTAAGGAAGCCACTTCAGGATCCAAACCTTGTTATCTTCAGACTAGCATGTATCATTAGTTACATAAAAGTCCTTTGTTCCAAAGTGCCATCAGACTCTTCTATAACAATTAGACAAGATACTAGAGAGATTTAAAAAAAAAAAAAAAAAGATTTTTTTTTTTTCAGTACAAGTAATAAATACGATGAGTTTTAAAAGAAGCATAAAATTCAAGCTGGGAGGTGGTAGCACAAGCCTCTAATCACAGTACTTGTGAGCCAGAGGCAGGCAGGTCTCTGTGAGTTGCAGAACCCTGGCTACACAGACAGAGAAACTCTGTCTAGAAGAAGAAAAAAAAAAAAAAAAAATCACAACATCCTAGGGATAAATCCACCAGGAAAAAAACACATACAGAAGGACTCCAGAGGACCAATGAAATGTTCCTTGAGGGGTAGAAAGTGGGACGATAACAAAAAGACTGGCTATATTAACTAAAAACATAATTAAATAGTAAAGAAATCTGAGTAATTATAGTATTTATCAAATCTAAAACTGCAAGGAACAAGAAACAAAACCACAACCAACAGAAAAAGTGTAACCTTATGACATTAAATATTTAAGTTTTTATACAGTTGCACCACAGTAGTATTCATCAGTTAAAAGCATGTTAGATACTCGAATTTAATGCTTAAATAAGAAACGAAAAAGCCATCACTCGATTTAATAAATAAATAAATAAATGAGATAAACAAGTGAAAGACTAAACTGAATGACTCCATACAACTTTTAGGTCGCTTTTCTGTTAAAAAAAAAAAATACGTTTCAAGTAACACTGAAAATATATTCTGAAAACTGTCTCCTTGATTTGTATATTCAATACAAACAACATTTTGTTTCAGTCGAGTTTAGGTATACAGTAGTCTGAAGGAAGAACTCTCACAAAGTAGTACATGGGTGTTTTCAGTAAGAACACAGAGCATATTTTCTACGAGTGTCTTAATCGCTGAAGGGTTCCTGAGTGCCACACAGTTCCCTGCAGTGTCAGTCCAAGAGGATCTCAGTTCTAGTCTGTTGACTTGGTGTGCTTTAAGCCTGATAACATCAGTCAGATCCCAACCAAGTGAGTATGAGTGACATCATTTCCTTGCTCTCCACACACTACCCATTTCGGTGTTCACTGTAGTCGAGCAATGTATTTTCTAGCAAAGGTACTTCAAGCTAGACACTCTGCAGTAGATAAAACTAACAGTAAACCCGGGCTTCCTTCAGCTTTGGC
Source organism: Rhabdomys pumilio (assembly GCA_030674055.1). Lineage (NCBI taxonomy): Eukaryota > Metazoa > Chordata > Mammalia > Rodentia > Muridae > Rhabdomys > Rhabdomys pumilio. The sequence continues at coordinate 2,036,814 of JANHMN010000001.1, forward strand.
TCTGGCTTTCCAAGAACGCGAGCTGGTACAACACTTAAAAAAAAATAGGGACACCTATTCAGTATGATCTCCGTAGCCATAAGCGGAGCACACGGACTTCCCGGCCACGTACGCGCCCAGGCCTCCTGCCTCTTCTCGGCAAGAGAGTGAGAAAAGCCAAGTCACTGGGGACGGCCAGCAGGCCCGAAGGCACGGCGGCCGCAGGGAGGGAGGGAGGGACGGCGAGCGGCCCCGGCAGAGCTCGGAGCAGGGTCACTGAGCCGAGGGTTCAGCTCCGCGCGGGGTCACGTGCGGGCCGCCCGCGACCGCTCAAGGCCGGCGGCGACCGCCCCGCCGTCCCCACAAAGGCCGCGGCCCCGTCGCCGTCCTCACAGGGACCTCCCCGCCACCCCCGGCCCCACGCCATCCCGCCGCGCTCACTTCTTGTCAGGGCAGATCCAGTCCCCGTCACTGACTCGGAAATTCTTGGTCGACATCTTGGACGCCAGCAGCAGTGCCGCCCGCAGCGACGTCCCCACCGGAGCCGCGGGGCCTCGCGCCGGGCTGTCCGCGCGCCGCCGGACCCGCCCTCTCCTGGGGGTGGGGGAGAACGCAGACCGCCCGACTGCAAGCCTGGAGCAGCGGTGCGGAGATGACGCCCGAGAACCAGCAACCTGTCCGGAGGCTCTGTCTGGATGCGGCCTTACCGCCTTCCTGAGCAGGCGCTGTGAGGACAGCCGGACCCGGCGGCCATCGCAGCAGCGCTCTCGGCAGGCCGAAGGACCCTAGAGAAAGGCATTTCCGTTTCCGGGGCGGGGCTAGGGTGCAGAGGCGGAAGTGACTTGGCGAGGCTCGAAAGCCCACGGCCTTGCGCGTTGCCTAGGGTTCACTGGGGCGAGCGATAAGGTGGGCGGTTCGAGTCTTTGGAGAAGATTATTTTATTTTTATTTTTGGACAGAGTCTGAGGCTTAGCCTAGGTTGTCTCAGACTTTATTGTTTCGTTCATACCACTTCGAACCTCTGTCATTCTTCTGTAGGCCACGTCAAAACGCTAGGCTTTTTCCTGTGAGAACACAGGGCTCTCAATTTTAGCTCCACCTGGCTTGTATAGTCAGGCTGCTTAGTATTTGGCTGGAAAAGTCATATTAATAAAAGGGAGAGAACTACCCTTTTGAGGATGTTGTTTTAAAACTTAGCTTTTAAAATATTTAATATGTGTAAGAGATAAACCCTGTACACAGAGGAGCCATCCAAAGGTTTTAGAAATAGGACATTGTCAGTACTGATACAGTTACTGGTGTCTTCTGACCCAAACTCACTACCTTTCCCCAGATTTAACACTGGCCTTTGGGTTTATTCTCTTGCTTTATAAAAGATTTAGTTCCTATACTGTATGCTTACTTTTTAAAGTGAGAAATAGGGACAGTTTGCTGTTAACAGAGGGTTGCTTTTAGTTCAGCATAATTTCTGAGTTTGCAGATAGTTGCATGTAACTAACTCACTTTTATTTCAGTTATACATATTCACAATTCTTTCTTGTGATAGTTAAGCCCCAAACCCTGCACTTTGTCACAAAGTACATGCAAATATTCTTACAGTTAACCTCCAAACCCCATGTTTTGCCACCGTTATTCAACATTCATGAACATTTGTGCACACAGGTTCTGGCATTTACATGAGTTTCTAGCATATAGCTTGTATCCAGGAGAAAAAAATTGTTAAACTGTTTTGGTTTTAATGTCTAACATCTTTGATAATTATATCTATGTCGATCTTCTCACTTGAAAGCTGTTGGTTGTATTTTATTTTGATAGTTGTCTACACCTTACCAGTTATTTTGTATTGTATAATCACTGATTTCCCCCCCCCCCTGGATTTTTATCTTGGGTAATGTGGAATTTTTATTTTCTTTTAGCAAGCAATCCTTGGGTTGGCATCACAAGCTCAGTCTTGCGTGTGAGTACTGGTTCTATATCAGTTGGCTCCTCTGAGTATTTGCTGTGCTTTGAACAAACTGTTTTTATGTGTGGGTGTTTTGTCTACATATATGTCTGTGTACCACATGCATGCTGGGTACCCTCAGAGGCCAGGGGGAAGGTGTGGATTCACTGGAACTAGAGTTACAGATGGTTGTGAATCAGCATGTGGGTGCTGGGAATCGAACTCTGGACCTCTGGAAAATCAGTCAGTGTTCTTAATCACTGAGCCAACTCTCCAGTCCCTCCTATCTTGAGTCTGTCCTATACATACACACTTGGGTTGGTTTGGTGTCTTAGCAGTACTTTTAGCTGTAGCTCATTACACGAACCATTTCCATCCTGCTTTGCTCAGTTGATACTTGTGTAGCACATAAGTATCAGGACAGAACTTGTGTAGGTTCATACACACCTCTCCGTCCATCTTTTTTTCTTAGATTCCTCTCACATAGTCTGTTTTGCAGTGTTCCCTTTTTCTGGTCCTTTTGTGAGAAATACAAGGTTTCCCTTGGATTTTTAGCAGCTTATCATAGCTATAGCATTTGACTAGGGCCCTAACACAAGGTGAAGTGGTGAGGGAAAAGAGAAAGGTGTGGGATGTTTTTTTCTTCACACTTGTAAGACTACAGAAACTTCCTCTCCCTGTCATATGAAAGTATAGTTTCTCCTATATGTTCACTCTGGGTGGGAAGAGAGCTGTGAAATTAAGTATTTCCTTATGAACTGGTAGCTCGCAGATGTGCATTTCCCCAGTTCGTATGGCTGGAAAAAATTGTGTTTTTTAAATTAATTCAATTATTATTGTTTGTGCTATTACTACAGATTTACTAGCTAGCTACCTGACCAGCTACAAAAGAAAATAGCAAAACAAAAGGAAACAACCATCAACAAAGCCATACTACTAAGGTTTGGTTCTCTGTGGTAGTTTGCCCACAGATGAGATAAGGGTGTGTTTTATCTAAGTTTTCCATATGGTTAATGGAGAGAGACAAACAGTAGTGAACCTGTCCTGTCCTCTGTTGCTGCAAGTCAGGGGAGTGCAAATTAAAACCAGAATGTGTAAAACTACGACCTATCCATCAAAGTGAACAAAAAGGCTTAGAGGGTGGCCAGAGTCCTTATTGATTGCAGGCATACTTGATTGTCCTCAACTTCACCTGGGTTGATTTATACTATTTTAGTTTCATCATGGTGTGAACATGGTACCCAAGGTGTTTCAAAGTTTGAATCTTGAACTTTTCATAATCTAATGATATTGGTATACTTGAGATTCTGGATAGTAACAGTGAGCTATCATGAAGGACCTATATTCTATAGTATACAGTGTCACAAAGCTATTACGCCCAGGTATGTTCAGTTCATTTTCAGCTTACCATGGGTTTATCTTACGGAATTTTTAATCCAGTGAACTTTATGTAACCCCAGAGCAAGTCAAGCAGCATTTTTTTTTTTAAATTTGGAAAATACTTTTCAAACCCCACTAAATCTGAACAAGTGGATGCATACATTATAACCCTGAAACTTCTTAGGGTTTTTCTTAAGCCCTGCAAATGTTTCTATTGAAAGTATGTATAACAGAGTTCATAACTTCGTTACTCATGTCACCCCCAGTTGTATGTTTCTAGACATTGTCAATGGTAGCCAAAGCAAACAGTTAATTACATAGTCATTTAGTAAAATGTAACATGCAACAGTTAAGAATGACATTGAAGCTGCATTGAACACCATGAATGTCACCCACATTAAACTGAGAAATCCAGACACAAAATGGAAAAGTCTGTATCATTCTATTTATGTTCAGTTTAATAATTTCAGAATTAGTCTTGTATAGTGGTTATCAATGAGACTGGGGATTTTGACCAGAGCTAGTAAATTGGCATGCAGTTATTGTAATAAAGGAGTAACTGCAATTAAAACTTCTGGGCAAGTCAAGTCAATATAAAAGTCCTCTACAGCGAGTCTGAGATAGAATAAGCACAACTTAAAAGTATGTCTGCAAATAACCTCAACAGGTGAGTTCAAAGGCCATAGATGGCTTTTCAGGGAGTGACATTCCTAGGGTGAAGAGTGATTCTCCTTCTGTTAGCATGAAAGAAAAATACAACTACCCATTTTTTTATTCTAATCTTTTGGTAATTTTGTCCCATCTCCTTGGTACACTTAACCTATCATGGTGAAACATTCAGAGTGAAATATTCACGAAAGTTACTCTTATACATAATGCTGTATAATTATCACGCAGCCAAGCAAATCTTGGTCTCTGAGAGGTTAATTAGCTATTGTGGGCATATTGAGTTTTTTGAACTTACATGTTTTTTAAAAGTCTTTTTGGTTTTTTTCTTTTTTTTTTCTTTTTTCTTTTTTTTTTTTTGTTTTTTTTTTTTGTTTTTTTTTTTTGTTTTTTTGTTTGTTTGTTTGTTTTTGTTTTTTTTTGGTTTTTTAGAGACAGGGTTTCTCTGTGTAGTCCTGGCTATCCTGGAACTCACTCTGTAGACCGCCTGCCTCTGCCTCCCAAGTGCTGGGATTAAAGGCGTGCGCTACCACCGCCCACAAAATTAACTGGAATTCAACTTTTTGTTTGTTTGTTTTATTTTTTGAGACAGGGTTTCTCTGTGTAGCCCTGGCTGTCCTGGAACTCTCTCTGTAGACCAGGCTGGCCTGCCTCTGCCTCCCAAGTGCTAGGATTAAAGGTGTGCGCCGCGCCCCCCCCCCCCCCCCCCCCGAAAGTCTTTAGCTGTTCTGTTATGGCTTTTTCTACTGGCTAAGAACCAACATCAGCATATTTGCTTTAAATGCCAAACCACAACAGGCGAAAGAGGAGTCTAAAAGGGTTCTAGGAAGAGGATCTCATGGAATGGTGGACAAGAGCACACATTTCACGTCTGGAAAGGGGGCGTAGAAAAGCTCTTGTGTTTCGGTAGTACACTTTATCTCTTAAGACCAACTGCCTGCATCTTTAGTTCACAAGACAGTCAGTCAGAGGCTGTAATATCATGATTGGGCCTGAGCAAGCAGGCTCTTAGCCTGGACTGGCCCAGCTGTGCTTAGGGAAACCTCTCTTGTAGAGATCACAGTCTCTTGTGTCTTGGGCTGCTCCAAACTTGTTCTCTTGTGGGTCCTATTCCATAGAAACCCTGGGTTGTTTTATTGTCTTCTGGTAGTAGTGATGAGACACTCAGGTTTTGAGGTCCTCAGGATGTTTTCTTGCTGTTGTGTATGTCCCATAAAATCTCTGGGGCTGTCTTAATGTGAGATGAGCTAGGGTTGCATTTCCATGCCAGGCCCTGGAGGGAGGCATTGTTAACGTTCCCACTGACCAGGACAGTATTTTTTAAAATGGGATACAAGTTTGGATCATTGAAATGGTGCTGACAACTGATTAAAAAGTGATTTGTGATTGCCCAGAATAGGTTCAGAGTTCTGGCCTTCCTGCTACACACTGCTGAACTTTGGAGAAATCACATTTGTGAAGTTGTGTGTGGATGCTCCCCTTTCCCCAGAGAGGTACAGGTATTTATAGGCTCTTTTTGTTTGCCTCTGCCGCCATTGTTTTTGCCTTCCAGGCTTCCAGGTGGCATGGCAGGAAGCAGTTGTAGTTACTTTTGTCTCTTACCAGGGCATTTCCTGTGGCTGTACAAAACCAGCTTTTCCTTTTCACCCATGTCTTTTCTTGTTTTTAACTGACACAGCATCACCCTGCTCTCCTGGGTAGTTGAAAGTCTTGTTCAGATGATGAGCATTGCTTACTCTAATTAAAGAGAGGGCTTCATGACTTACCTGGGGTCCTACACCTGTCCTTACTGCCAGTAGCTATGGGGGTAGTCAGGCTCCCAGTTGGCACTGCAGTGTTCAAATTCCAGAATTGCCATGGATAAGGCCCAGAGGTATCAGAAGAAGCTGTGGGTGGAAGATGGGCTGCCTTGCAAATGCTATACATTCTATAAATGCTACCATATGCCAACAATTATTTATGTTTTTGTGCAAAATAATACAGCACAATGTAACATAACCTAGCATGTTTTCTGGGTAACACTTGTGTTTGGGTCTTCTTCCTCAAACACACTGATGCTGTTTTGAGGGTCCTTAGAAAGTGGCTCACAGACTGCACAGTAGATACTGTGGGATAGGAGTAGTGACTCAATAGGCTCTGAACAGATGGCATTAGATAACCAAAGAGACAAAGCATTTATGCCGCTTCACTAAAAAAGGCTACAGAATGTCTCTGTGAATAACAGTGTCACCACCTTCTCCTTGCAGTGACATCTATGAAATTATCCAGGAATGGTGTTTGTGACAAAAGAAAAAAAAATCAAGCAGGTTCCTCCTGGGAACAGGGAAAATTTTCATGTGCACTAACTGGACAATAAGTAGCCATGTAGCACATTTTTCTTACCCTATATATTTATCAATAAATTGCTATACATCAGATGGGTCCATAACTTGTAATTACGTTTATAATTAAATTGTTGCTAGAGAGATCCTCCCTAGTCATCTCCAAATGTTTTGAATATCTGCAGAGCATTGCTTGGTGAGGTACTTCTGATAAGCAGTCTATGATGTCCCTTCTGCAGACACCAGTGCAATATCTTAGCTGTAACATTATATTCCCCAAGGTTCTAGATGCCCTGGTCTGTTTCTGTGTGCACTTGTGACTCAGTTGGTTATGTCATCTCTTCAGGGCCATGATGACTGCTAGGAGGTCCCATGTGGGAAAATAACAAAGAAAGAGGTAGCTTGTTGTATTGGTGGGTTTTTTCTTTTTTCTTATTGTTTCTGTCTTTCTTTCTTTTTCATTCATTCTTTCTTTCTGGATAGCAATTTAACACAAAATTAGCAGCACAAACAACATGTTTATAATCTTCCAACTTCTGTTGCTGAGAAGGCTGAAAAGGACTTAGTTGGATTTTCTGCTCAATGTCTCGCCATGCAATATCAAGGTATAGATTTGTAGTTGTGATCCCAACTGAAGCTTGGATTCTTCTGAACTATTCTGGCTCTGGTTTTTAGAGCTCAGTCTTTGAGTATTGAGGTCATCATTTTCTTTGCAGATATTGGCCAGGGGTTTCTCACAGCTCCTAGAGACGGACCTCAGACGTGCGTCCCGTGGCCCTCTGAAAGCATGGAGCTTATTGCTCCGAAGCCAACAGGAGAGCTTCTCCCAGTCCTGCTGCTGCTGCTGTTACAGCTGCTTACAACAGCTCTTGTTGTGGCTAGAGTCTTATATTCAATGTGACACCATAGGAGAAATGATTCCACCACTTTTACTATATTACATAAACTAATAAAAGGAGGAGCATCCCATTATACTCTCAAACCCTGTTTATATTCAGGGAGAGGTTATAGCCCAGTTCACTGGGATCTTAGGAGCCATTTTTAGGTCTTGCCAACCATGGCTCTTGAATGGGCAACTGCTGCCAGCACATGAAATCCTTCTTTAACTGATTGTCCACTATTTTTAGAATAGCCACTAGTTTATTAGTGTGTTTAGGAAATAAGAATTTCCAGTATGAATCTGTATGGACACTCATGTTTCACAGACTTCAAAGCTACATCTTTGAGCATATTTTGTCACACAGTTTTCCTTACAATTTAAAATAAATGTATTGTAAAAAAAATGATCAAATTGTGTATGTTTGGTATAATTTATAGTTGACATTTCAGAAAGTCAGTGGATAGGATGCGTGCGCACACACACACTTCATAACTCTTCAACTTAACTGCTCTTTTTCATTTTGTAGGAATCTGGTGGAATTTATTTGCCAGCTGGTGTTTCAGAGTCCTTTATAAATTAATTATAGTATTTACTAGCCATGTGGAGGTGGGGAAATCTAATTAGGTCAAGGAGGCTGGCGCTGCTGGAGTCTGAAAAGCAAAGCTGTGTAAGGTGTCAGCTGCAGATTCCCTGTTGTGCTTTCTTGAGTACATGTTGGGGCAGGGTAGTGGGGCAACAGAAAAGATACATAAAAATTTACAGTAAAAAGTCATAATTTTGATTAACATGATTGAAGCTGTCCATCAATAAATGAATGAACAAACAAACCAACAAAATTCAAGCACCTTTTAGCTGACAAAGGCCTTTCCAGGTATTTCATTACAGTGTAAGAACTGGATTTGAGATGATAAAAGCATTCACTTGGGCAATAAATACAGAGCTGATGGTTGTAGGAAAAGAGAATTGTACCACAGTCTCCTAAAGGTGTGCAAAGGTGTAAATACATCTGTGTATGTATGAGAAAACTAGATTTTAGACAGACTCAAGAAGGGCAGGGAAGTTAAATGCATTGATGTTGATCCCATCACAAGAATCAGAACATGATCAATAAACCTTATCCTTAAAGGGTTGGAAATGGAGTGAGGTCACTAAGAACACAGAGAAGGTGTGAGCCTCAGGCACTGATGTTGCAGGCATTGCCTGAGGATGCTCTCCATGATTGTTGAGTCCTTTCTCACCCGAGTCCTCCCATTATGTTCTGCTTTCACTATTCTCAAAAAATATTTTTTGTTTTGTTTGATGAAAGACCTTTGAGAAAACCCATTCACACTGAAGTAAAAAAAAAAAAAAATCTAGTTTTAACATTTACATTCTTATAAGGGGATTATTTATTTGCCAGAAATAAAAATCTTAAAATCAAGGGTCAAAAAAACCCTCAAAATTTACTGGGGCTAGACAGTAACAAAAATGAATGACTGAGGGCCCAAGTAAGATACTAGGGGATGAGGGAGATTGTGACAAACTATTTGAGGACATGAAAATCTGAAATGCTGTGTCAGCCAAAGAAAAAGTGCCAACTGAATTATTATATCAGGCCAGAAGTTGCTCCTATTTCCTGCCTTTAAAGTTAAGTTGTGTTTAGAATTTGATGGTAGAGTTTAGCAGAGAAATGGATTCAAGAACAGGAGCTAGTGCGGGAACGCCTATATCTATACAGAAATCTTCTTTTACCCAAATCTACTGGGAGACCCTGGCCGGCATTCTCTTGGCTCACTGTCTCACAGGCCCCAGCATCTGACCTGACTTTCCTCTGTCTATTGCCATTATTCATTTTTCAGTTTTTGTAGTCTGAGAGCTGCAAAACAGAGCTGGAGACTTGCTTGCAGGCAGAAACTACAGGGAAATAGATGAACTGCAGAGAATTATATCATCAGGACCCTCCTGCTTCTTGTCTGGGAACAGTCTAGTCAGCTTCCACTGGGACCATGACTGCTCTAGCATGCCCTGCTCCAGGTGGTTCACATTTCTTAAGCCTCAGGGACAGTTTTGGATTCCTGTCCTATACAGCACAATCAGAATATGTAGTCTGCTGATGAAAGAAAATTAGCTGCCCTTTTGTTCTTAGAAGGGCATCCTATGAGGGGAAAAAAAGTAAGCTAACAGCCTGGTTGAATCCTATGGTCAACAGAAAACCGAGCTAGATGGAAGAATAGTTCATAAAAAAAAAAAGGAAGGACTTTTTTTTTTTTTTGGTAATTAACATTGTTGTTTATTACAAACCACAAAATAACTGGTGTTTTCTCTGTGCCAGGCTTGGCCCTCAGACACAAGTATCATTATTCTTACCCCTCACTCCTCTCCTCCAGACCCCCTCCTCTTCCCCAGATTCATTCTTCCTTCACTGAGGGATAGCAACCAAACATGACATACAAAGTGGCAATAAGACTAGACACATGCTGTTATATTAAGGCTGGACAAGACAACACAGTGGGAGGAAAGGGGCTCCAAACACAGACAAAAGAGTCAGAGGCAGCCCCCCACTTCCACACCAAGCTACACAACTATAACAAATGCAGAGAACCACCAAATGGGCTCCCTGGTTGTCAGTTCAGTCCCTGTGAGCCCCTGTGAGCCCCTGTGAGCCCCTGTGAGCCCCTGTGAGCCCTGGTTAATTAATTCTGTGGGTTTTCTTGTGGTGCCTTTGACCCCTCTGGCTTTTACAATCCTTCTTCCATCACTTCTACAGGATTCTCTAAGCTCCATGTAATGTTTGGCTGTGGGTCTCTGTATCTGCTTCCATTGGTTGTTGGAGGAGGCCTCTCTGATGAGGATTATCTAGCCTCTGGTCTACAAAAATAGCAGAATATCATTAGGAATCATTTCATTGACTCCTCCCCAACCCCAATCATATTTGGTTCTATTCTAGGTTTCTGGATTATCCAGTCACTGGTTTCTGGCCTTCCAGGCAGTGTCATGAGCTCCCTCTTGTGACATGGGTCTCAAGCTGGACCAGTCATTGGTTGGGCTCTTTTACAAGTTCTGTGCCACCTTTAAGCCCAGTACATCTTGCAGACAGGACAAACTGTAGGTTTTCTGGCTGTGTTAGTGTCTCAGTCTGTTCACTGGAAGAGATATCTGGTTTCAGAAGATGGCTATGCATTTCCTATTACTAGGGGTCTACCTAGGGTCACTGTCATAGATTCCTGGGAGTTTCTATTGCAATAGGTTTTTACCTCACTCCCCAAATTCCACTCCTCCAACCCCCATTGGTTCCCATTGTCTCTCCCAATACTCTATTCCTACACTCTCCAGGCCCCTCACCAGGAACAATTTTTTTCTAATGCAAAAACCTTCCAGAAGGATTTCCCTGGGGCAAGGGTTAGTTGTAGTTAGCTTGGAATTTGTTGTCTTATGCAACATGGCCTCCCCGGAGGATGTTATGGGATGTTACACCATTGTATAATGGTGAGGTGTAAAATGGGGATGTTTCAGAAATCACATGCTCCCAGTTTGTGGAATAGTATGCAAAACTTCTATGGAAAACTTGCTCATTATTGTAGATCACAGAAAGGAAGGATCTGGAAGCCACCTGCAATGTTCTAGAACTTTTTCTGCTCTATATTTGTCTCTTGACTGCCCACACTCCTGAAATGATCAGTGAAGTCTGAAGCCATCTTTGATTTTGTAGGACTTGTTTGAAGGCTAATCCATGAAATACCAGTCAGAATGTAGCATTCTCTAAAAGTTATTTTAGGACACTGAGAGAGTTCTCTCTTCAGTGGAGTTGCCAAGCTGGTGTATGTGAATGTGAAACCTATGTTATAGAAAGAATTATAACCTATGTTATAGAAAGAATGCATAGATTGTAAGAACTGAGAGATAAAATCAAGAGAGAGAGAGAGATTGAAAGAGAGAGAGGGGGAGACAGGGAGAGGGGGGGACAGGAAGGGAAGGGAGAAAGGGAGGTTTGAATATAGCACTTGAATTTCTGAATTTAGTTTTGTGTAACTCATGTCTGTTCATTGGAAGTAATAGTCACATGAACCAAGTTAGAGAATTTTCTTTTGGTTTAAAGTCAATTGCACAGGATTCTGTAACTTGAGACCACAAATTCTGATTAATACTACAATGGCATTTTGTATTGGCTGTACTGGGAGGGATTGAGGACTCAGGGCTCAGTAGCCTACCAGGCAGGAGTGGTTCCCAGAGGCGACTCTGTGATCTGAGGAATATATATATTGTAAATCTGTCCTGAAACATGAATACATATCAGATCTAATTTACACTTACCTGTTACTGAATTTTAAATAAAATTGCAGACATTATAGTGATATTTTAATCATGTTACTCCATGTACTCATGAAGAGAGACTCTGTCTTACTCTTGCTAGCTTTACCTTTTGTGTGACCAGGTAACATAGGGTGTCTTCATAAATTTGTCTTTGATTTAGGCAGCAAACTCTAACAATTATGGTTTTTTTAAATATTTTAATTATCTATGTGTCTATCTCTAGTTCTTCATAGATAGGGAGTGGGACTTGATCTCCACAACTGCAGCATCTGGAGCATAGGTGGGGCTCAGTGATTTTGGAACAAATAGGTTTTGTTTTATTTTTTACCATCTCTGACCTGTGCAAATCTACTTTGTGGGAAACTCTCTTCTAAATGTTCTGGGTTATTTTACTTGGTATAAGGCAAATTGAAGCATTTGTAGCAATGAGCTGCTCACATTGTCCCATAGTTTGATAAATGGTTAAAATTTTGGTACTTTGGAACTAGAGACCTCACTCTGCTTCCTGATAGCTTTGCAACTTTAGTTCAGGCCCAAATACTTCCTCTCAGCCTCCTCACCTGGCTACAGGGATGGACAGATCCTGTTCTCAGTAGTGAGCACTGTATGTAGAACAGTTTGGATGGGGGAGCATCTGGACACAGTTAAGGAACAGGTAAGTGCTTGCTATCACTGTCATTATTGTTAGTCTCCAGACCTCATGTTCACCAAAGTGAAATGGGACAATACTACATGACTATGCAAAATTTAAATGAACAATTCCTGTAACATGCCTGACAGCAACATACAATTACCAACTTCTAAGAACCAAAACAAGACTGTTGTATATTTAGTATGGCGCATACACACACACACACACACACACACACACACACACACACACACACACTCCTGCAATGTTTGTGTTAACAGGTAGACATCTGTACCAATCTGTCTGGGTTCTAACCCAGGCTGCACTCATTGTCTGAGTGATTGATTCTGAGCAGGTTATGTAATGTCTCAGGATCACCTGTAATAAAATGAGAATAATGATAGCATCCACTTCCTAATGTGGTTTGAGGTTTAGTTGCTGAGGTCCCCCCTAAAGCAATAAAGGCAACAGCAGGCGAACAGCACGCAGCCAATAAACCTAAGCTGTCAGTACTTCTCTGAGTCTCAACCACTGCCAGTGGTGAAAGTGATTGTCTACCTGTCCAGGCTGCAGTGTAGATACGCTGTGATGAAACTCATGAATATAACTAGTAAGTGGTGGGTACTTGATAAATGCCAGCCTCTTGTCCATTTTTATGATTCAGGAGACAACTTGGAATTTTATGATGCCTTGGGGTTGCAGCGCATAGCATCAACCTCATTTGTGTGCACTTGTAGGACAGAGAGGATCAAATGGAATTTTACCAGTGACACATATTAAACATTGTTCATTAAATAAATACTGTTCAATGAACTAATTTATTGTCTAGTTTTCTTTTAAAAGCAGCCTGGTCAAGAATTATCCAATACATTTTAATTCTTTTGATTCTGGTCACAGATACAGTGTTGTGCCAGAAAGCATTTGTGAACCCCAAAAGATCACCAAGGATCCATTTCTGATGTAATACCTACCTACCTACCTACCTACCTACCTACCTACCTACCTACCTCTTTCTTTCTTTCTTTCTTTCTTTCTTTCTTTCTTTCTTTCTTTCTTTCTTTCTTTCTTCCTTCCTTCCTTCCTTCCTTCCTTCCTTCCTTCCTTCCTTTCTTTCTTGATGGAGGCCAGTCCCAAGATCCCAAGATGGAGTAGGTTTGGCCTCCAATGGTGATTTACTCTCTGCAAAGAAATAGGTTATTCTTTCAAGTTTTTTGGTGGCAAATCCTGGGACACAGTCTGCAGGAGCTGCAGAAAGCTACCTCCAATCAGAGAGTGGACAAGGAGTTGAGGGCATCATTACTTCCTTCTATGATGTATGCCTGAAGGTTTCTAATGGGCAAGCTTTTTGAGCCTCTTAAACCTTAAACCTGCTTGTCTCTTTTTTTTTTTTTTTGGTTTTTCGAGGCGGGGTTTCTCTGTGTAGCCCTGGTTGTCCTGGAACTCACTCTGTAGACCAGGCTGGCCTCGAATTCAGGAATTCAGAAATTCACCTGCCTCTGCCTCCCAAGTGCTGGGATTAAAGGCATGCGCCACCACCACCTGGCTAAACCTGCTTGTCTTGATGATTTTGTTGGTTAAAGTCTTAAACGATGTGAGAGGCTTTGTTAAGACTATAATTGGTTGAAAAAGTCTTTAACTGGCCTACAGGAGCACACATTGCTGGACAAAGAGTGTGTGGGGGGGTTGGGGCTGATGTTAACAAAAAGTGGTGGTGGGGGGAGGTCTTTAATGCATTCATGGAAGAGACAGGTCTGTAGCAGATAATAAGATGTGCTAGGCAAAACAATCCAGCAGGTGGCAGCTCAGTAACGTATAGTCACAAGTCATTGTAGGGAACCAGTGTTCTTTTCTTTTTTCTTAGAACAATAGAAAACTCCATATCAAGGAGTTTTTTTGTGTGTGGAAAAGTTAGCACATACCATCTCTGCCTGTGACTATGCTATTCTAGAAAATCAGAACTGTTATGTGAAGTTACCCAACTTAAAAGACATTGGAGTTTTCTGAAGTCTTTACTAACACTCACGCCATTGTTTTGAAGCATGTGTATGTATTTTCTATGTTCTAAGAGATGGCAGATTTAAATTTTTTTCAAGTAAAATGGCATTGCAACCAATAATTGATCACTTTGAAAAGTTTCCCAAAATTTTAGCATTCCATGCATAATTTCTTTAACAGTTAAGGTATTCAGGAAATTCGGAGGCAGTAAAGGAACCTGAGATGCTCAGGGCATAAGAATAAAACAGCAGCATTTCCAGTGAGGTTGAATATGTATATATATAATGGAAAAACAAACAAAAAGACAAGTATTCTTAGAATACAAGCTCAAGGATGGAGCATCTTGCTATATGTATGTCCAGGTGTTAGGAATGTCCTGATCCCAGAACAGAATACTGGCAATGCCTTCTGAGGCAGCACCAGGCCATTATACACTGTGTCTGTTTAACTGAGCATATTGTTACACCCTTCGGCAACAAATCTGCATCGTTCCCTGTTTTATCGGGCACCAGGGCCTGACAGATTTCTCGCACAATTAAGCAGTCAAAAGTGATGCAATTTTGAAATGAAATGTGTTTATATTTTGAGAGCCATCAAATGAAGCTTATATGCTTATAAATACCTAATAAAATGAAAGGCTTCTGTGGAAGCCCATTTTAAGATCACATCATAACATTTTAAGTGCATAGGTCTCATGAAGTTTGTTCCAATTTCCAGGTGACAGACACATAAGATCCCCCTGATAGATGTGTAGTTCTGGGTACTCACATGCTACTCACGCTGACAAAGGTTTAGAACCAGCATTTTCCTCACTATCTTTCAAGGGTCGGTACTAAACGTAATTCAGTTTTGTTCAAGTGAAAAGGATAAAATTCCCAAAGTCCAGTTTATTTAGGTTAATTTGGTAGAGGCTGACATTCCTCTCCCAAACAGCCCACTAAGTCCCATTCTGGTAATATAAATCAGCCTGAGCTGTAGATGCCTACAGAAGAGACTTTTGTCAATTGGTAGGAAGATCATAGAGTTGGGGGTTTGAAAATTGTAGTGGTTTTAATAAGAATGGCCCCAACAGGCTCATATATTTGAATATTTGGTCATTAGGGAGTGGGACTACATGAGGGGAATTAAGAGATGTGGCCTTGTTGGAATAGGTTTGGCCTTATTGCAGTAGACAAGGCTTTGTTAGTGTTTGTGTGGCCTTATTGGAGGAGATGTGTCACTGGGGATGGACTTTGAAGTTTCAAAACCTCAAACCAGACCCAGTGGCTCTCTCTTCCTGGTGCTTGCAGGTCCAGATGTAGAACTCACTCTGTCAATTCTCCAGTACCATGTATGCCAATGTGCCACCATACTTAACCAAGCCAGCTCAGTCAGTCAACAGGCTCTCCAGTGCAGGAGTGAGGTTTAAAAGTAAAGAGCCGATTAGACAATATTGCAGCATGACTCCAGCCAGTTCTGAGGCTGAAGGCAGGTTAAATCATTTTAATTACATGCAAGTATTTAGGTCAGTTCTAGGTTGAGGCACCAACAATACAATAGATACATATAATCAAGGAACAAACAAGGTAATACACAAAGTCCCTAGAACACTCTCGAGATCACTGTTTCTAAGGGTTCATCAGGATGACAAAAATATCTAAGCCTACTTCCCTATCCTAGCCCACAGTCATATTCATGCCTGAGGCCTACTTCTTTGTTCTAGCCTAAGTCTTGGATTCCTGACTGAACTTACTTCTCTGTTTTAGCCTAAAATTAGATATTCCCGAGTGAACTTACTTCCTTGTCATGGCCCAATATCAGATTTCTGCCTAAAGCCCATTTCCTTGTCCTTGGCCAATGTCAGATTCCTGCCAAGCAGCCCCCAAAGCTCTCCACACATGCTGCCCAGCATGATAATAATAGAGTAAACCTCTGAAACAGTAAGCAAAACACTTGCTTTGTCTTGGTCATGGCATCTCTTTATATCATAATATCACTGACAAAGACAGAAGTGAAATTTAAGGGTACTTTATCGTGAGTTAATGCTAATTCGCAGGGATTTTCTTTTACCTGGATTTCATCATCGTGTGTGTGTGTGTGTGTGTGTGTGTGTGTGTGTGTGTGTGTGATAGTTTAAAAACATTTTTCTTTATTAAAACACTTTTATTATTTTATAATTCCATACATGCATATAATGCATTTTCAGAATAATATTTTTATTGATTATTTGGGAATTTCACATTATGCAACTCAATCACACTGATTTCCCAAACCTTCCATATCTGCCCCTACTCTTGTGACCCCCCAAAAAATAAAAAATTAAAATTAAAAGGTCCAGTTTATGTTACCTATATACTTACTAGAGCAGGCCCAAACTCTCAGTGTCCTGCCCCTTAAATAAAACCGCTCGGCCAGAAGCTATCAATTGTGGAGCCCTAATTTAGCATTCTTACCACATTTGCTACTTTTTTTGTGAGCGGGGCTGGGGTGAGTGTAGGGGCTATCACAGAAGCCTTTCATATTCCTCTTTCTCAACTATGCCTCTGCAGACATTGATATCACTGTAAAAGTAGCTTCCTTGCTCTTTATAGTCAGTGGGAGCAGGGATCTAGGGCTTCCACAGTTTCTAGGAATAGCACAGACCACAAACACAGCCCTTAGCTGCAGTAGGCCTTGGCACCTAGACATGTCTTGCCATGCCAGTTATTGTAGCTCACAACTTCACATCTGCTTAAGACTGTTGATATTTTTTTTTTTTCCTCTCAGCAGACTGCATAGCACCATCCAGCCCTAGGAAAGTTAGCCAGCAGGGAAACCTCTTGGTCAGTACTGATTTGATTTCTCTATGTCTTGGCACCAATGTGTATGATGTCTTCAGAGATGGGGGTTCTTACTATCAAGTTCTAGTAGCAACCAAGAGCAATGGCAACAGCCTGTGTTGTTTTAGGAGTCTCTCATATACCTGTGACTAACAGCTTGAGGGGAGGTATACCATAATGTGAAATTCCCAAATATTTGTCAAACTAAGGCTACTGGGAGGAGCATTGTCACCTGTGTAGTTACTCAAATTAAACACACACACACACACATAAATGTTCACACATGTACACGTGCACGCACGCACACAAATGAACACACAGTTTATAGAATATTTGGCTTCCATATGGCTTTGGTGTTAGTGATCTCTCTTCCCCACCCTTTTATCCTCACACTTAAGCTTTCCTCCCCATGATTCTCTCCTTTATCCGTTGTATCACCCATTTTCTACTCTCCCTACTTCTTTCTTCCCTACCAATATCCTCTTTCTGTCTTTCTGGATTCTACAGTGCTCCAAGTTGCACACACAGATCTAAAGATTCCATAATAGGAGCCACATGTGAGTAATAATAACTGCTAATGTTTAATGGTAACAGGCACCATTAAAGTTATAGTTTCTTTATTTGTTCACTAATCTCAACAGACATTTATGAACCATCTCACATACAGACCCCAAGAACCATAGCAGAGAGTGTTAATGCACAATGAATGTTTCACTGTATGTATCTCTTCTGAGGGGCTTATGCCAGAACGGGAAGACAGGCAAGTAAATTATAATTATACATAGAATGATAAGGGTTATTACATATTTGTATATGATCTGTGGAAAAACACACAAGGGAACAATTTGTATCACTTGGGGGTTTTGTGGCAAAAACAAATTAGAAATTACATTTGAACTGGGTTTTGATTTGAGCAAGAAATCCCACAAGACAAGAGACAACTCATAGTGTAGGAAAGGAAACAGATACAGATGCAATGAAGCATTGTATATTGTGATAGTGTAAGACAAGGAGAGGCAACCAACAAGACCATAGACATCAGACACTAAAGAGCTTGCAGGGCTTCTGTGATAAGGAGCTACTGACAAGCCCTGAAGGTATTTCAAAGGATATGGCCTAATATAGACACTGAAGAAGTTATCCTAGGGGATGGTGTGAAAATAGAACTAGCCTAGGAATAGGCAGCATGAGGCATGTGCAGGTCCTTAACATCACCATGGAGTAACAGTGGAGAAAGACACATGTTAAAATGTATTTAGAAACTGAAATGACAAATCTTGATGATTAGTTGCTAGGGAGAAGAAGGAATTAAAAAGAAGGAAGAACCGAAAGATAACCTAGATAGATCTAGGTCACATAATTAATACTGAAGTTTTGATAGGCATTTACTGTATCATCTTCAAAGGCTTCTGAAAATCACAACAGGCAAAAAGAAATAAGGCTCTCCAAAGTTAATGCCAATGTGAGTGCTATGAACTATTGTGAGTCTTCAGACCTGATGCTTAGTTCTAATCCCAACACAATAGCATTCAGAGGTGGGATGTTGAGATAATTGGGTTTAGATAGTGTCATAAGTTCTTATGATAGGATTAGTGTCTTTATAAGAAGAGGCCGGTCAGACACCTCTCTCTTTGACATGACAGGATTCAGCAAAAGGTAGCTGCCAAAAGAAGACCCTCACCAAAACTGGAGTGTATTGGTACCCTAGCCCTTCACCTCCAGCCTATAGAACTAGTGTCTGATGCTGAAGTCATGAGGCATGTGTTATTTTGTCACAACTGCCTGATCAGACAAGAATTAGCAAATTGTTAGTAATTTACGGAGGCCACACATTTTCTGTCTGGTTCTGACTTACCCTTTATCTTACCTGTAGTGGACAGTGGGATAAAAATTCAGTTATGAGGAGCCTGCCCTAGAGAAATGGGAACTTACTAAGCCATACTTACTTACTTGAGAGCTAAGTTTAGAAAATAACTGAGATTTTGTATTCCATGGATTTCTTTAAAAATTCAATTGCAATTTATTGACATTTGATTTTTGGAACCTGTGCTGTGTTTTGGGTCATGAGTTGGATATCTCCAGCCATCTCCTTGCTTTTTCCTCCTTCTCTTGTCATAGACATGCTTTGGGAATTGTGCCATTGTCTATAAATCATCATTATATTATGCCATGGGCTAAACATGGTGCTAAGTTGACCCATAGGAATCAAAGACTTTTAGAGCCTAGATTTTTCTTACAACAGACAGACTTCTGAAGCAGAAACTTGGCTTTCAGACATAGAGGAGGTGATAGACTGTAGAGATGAATGTTACTTATTGTTGACATAGGGAAGTCCTTGCACACACACATAAAATGTAATTCCAATATTTTAAAAAGATATTTGTTATTACTTTAATTTTTTTATGTGTCTGAGTGTTTGCCTAAATGTATGTCTGTGCACCACCTGTGTGCCTGGTGTCTGAGGAGGCCAGAAGAAGGGTTGGAGTCCCTGGAACTGCAGCTAAAAGTGTTTGTGAGCCATCGTGTGGGTGTTGGGAATAGAACTCTGGTTGTTTGGAAGAGCATCTGTGCTCCTTACTGCTGATCTGTGTCTCTCGCCTCCATTTCAGATATTTTAAATCAAATATACAATCCATTATTATAGCCAAGGATGGTCTAACATCCTGACTATTGTACTATTGTTACTGAAAGGAAAAGATAGTCTACAAATCAGGACAGCAATTCACAGAATTTGTTTCTCTGGTAAATTTTATGTTAGAATGTTGTTTAAATACAGTCTTCCCATAAACACACACACACTCACAAGGAGTTTGAGCCGGAGCAATAAAACTAGCTATCAAAAAGCATTCACTGCCTATAACATTTATCCTGTAGCCTGTGAGCTCATTTAACAGTGGAGGCTTGGGTTGTACCCCCTCCCCCTTGCGTCCTTGCTATATGAAGTCGACATTCAATACAGCTGACCTGACACTAAAATGAACCATTATCCGGTACCAGCTGGCAGAGGAGGTGCAATGTCTTCCACTCTCCTTACACTCCAGAGCGTGGCTGATGTTTCCTCTGGGTTGAACACACACAAAGCACTTCATCAACAATTTTATACATTTTCTGTTAAATTGAGTTTACTCTTCTTACAGGAATTTCCCTCTAGGTACTTTTTTTCAAATAACACATGAAGCATTTGAGGTGAACTAACACTTTTTAATAAGAAAGTTTGTGGCTATAAAAAAACCAAAGGAAAGACTATTGAGGCACTTAGAAAAATTGGTAAGCAAAACAAAAAGGTATAAATATTAAAACTAAAATTTCCAAGAGCCAGTGTTACTTAAATGGGACTTATCTGAACTTCTTTGGTGCCTGCTCCATAAAATGCCCGTCTATCTTACCATCAAGAGCACTAAGCAGAGGGCCTAGGGAACTGGCTGGCCTGGTAAAATGCTTGCTATGAAAGCAAGAAGAGCTGAGCTTGAATCCTTTCACCTACATAAAGAGTTGAAGAGAGCACTGCTCACCTATCATCCCAGAACAGGGGAGGCAGAAACAGGAAGATCCCTGGGACTTGTTTGCCAGCAAGTGTAGCCCATCAGCGGACTTCAAATTCAGAAAAAGACTGTGCCTCAAAAAATAATGTGCCAAAACAACCAAGGAAGCTAAACTGACCTCTAACGTCTACACACATGCATAACCCAAGATGCGTGCATCTGTTTCTTGCCTCTTGCTACCACCACCCACCCTTCTTGTGTATTCTACAGTAGAAGATTCCTTTAGTGCTTCTCCTTTGAAGTCAGGCTTCTGGGAAACATTCCCAGGAGAGGGTGCTGTAGGGTGCCCAGTAGGACGAAGCACTGCAGTGTCTGGCTGTGGTTCCCTGGGTGCAAGGTGGCATGAGAACATCTGCTGGAGCTCTGGCTGTGCTATGTGCTCAGAACTGGCCCTTCAGTAAGCTCACAGAGGTGTTGTGGGGACAACCAACCTGCTGTGATTGCAGGGTGGAAACCGTCACCCCAAAGGCTTCCAGTCTTCATCAGCTCTATTCCTTCCTAGCTGTCTGCAACATATATGTGCCCTGGAAGCTTCCTACCAATCCTTCTGTGTGCTGTCTGCAGCCAGAAAGGCTTCTGCCCAGCTGCATATCCTCCCCATTGCTAGCTGCCTACTTCTGACCTGCTCTGAAGCCTTGCTTTAGGACTGCACAACAGCTTTGGCTTCAGGAAATCAGTTCCTTTTAGGGCCATATCTTAAAGAGTCTTAAATATAGCTTTGGAGGGGGGCGGTGTTCCCCAATTTGTTGTTGCTTAGACATTCTCCTTCAACTCAAGGGCACCAATAAAGTTTTCTTACATTTCGTAGCTATTCTCTTATCATAGTTGATAATTTGTTGTGTGAAGCTCTCCTTGTTTGTCTCTCAGCATGGCTTGTTTCCAGATTGGATCCAGACTGACAGATTTGGTGTCAGGCTTCCAAACGTAGTACTGGGCTCAGTGTCCTGGCTGTGCCTCCCTTTGGCTGTGGCCAGCTCAGCCAGCCTCCCTTCATGTGGTTTCACATTTATTTTATGCCTTTGATGGGGTCAACACTCCTTTTACACAGAGCCATACATTTCAGTCGTTTGCCTTGGGCTCTGTGCATACCATATACGGGCTCTGGGAGCTGAGGACTAGACTTCTCTATCTCTGCTTATCTGGACTCTATGAGTACGTGTTTCACCACGTGTTACTGGCATCAACTTTTACATCAGTTTTGAGCTTTACTGTTGCAAGTGGCATTAACTCACATTAAATCAAAGAGAATTTACTGGTTCATGACCTTGAGAAATCCACAGGTGAGCCTGGATTCTCGTGCTGTTTGATTCTGAGCTCAGATGATACCCATGGGCTCCCCCGGGGTGCTCCTCTCTATCTGCTGGCTTTTCATATAAGCATAAAGGACAGAACAGCTCCAGGCATCTCAGCTTCAGGTACAAAGCAGTCAAGGCAGAGTTTCTCCTTTCTTGAAGTGACTGCCTCAAAGGGTTGATGCAGTGGTTAAAATGTAGGATATCTATTTGTCAATATCTCTCAGTGTGGAAACTGCATGTGCCACTATGCCAGTTTGTATCACCCTTGGCCCCTTTAACACGGGACTTTAGCTTCTTCTTGGTTTGTCTGTCAAGCATCGTGTGGTCCATGAGACAGAACATCCAGAATCTTCCTTTTAGTCCCAAGAGTAAATCCACTTTCCAAAAAGATCCTACCCATATACCTCCACCAGCAGTCCATATGAATTCTTACTGCCTTACAAATCCTCAGTATATGATGGTTTCAGGATTTTTATTTTAAGGTTTGGAAATTTGCACTACATCTTGTATTCAACACTGCAGTTTGAGTTGGAAAGCAATGTGAGCATGGTAGATGCTGCACTGGAATGGGACAATGATATGAGGCAAGAGGTCAGCTGGAAGGCTGTTAAGTTCATAAGAGTACTGTGGCAATAGGCTAGCATTAAACAGAGGTACTAGAAATGGTGGGATGGAAACATTACTTTTATAGCATGTACCTACAAACAGCAAGATTGTCCATGAGCAGTGAGAATCAAGGCAGGCTTCATGCTTGCACTTAGACAGCAGATGGAGATAAAAATCTTAGTTGAACTGAGAAGGTGGAAGAAAGTTCATTGTGACTGTTTTGTTTCTAAAGTCACAATATGGTTTATTGAGCCATGTCTAGGTTTGAATTTGTGACCCCCTTCTTTCCAAGTCTCATTTTCATTGTAGTTGGAAGATTAGTTTTTGGTCTGTCTGGGAAGAAAGAAGCAAGACAGTTATGGGCAGTCAGACCTCCTCTGCCTCAGTAAACTTGATCATCAGAGAATCCTTTCTGTTAGGTAGACCCGACAGCCACCCAACTCCAGTAAGGAGTGGCTGTTACTAAGACTCATCTGGTTTAGGGGTTCTGAAGAACCTCAGTGATGTAGCTGTGGATATGGTTTTGTTCTGGGACTTTCTTCTTACACTGAGATGAACAGTAGCTTCTCCTGCTTTTGCAGAGCACTTACTATTTAGAGACAAGTGCAAGGGTGGGTCACAGATCTGCCCCAGAACCATCACCCACCCCTCACCTGCATCACAGCACAGCACAGCACAGCACAGCACAGCACAGCACAGCACAGCACAGCACAGCACAGCACAGGTGTCTTGTTTTTCTAGCTGCTTGGTTTGTAGATACTCCTGGGCTTGCTTGTCTAGAGGAGCATATGGAATTATCTCCTGTATCTTATATGCATTTCAGAACAGCCTTTTTAGATAGAGGCTTCGTTTAATATCTTTAGTGATATTTCATCTGCCACTGTATCTGAAAATGTATGACTACTCATTAAACTGTTTATATTGCTTCTTCCAATGGGATGGCTTTGACAAATGTTTCATCTTAAATTTGTACTTTCCAGGACTGTGACTATGCCTTCATAGCTCACGGGTGACAGTAACAAGAAACAGAATTAATAGTATCTTATATTTCTAGCTACTGTAAAATTTACAAAGCATTTTTACACCTATTATCCTCCATTGCTTCATGAGTGAGGTGCTATTACTTTGTTTCACAGATCAAGAAATGCAGGCTCAAGGACATAGGCAGTGTCGTAGCTACTGATTTGTGGAGATCAAATCCGATTTCCTAATGAGAGGCTCAGTGCCATTTGGCAGTGGCTCTGCCCTGATTGCCTTTTGTATCTGGATGCCGATTTTCCTATTATCCTTCCACTGTTAATCAGAATCATATTCTTGCCAGGTAAGGATTATATTTATATTGAGTACATAGCGTTCAACAACAACAGCAATTCTCAGAACTAACAAGTTAATTTACTAGCTGAAAACAACCATAGGCTCAAGAGTTCATCTTCTAGAGTAAATGTTGCCGTTTCTTGTCTTTTCATTTGATTCAGTAATCTTTGGACAGCATCAACATAGTTCCCTGGGCAGTTAGGATTTGGATAGTATCAGCATAGCTCTCTGGGCAGTTAGCACAGTGGTTGGACAGTGTCACTAAGCGCCTGTCACACAGCTCCTATGAAACTGATAAGAGCTGTAACTATGCCATGCAAGAGTCGGTCTTCATTCTAGGGTAAGGATGGAGATACATACCTAACAGTTCTCTTTCTTTTTGCTGTTTTTTGTTTTTTAACTGAAAATAGATTTCTTTCTCATACAATACATACCGACCACACAATACATTCCCCTCCCCGCTCTGTCATCTTTCCCCCTTCCCATCTCTCCTCACTCCCCAACCCCCACCCCATCCCTTTCCCCCTACTTTCATCTCCCTTCAGAAAAAAAAAAAACCAAAACAGGCCTTCAAGGGGCAACAACCAAACATAACAAAATACAAGAAGACAAGGCAAAAGCCCTCATACCAATGCTGGACAAAGGCAACCCAACAGTAGGAAAAGAGTCCCAGGAGAAGGCAAAGGAGTCAGAGACACATCTGATCCCACTTGTAACAATTTTCTTTTCTTTTTTTTTCGAGACAGGGTTTCTCTGTGTAGCCCTGGCTGTCCTGGAACTCACTTGGTAGACCAGGCTGGCCTCGAACTCAGAAATCCGCCTGCCTCTGCCTCCCAAGTGCTGGGATTAAAGGCGTGCGCCACCACTGTCCGGCAACAATTTTCTTGAGTGAACTAAAATTATTCTTTTGTGTTTGATTTGTAGATCATGATATGGCATAAGTTTTTAAAAATACTGTCCATTAGTAAATATATTGATGACAATAAATAAACAAAAGACATAAGATACCATTAAATGCCAGTAGGCATTTAATTAAGCGGAAAGACTGAGGTATAAGTACAAAAGTATAAAGCCTATGACTTTATCAGCAGCATGTGCCTCTGTCACCCTACAGAGGCTTTTGATTAAGAACAATGTAATGGAACAGTGACTTCCTGTTGAGTGCCATTTGAGCCTCTCCTAGTGGAAGGATATTTTTAGGCAACACACAGATTGAGAAAAAGGCAGTGTGAAAGAGATGTCCTTCCCCAAGCATGTCTGTGTCCATCTGAGAAAACAGTGACATGATAAGGGAAGAGTGGACACACACTCAGGCTCCTGAGCTTGCAGGTCTCCATCTGTCTGGATGTTTTGCCAATGTTTACTTCTTGGCTAAGTGGGAGCATCTTCAATTTCAACATTGACTCCTAAATTTATGAATAAAAGTAAACTCCCCTTCTTGGATAGTGTTTAGAGAATGAACCAGCCAATGTTAACCAACTGGAGAAAAGGAGCTCTTTATGAGGCCCACGGCAGTGACAGAAAGGCCATTCCTGCTCTGGACCATGGGCAGCTGGGAGCTAAAGCCTGGATCAGGCTGTGTTAGACTTAAACAATTAGAGGAATGACAGGACACTAGGTTGGCTAAGCCAGAAATCTGGAGACCCAAGCCATCCCTAAGGTGAGCAGGTGAGCAAGTGTTTCAATGAGGTGCATTTAACCCTGGAGGTGGCTGCCTGGGAAGTCCAAGCCAGCAGATAATTGTTGATCTTTTCTTAAATAGACATCACCTAGTGTGCTGTCAACCCACACAGTTTGAAATGTTTAATAGCAAAAAAGTCACAAGTGAATTTGGTTAAGGATTCCACACAATGTTTGATAGACCTTTAAGTAGCTAAACCAATGAATTTGGGGATTAATTTAGTAACAGAGTCACGGACTCAAAATAAACACTTCAAGGTGGTCCTGCCATTCTTGGCAAAGGGATCTTCTCTGTCTTCTGTGGTGTAATAGCCATATTCCCTGCAGTATGCTCTTTGAACAGACTCTCATACTACCCAGCAGCCCTCATTTTTGGTTATTTCTAGCAGCATTTGCTTGTTTTTATGCCGCCTGCAGCCTAGGGCAACAGCCAGCCAAGGTCCTGGTTCCCCACCAGCAAGGGTGCTGCTGAGACCACACTGGACCTGGCACAGTAGCTTGGGCATATGAATCTAAATTACAGTACACTTGAGGTAGCATGGCTGCAGTCAGAGGAGTCCTCACTGACCTGAAACTACTGTTCAGATGCTAGAACTCAAATATAAATTAGCAGCTTACTGAAAATTGCTGAAAGTGGAGAGGATTGTTGAGTGACTCACCAGAGGTGTGAATCCCACTTTCTTCCTTTGTTCAGCAGCCCACTCACAGACAATGAGATCGACACTGTGAGCACTGGCGTGATAATGCCCTCAAGACTGTTTGAGGCAGCACCGAGGCAGAAAACTCTTATGTGGATTCCCAAGCCTTGTGTATCAACGTTTTCAACAATCTTCAAAAGAAATGGGCAAACGTGTTTCTATATTCCAATTCCTCTGAGGTTGCTGTTTGAAATATTGACTATAGGTATATTACTTTCTACTGGTTAAAAACAAAACTCAAAGTAAACTAGCTCTAGTTAGCTGGACTTTGGAATATAATAATATCGAGTCATACTAATCTGCTGTATTTGAAGGAAATTTTCCTTTTGAGTTGACATCACATGGCTCACAGCTGCACACATGTACAGTAGGGCATATGCTTCTCACATGACTCACAGCTGCACACATGTACAGTAGGGCATATGCTCCTCATATGACTCACGGCTGCACACATGTACAGCAGGGCATATGCTCCTCACATGACTCACAGCTGCACACATGTACAGTAGGGTAGCTAAGGGGCTGTGTAGGATGTGAAGAGAATCAGAAACATCTTCCTGGAGAGAGCAGTAAGAAAATTATGTGAAATTAGGTTCAAGCTTCATGCTTCTCGGAAAGTTATTTTAATATAAATAAAGGATCTTAGATTTGAAGGTGTTCCTTATATCCTTCTTGTTAACCTCTACAATTTCTCATTCTACCCTTAAATAATTATAAAATATATATTTACAGATTGTTTTAAGTCTTAACGTGTGCCCTCCCCCTCCAGCCTTGAGCAGGCCTGAGAGACCTTGTTTACCACAACAGACCAAATGATAAGGATCTAGGTGGAGTTACCTACCTTGGCTGCACAGAAAACAGAAGCAGGACTGCCCCTGGGCTTGCCTGGAGACATCTCTGGCCTGTGACCAAGAACGGATTATGGACTATCCCACCCATTTCCCAGCTGAAACCAGGAGGGGTTGTGGGTTGGGTCTTCCCCTTTAAATTGAGAGCTGAATATTAAAGCTTTGAGACTTGATCAGAGAACTTTGTCTTGGCTTCATCTCTTCTTGCCCTCCATCGCCTTTCATTCCTAGCCCCCCCCCCTTTCAGGTGAACCCAGTTGACTTGTGGCCGAGGGTGGCTACATTAACGCAAAAATCAAGTCTTAAGACTTGATTATATCTTGAAAAGTATCTCTTTAAGTTTCTATCAAAGTCCAGATTAAAACATTTTGACAGGTTCATCAATGAGAGGCATTGTATATTCCCTCTGCCTAAAACTTTTTTAGGGATCTTCCCCTTCCTGCATAGAAAATGTATGTACATGAAAAAGTAATTAAAATTTGTGACCATGAGAATGTAGATGCTAACACTTCTGGATTAAAGCTTTAGTGTACTTAAATAATACGCAATCTAAAACACATAAATACTTTTGCATTCAGATAAACATAAAAGTTTATTTCATATATATATCCATTGTTCTGACAGTTGGGCTATTTCTGTTCAATAAACATATGCCCCTGAATATTACTTATAGCTAGGAGACAATGACAGCATCAATCTATTCTATTTCATTTTTGTGGATGTAAGATCCGAGAAGATTCATTTCCATAAATAAGAAGATAGGAGTAGCCTGCTGGTTTAGCAGAGCCACTCGAACAGTTGAACTCCTTCCAAGTTATATGGCCACAATCACGTCACTATCTATCATCAAAATTATTTTTAATGACCCACCAGCTGTCAGCTCAATTAGGACTTCTTTCAACTGTATTAAAGACAAAGAATTGAAACCAATTTCAGAATCATTATTCAGTTATTAGAGTCGTTTTCTTTCTCAGCACAGTTCCAATATTTTAAGCTGAGCTGCTGTTTGCAGTTGCTGTTTGTAGCTATTTCTCCATTTGTTGTCAACATTCATAGTAAAGTGGTCAAGTGAGAGACAGGCTCCATTCGCCCTTTTTTCTTCAAGTGTGGCAGAGACAGGAGCAGCTGGCATGAGTGTTCTCAGGAACATACTTTAAGATTAGACTATAGAAGTTATTTTTTTGAAATTACTCACACGCCCATAGTATACACATTCCAGTTTGAAATAAGCTGGTTCAAATTTAACTCCTTAGAAGATAATTATTATTCAGCATTTTGTGAGTGCAAGTTTTTCCATACTGAAACACAGACACATGAGACCTGTGTTTCAAGATAGTCAAGGTCTTCTCTCCCAGGCTCCTCAGCACACAGAGTTGAAAGCCTTGCTGTTGAGAGAACTCATGCTTTCCTGCTTTGGACTTGGGTTTGGACTGTGTCTGTGGAGGACATGATGCTTCCTTTGACTGGCTCCTGAGGCTACATCATTAAAGAAAAGTTTTGTATAGTCTGGGAGCCATATTGCATGAAAGCCAGCTTGCAAACAAAGAATGTGAACAGGTCTTCTGAGTGATTGTCTCATTTGAGATCCAACACAAAGGGGACCTCACAACTTGTTGTGGATCTCCACAGCCCTCGAAGAGGACCTGAGGAAGGACCTCAGAACTAAAACATGATCATAAAACATTGTAAGACATTACATTTTAAGATGCCTTATTATTTAATTATAATGAGAAGAGTAGACTTATCAGAGTAAACAGTAACCAAATTATTCAATGTCCACTATATTCAAATTTATAAAAATTTTATCTGCTCTTCACTAAAATTTATTATTGAACATCATGTGAAATGTGAGGTACGTGGAAGCAGACTGAGCAGTTGCTAGAAGACAATACAGCTTGACCTTTACAAATTCAAGTTTATTATTGTCATTATTTCATTGATTCTGGGAATAAAATCTGGGACCTCACACATGTAGACAAACCTTCTGTCATGGAGTCACACTTCTGTACCGTCCACTTATATTGGGAAGGGTCTTGCACTTGTGTAGAATTATCAGAACGTCTGATGTTTGATGTCATTTACAATATTTTATTTTATTTTTTTTCTCAAATCGATACTTGTGCTCTATTTTAGAGGCCAAATAGTTCTTGAGCCGTAAATGAGCAGTAAATGAGCAGCAGCCGCCCCAGTTCACCCCTCTGCCTCCCGCCCCCGCCCACTGCTCCCGGTACGTTTAGCCGCATGCCAGCATGGATTCTTTGTTTCTGAAACGGTTAGGTTAGTACTTGTTCTATGGGTTTTGTTGTTTTGTTTGTAAAGTTAGACACTACCTTTTAGCTACAGCAAAACTCTGCGTGCTTGGGAATTTCTTGGACTGCCATGATCAACTACAGAAAGTAGATTTCTCATGCCTGGTTCTGTGTTTTTGTTTTTTTTTTTTTAATTTGATAGTCAATAGCTCTTGGAAGGCAGTATTGTCAACCCAAGTAGCATAACTTGATTAAAATAGATTTATACACACTTATGTAGAGTATATCTAATTTTAGATAAATAAAAACAATATGATTCCTTATGACTTTTTTTCAAAAGTCCTTAGTGTTATTTTCCCCTCCTCCCTCAACTTTGTATTGACCGTCTCTACCCCCTCCCCAACGAAAGGTCCTCCCTTTTCACATTTCTCCCCATATCACTCAAATCCTGCCATTCCTCATGATTCTGTTTTACTTTCCTGATTTCTACTGTCATTCCAGGTTATATACTTCCATCTGAAGGTTTGAAGCTAAGACCCACAGATTAGAGAGAACATGCTACATTTGTCATTCTGGGTCTAGGTGTCCTCTCTCAATGTGATGTTTTCTGGTTCCATCTATTTACCTTAAAAGTTTATGATTTTGTTTTTCTTTCCTAATATATAACATCACATAGAGTGTCTGTTTTACATTTTCACTATCCATTAGTTTGTTGTAGGACAATAGGTTGTTTGCATTTTCTAGCTGTTGTGAATAGAGCTTCATCTGTGATGTATGGTGCCTTTGGACATGTGCCATGGAGCCGGTGTATCTGGGTCATATGCTAGATTTATGTTTAGCTTTTTGAGAATTCTCTACACTGATTTCCAGAGTGGCTGTACCAGTTTGCAAATGGCAGTTCCATCATCCCAACATCTTCTTCTGCATCTGTTGTTGGTTGTTTTGTTCCTCTTAGGCATTCTGATTAATCTTGAAATTGTTTTGATTGCATTTCTCCAATTGCTGGGGATGGTATTTTTTGAAATATCTATTAGCCATCATCATTATCTTCTTCATCATCATCATCATCTTCATCATCATCATTATTTTTAGAGAATTCTCTGTTCAGGTCCTAGAACTTTTTTTTTTAAGTGGATCATTTTTTTGACTCTTTGATTCCTTGTATATTTTGGTTATTGATCCTCTGTCAGATGATGTATTGCTGGAATTCTCTCCTGTCCTGTAGACTTCCTCTTCACCATGTTGATTGTTTTTCTAGCTGTGTAAAAGAGTTTTAGTTTTTATTTCGTCCATTTGTCAATTGTTGGCCTTAATTCCTGTGCAAATGACATCCTACTCAGAAGGTTTTTTTTTTTTTCTTTTTTTTTTGGTTTTTCGAGACAGGGTTTCTCTGTGTAGCCCTGGCTGTCCTGGAACTCACTCTGTAGACCAGGCTGGCCTCGAACTCAGAAATCCGCCTGCCTCTGCCTCCCACATGCTGGGATTAAAGGTGTGCGCCACCACCACCCGGCCAGAAGGTCTTTTCCGACATCTATTTCTTATAGAGCATTGTCTATATTTTCTTCTATTTTTTCAGCTTTCACATTTAGATCTTTGATCAATTTAGAGTTAGTTTTTGTGCAAGGTGAGAGATACTAGTCAAACTTAATTAAGTTCCACTTATGCAGCTTAATTAAAATGTAGCCGAGGAGAGAGTTTTACATTAGAAATAACTTTTCTTAGAATTTTGAAAGTCTTGCTTTTAAAAGTTCTTTAAAAAAATTAATTACTTAATTATTTTACATCCTGACTGAAGTTTTCCTCACCTCCTCTCCTCTCAGTCCCTCCCCACCACCTGCCCACCTCCCTTCCCTACCCACTCCTCCCATTCTCCGTAGAAGAAAGTTAGTTATGCCTGAGGCTTTGAAGGGGCTAACAAATAGCATTCCTTCATGGTTCTTGGTTGAGTTCCTGCCCTGACTTCCCTGGATGAACTGTGACCTGGAAGCTGATCAAACTTCCCCTCCTGCGTTTGTTCATGGTATTTGTCGTAGAATCAGAAGAAAACCAGGGCACTGCGTTTTACTGGTTTCTGCCCATTTCTTCTTCAGTTGTTCAATCTGATGCTTCTCTGTTGATAACTTGGACGTTTGATGATTAGTTTCTATTTTTTGGAACTTTTTTTGTCTTACTCTTCATGTTTTGAAATTTCTCAAAGAGGTTTATGTTAATCGTGCACTGTGTTAGATTTCAGTGGTAAACTTTTAGTACGTAAAACGCTTACGTTGTT
The DNA here is from genome assembly GCA_030674055.1 of Rhabdomys pumilio. Classification (NCBI taxonomy): domain Eukaryota; kingdom Metazoa; phylum Chordata; class Mammalia; order Rodentia; family Muridae; genus Rhabdomys; species Rhabdomys pumilio. The sequence goes on from JANHMN010000001.1 coordinate 2,068,196, forward strand.
TTTGTTAAATCTGGTAACTTTTTTTCTTTCTAGTAAACTTCTATTGGAAGTTTACTCCAACAATAATTGCCAATTGCCTGAATAAAAATATATATTTATTTTTCTACTTTTTAATCCCTTTTCCTTTACATTTTCAAAAGAACATCCTTAATTTATCACCTATCTTTTTATTATTTTCAATTACTTAACATTTTTTCATAGATATTTATTTTCTGCAAATGTTTTTAAAAAATCATTGTTTTTAATGTCATGGATATACTTTGTTTCTCTTATCCCTGTAGAAATATTTACAATTTACGGAGAATTTCTGATTACTTTGTTTTCTCTGATTTTTTTTATTCTTTTTATTTTTATTTCTGTATGTAAATCTAGAAACTTCTCCTTAGTACCTCCTCATGCTTCGACGTTTAAATCTGTTTGAGGTAGAATGATCTGAATAAAAATTTTTAGTTCTCTGTGCGTAGGGAGCTTGTGGCTGACTGCAGATTGATCTGCTTAAGAGGCTCTAAAATATCAGCTGAGTGGATACTGTCTCTTAGGCAATTAAGGTTTCCTGTTGGGGACTCTTCTGTGTTTTCTGGAGGGCAGAACCCAGCCCTGCTCATTTGAACGAAGTGGGTGTACCATTGTTTAGTATGAAACACAACTTATTGCCGCCCCTCCAGAACAGGCTTCTTTCCGAATGAAATGCCAACTATGCCATCCAGGCTCATGTCTAATTCATGGCACAGGCCTTGTGATATAGCAGCACACACAGAAAAGTAAGTCTGCTGAGGCGTACTCCCTGGTACGATGGATTTTTCAGTCCAACTCCTGCCTGCACAGCCACCTGTTTCTGGAACTCTCTGAGGCTGTTTGGGAGTTCTCCACTTGAACCACTCTGTTGTGGATTTCCCCAGTGTTAGTGTCTCTTTTTCACAGTCTCCGCTGTCTCATTCCCTCTCCTTTGTTTCGTTTTGCACATTCCCTCACTCTTTATGCTTACGCTAATGGTATTTTAGGATCAGATGTGTTTAATCAAGTTTAACACATTTCCTGAAGCCTTTCAGAGTGTGCCATTCCATTAATTGTATCTCTGCAAATGACTTTTCAATTATAAGATTCTGAGGTGGTCAGTGGACATGTGCTTCTCTATGTGAAAAAGTAACAGAAACATACATCTTTATTCTTGTGACCTGATTCACTAATGTTAAGAATGGTTGGAGAGGTGACTCCGTAGTCAGGAGCTCTTGATGCTCTCTTCAGAGGACCTGAGTTCCATTTCCAGCACCCATATTGAGTGGCACACACCCTCCTCTAATCCTCTAACTCCAGCTCCAGGGGATCCAATGCCTTCCTCTAGTCTTTAC
>JANHMN010000001.1:2069644-2092766 GCA_030674055.1 Rhabdomys pumilio
CCCCCCCCCCCCCCACCACACACACACATACACACACACACACACACACACACACACACACACACACACACACAATCTTTAACAAAAATAATAAAGCAATGCTGTATTAGTGTTTTTTTATGAAAAATTTAAAGAATTTTTATGACACTACTAGAACTGAAGGGACAGTAGGGAACCACTGAACTCCTCTGCTCACCAGGGTCCAGCTGAGCCAATCAGGACTGTGTTGCAGAGCTATGAGGTGACAGAGCTCCTGCTTTCCTGCAGCTCTCATATTCCTTCCCAGGCAACTGGAAGCCAACACTCAAACCACAGATACATAGGGTGTCCTGCTACTGGGCTTCACTCTGCTTCTGCTAGAGTCAGAGCCTGGAGCTTCACCATCCCTCAGCAGTAGGAGGTTCCAGGTTGCTATCACTGTGAAAACAGCTGCCCAAGAAGGGACTGCAGCCTGCACTTTTCCTGATGGTGCTTTTGTGTACTGCCCTAAGCAGAGCACATGTGCACATGCATGCACAGTCACACAAGAAGAAACTGCAGGTTGCACTTGTTCTGATGGTGCTTCTGTATACTAACCTAAGCAGAGTTCGTGTGCCCATGCATGTGCATGTGCATGGACACACATATACACACACTCGCACACACGTTCACATTAGTACACACTCATACACTCAGCCACGTACATGTATACTCCTATACTCCACACTCACATACTCACATATACACACTCATACACTTCCACACTTATACATACACTCACACAAAACACTCCCATATACATACTCACACATAGTCACTCCAGACTTACATTCATATACATATGCACACATCCACACACACTTACCTTCCTACACACACACACACACACACACACACACACTTATGCACACTCACACACACTGGAATGCAATCATGTTGCCTCAGGGGAACCTGCAGACTGCATTCTTTATCATCTTTCACATAATTTGAAAGGCACATGTACATGCACTTGCATTAACACATTCACAAATACATACTCACACTCACCCATATCCATACACACACTGCCCTGCCCCCCATGGCAGAGCCCCGTGGGAAAGCAGCTGGCAAGGAAGCCTGTCAGATGCAGTCAATACTCAGGCTCCTAGCCATACTATGATGCAGAGGAGATTCCAGAAGGCTGAGAATGCTTCAGAGAGCCAAATGGGACACCTAGCCAAGGCAGAGATTTTAAAGGAAAAGGCACCAAACGACTTGAGAATCTTATTTCCACGGAGGCACTACTGTACCTGGCATTTCCACCAAGTGAGACACGTTTCTAAATACAATGTGTTTTTGTGGGTTTTTTTTTTTTTTTTTTTCAGTCGTAAGGAAGACTTTGAGAAGTCGGAACTGCTTGTGGCACATAGGTTTGGTACTTTTCCAATTGTGGAGAAAACACTACTGATGATATTTCATTGATTATTTTAGCATTCTCAACACCTTTCTTATACAGGCTGTTTTTATTGACATTTATCGATTTGGCTCAAGCATATCAATTTAATAGGTTGTTCAATGGGACGTTCTCCTTATCTCAGATTTTAGGTGAGGATTAAAATTGAGCATAAGAATTGCTAAGTTCTTCTCACTCTAGGATCACCACAAAGGCAGCCAAAATTAGTTTCAGGAACAGATGGGGTCTAGAGGGGTAGGACTGTGGCAAGGCTGTCAATCAACCCTGTGTGCTCCTCCTACCTCAGAGCACTGTCTTAGGTTTCATTGCTGTGAAGACACCACCCACAACCAAGCAACTTTCATAGAGGAAGACATTTAATTGGGCTGGCTTACAGCTTCAGAGGTTTAGTTCATTATCATCACGGCAGGAAGCGTGGCAGTGCACAGGCAGACATGGTGCTGGAGGAGCCAAGAGTTCTACATCTTGTTTCAAAGGCATCCAGGAGACTCTTGAGCACTGGGTGGAGCCTGAGCATAGGAGATCTCAAAACTCAGCTCCACAGTAATGCACTTCCTCCAACAAGGCCACACCCACTCCAACAAGGCCACACCCCCTAACACTGCCACTCTCTATGGGCCAAGCATTCAAACACGAGTTTATGGGGCCCAAACCTATTCAAACCACCACAAGTAGATTTTCCCCTTTGGCGTTTGTTTGGTTGGTCTTGAACTGAGAGATTCTTCTGCCTCCACTTTCTGAGTTCCAGAATTATATACACACCATAGTGACAAGCTTATATTTTTTCCTTCTTAAAACTTGTTTATTAAGGTAAATACGTTTTGCTTTGTTTTGTTTTGTTTTTTCAGATGAATCTGTATGTTTTTATCAGTCAAACAGATGGGAAGTAAAATCCTGTTTGACCAGCGTGTAATCTCAGAAAACAAGAATGTCTGTATGCATTTCCTGCACTCCTCCCTCAGGGAATTCAGTCCACCACCTCCCTGTGAGAGGCTTGCATTGTGAAAAAGCAAAGGAGGTACTCACTTTTATATATTTGAGATTATAATTACAACATTTTTTCTTCTCTTTTCTCCCTTCAAACAGGCTCCTGTACATACATGTGTGTGTGCTCACGTGTACGTGTGTGCATGCATACACACACACACACACACACACATACACTCACTCACTCACTCCTTGTCGTTTTCAGAGCTCCCTTTTTTTTAAAAGAGAGATTTATTTATTTACTTTATGTATGTGAGTACAATTATAGCTGTCCTCAGACACACACCAGAAGAGGGCATCAGATCCCATTACAGATGGTTGTGAGGCACCATGTGGTTGCTGGGAATTGAACTCAGGACCTCTGGAAGAGCAGTCAGTGCTCTTAACCGCTGAGCCGTCTCTCCAGCCCCCATAGCTCCCTTTTACTATCTGTGTTATTCCCATTTCTTGTTCTCATGCTTTCTGGATAGAGCTGCTCACAGCAAAGGAAGGAAGACTGTTAAGAACTGACATCAGTCTGATAAGCAGTCGGGGTTTGGCCCAAGGCTCATGGTGTCTATGCCTTGCCCTGCATAGCCATCTTTCCCTTCAGCATTTCCCCAGAAGTGTATGTGCAAACACTGGCTGATGAAACAGCTAAGTTTCACTTATTAGCTGCTGGGGCCTTATTTTCAAGCTGCCCAGATGTACAAAAGAGAAGTAACTGGGGCCCACTGTGCCGGTTCTGAACTAAAGGAACTAACCAGGGTTCTACAGCATAGGCTGGAACTATAGAGACCTATTGCCTGGGAAGAAGGCCAGGCACTGCTTCTGATCCACATTTGGACTAAGAACTCAGGTGTGCTGATGTTCTCTATTCACTAGACCCAGTATGTGAGGCAGGAGGATGGCTGGAGACAGAGTATGGTCAGCTGCCATGTGAAAGAGAGAACAAGCCTTCTTCATCCTTATTGCAGACCAGGGGCTCACTATGAGACTTACCAGTATCATTTTAAAAAATGAAAACTGCTGTCATATCTTTGTTTTGAAAAGGTTCCTCAATACTTTTCATTCTGACACAATTGATTTATTGTTTTAAATACAGCTTGATGGATTTAAGTACCTTCTCTTCCCTCACAATAGAACTTTGGGTGCAGAAGAATCCCAGGAATTGCCCTTTCTGAAGTGAAATGGTATCCAGTCAAGAGAGACCGAAGCTCTTGTTTTGGAGATACTCAGCCCAGGCATTGAAACAGCCGATGGCTGTGTGCTAGGAAGGTGCTGTCTGATGATTAGCTCCATCTCCTAAACAGTTCTGCAGAACAATGACAAAGTAATGGGAAGACTGTATGCTCTGTTAGTATGCTATGGTGCAGCCTCGGTCACCCTCTCAACTGCTCTGAAAGAGACAGCATTATCATTTGTACTTTGTACACCAGATAACTGAGGCTCAGCATGTTTAGGGAGTCTGTCTACCTCTCTTGAAACCCCTGGCCAGTCCCAGCAGAAGAAAGACTTAAACACTTTGTTTACACTTGACTTTCTAGTCGGTTCATATCCTTGATCACCACTCTCTAATGTCCTCTGAAGGTTGAGAAATGTCCTTGGGAAGGTAAAAGAATGTCTTTAAGAGGAAGGATGGCTTTTGTTTCAGACAAATTTTGGGAAATCCGAGTCTGCTTTTGGAGTGGGACTCACAGCTTTCGGAAGTTGGCTTAGTGTTCAGCACGCCTTTGTGGAGGTTTTGGAGCCCCTAAGGCACTTTGGGCTGTACTCTGGAGATTGACAGGTCATGCTGACAACTGGGCCTAATGCTCATTCTCTGCTGAGAATGACTCACTTGTATAAGAAAATGACCGGTGATTGACATATTGTTGGAAACAAAGTTACAAATGTTGCAATAAAAGGAGACAGGTTGTTCTAAAGAGGGTGAAAACCCCAGATCAGGTGTAATTCTAGCATTTTTTTACATATGTGTGTGATTTCATTGAACCGTCTGGAACATCAGGAGTTTTTGTTTTTACTTTTTTGTTTTTCTTGCTTTGGAAGAATGAATGGATGGAGCTATTTTAACTGAATGCTGACGTGGTGAGTGCCAGGTGAAAAATCCAACTGAAGCGTTGTCACAAAACCCTTCTGTTTTACTGACAGGGGTGTCGTGTTCTCTCAGTTCCCGATGTGTGGAGTGTGAACTGAGAAGTAGTTTGGAGATGAAGCTGTCAGTCACTATTATCACACTCAAGCAATTATCTTTTCTGATGGCTTGTGATGTCAGCCATGAAGTTCAGGTTCTGAGCTGTGGAAGCGAAGAAAAAGTAAACAATGATAATAACGATGAAGATGATAATACAGATGTGCTGAAAAACTGAAAAAGGGGGTAAGGAAAGCAAGGGCTGGACTTCCTGGTATTCTTGAGATTAATAAAGGAAACGAAGCAAGAGAGAAGTACATCAAGCCCCTAAGTTGAGGGAAACCACAGGAAGGCTGCAGGGAGACCAACAATGATGAGATAAGATTTGGGTCAGGTTATTTGCAGCCATAAGCAGCATCTCCTGTAGTTTCCACTTCGGCTTCTCTTCCACTGTATTTCTCTCTCCCTTTTCAGTCCTGTGGGACCTCCATGCAGTTTTGAGGTATAGCTAAGGAGCCAGGAATGGAAAATGCACCTTAACTGAGTTCAGCTGGCATACCTGTGTATTTCTCAATACCCCACCATATTTACCTCACTGTCTCCTCTCTGTGTCATGTGAGACTTCAGATGTGTGGTACATTTGTATTTGGTGAGTGCAGTTACTCACTGAGATGTGGCCACAGTGACATGAGCACATCTTCAGCACCGAGCATTCAAGCACTGGTATGAGCAACATAAACAACGTTTGAAATGTGCAGAGCTACAAGCTAGTCCATGGGAAATCTTTCTTATATTCAGATATATAAAACTGTGATTGGATTCCTCAATTCCTGTCAGTCAATACCCTCACCTGTCAGGTGCATACTTAATAATGCACTAAACAAATGTTTTATATTTCTGCCTTTCGGGGGAGATACGGATTTATATGAAATGGAATCTTCCAGAATGGCTGCAAGGCACCGTGACTCCAATCTGAGGCTGAAGCCGTCAGTTGGAACAGGAGCAGCAGAACTTTGGAGGTTTACAGCTGAGACCTAGCCTTCATCTGTGGCTATTTGCACTTGAACTTGGCATTGGTCAGTGATGGAGTATTGTCACCACGATGGCAGGAGGTGACATCTTGGTTTTCCAATATGAACAATGATACCTTCACAAGGAAGCCAGGACAGGGACAACAGCCTGGTGGGATGAAGAAATGGGAGATCATGGAAGAGGGCAGGAAAGAGAGTTTACATTTCTATGTGCTTCTGCCCAGATTTATATATCCCACTGCAGAGAAGACTTCTCAAATTACCTAACACTCTATAACCAAAGTCTGGCCTAGTGCTAGGAGGGATTCCCCCTTGCTTTTAGGCTACTTGTGAGCAGTTCCAGGATCACTCATAGACTGCCTTTCTGCAGACTCCACGAGCAACCCACATAGACTCTAAGGATGAATTTCTGGGGCAGGCATTTTTATGCTTAATCACAAGATGATGAATGACACGAGCAAACTAACAGAATAAACCAACCTAAAAATGTACACTTATATTTTACTTGACAAAACCTCAAAATCACTTTTAAAGAATCCTGGTGAGCTACATAGGGACATTGACAGCTAGGTAAAGTCAGGGCAATAGTGTACACACACACACACACACACACACACACACACACACACACAGAGTGAGAAAATAAAACTTCTAAAATTATATGATATGATCAAGCATATATTTAACAGCCAGAGGTCACAGTGCATGGGTTGAAACTATGCAGAAAGTGTCTGTGGCCTACTCGATCAGACAGAAGAATCAATAAGTTTAAAGATACATCACTTGAAATTGCCAGACAAGGAGGACAGAAAGAAAAAGAATGAAGAAGTAAAGAAAGCCCACAGCATGATGTGAATATGGAGTGAGTGGAATCTTCACCAAGACAGACTGTAATCAAACTCAGAAGTATGGGCAGAGATTTTCAAAAGCCAGCAGAGAAAAGAAAGCCATCACATGTGAGGGAGTGGTCAGCAGGTTATCAGGCAAGGCCATGGATGAAATTGTCAGTTGAAGATACTGTCTCGATAAACAAAAGCTAATCTGGGCTGCTGGACCTGCTGACAAGAAATGTTAAATGAATCTCTGGATATGAAATGAAAAGGTGTTAAAAACATTAAAAACCATGAAAACAAAGAACTCACTTCAAAGGCCAGAGTGAATCAAATTCAGAGCACCCCAATACTGCAAGGGTGATGCCTTTATTCAGCTTTTAACCCTAATGCAAAATCTGAATACCAAACATATTAAAATAACCAAAACTACATTAATTTATTAGTAGATATGCATTATATATAAGATGTAAATTGTTGGTTGGTGTGGTGGTTTGAATATGCTTGGCCCATGGGAAGTGACACAATTATTGGCTTGTTGTAGGTGTGGCCTTGTTGGAAGAAGTGCATCACTGTTGGGGTCGACGTTGAGGTCCTATGTTCAAGCTCCACCCGGTGTGGAAGAGACCCTCTTTCTGGATACCTGCAGAAATAAGTCTCCTCTTGCCTACCTTCAGATTTATATGTAGAACTTTCAGCTCCTTCTCCAACACCATGTCTGCCTGGATGCTGCCATGCTTCCTGACATGATAATAATGAACTGAACCTCTGAAACTATAAGACAGCCTCAATTAAATGTTGTCCTTTATAAGAATTGCCTTGGTCATGGTGTCTGCTCACAACAATGAAACCCAAACTAAGACAGTTGGTAAGATGGTTCAGTAGCTAAATCTTTTTTATGCTGAGGCTGACGACCTGACTTGGATCCCTGGAATCTACATGGTAGAAGGAGAGAGCCAGCTTCTGTAGCTTGTATCTGGTGTGTGACTGGCATGCTTTTGTGGGGTGGGTATGTGTTAGTGAGGAGCTTGCATCACAGGTTTGGGAAAAACAACTGTCTCTTTTTTTAGTGGAGTAATAAAACATGCTTAAGTGTAGAAAACAATACTTGCTACAGAAGTCTGTGCAGTCATGTGTGCTTCCTGCGTTGCAGTGTACCTTGAATGACTGGGAGGAGTTCAAGGAGAGTCAATGGCTGGAGTTCACACATAACAAACTCTCCCAGACTGTAAATAGAGCTGAAATTATTTAGCACCTTCTCAATCCATTTAGTCAGGAAAATTGGATCTCTTCCTTTCACATTTGAAAGAAAAATTCTTACTGAAGTCACGATGTCCTCTTATTTTATTTTATTCAGTATCCTGGGGAATTAAAAGAAAATCTAATTTAGGAGAGCTTTTCTGACTTAAGAAAAATCAAGCCCTCAGTATGTTGGAAAAGCATCTCTATCTGCATTGCAATTTTATTGAAAGTATCAAATATTGAGTTTTTATGTATTTCATTTACAGTCTACCCACTCTATAGAAATAATGTTACAATATATGTTAAACCTAGTGATTTATTTTTCTGCAGGAGATGAATAAATTATCCTTGGGAAGTTGCCTGATGGAAGGAAACTCCTCAGCTCTGTGTCAAAGCTACAGTCTTGAAGAAGAGTTTATTTTGAATTCTATGCTTAAATTGGTAATTAGTTGAAAGCTGTGATTAAATAGGATATTTCCAAAAATACTCAGAACACAGATCAGCTTCTCATTTTGTTTTTAATTAGATTTCAGGTGCTAGTAATGTCCTGAGGCTTTTCAGTTTATATTTCCTTGAGATTTACAGTATAAGTTGAAACTGACAAAGATATTGTTGTCTTGCTGGGTATAGTTGGCAGGATGTGGGATACTAGCATGCTGACCAATAACAAGATAGTAAAAAAAAAAAAAATGCAATTTATAATGAGAAGCTGTGTTCTCAGCCTCTATGCGACAGAAGCAAGGCTTTTGCTTATTTCACAGACTCCCCATTGGGTTGCCCACTGGGTGAGATTTTGTTTTCATGTTAATACCACTATTTTTTTCTTTCTCATCTGAAATTCAGTGTAGTAGTTTTGCTGATCCATTTCCTAGATTGTCTTTCATTGCCCCAACCTTTTCTTTACAGAGTAGAGAATCTCCTTTACCTTTTCTTCCTGCCTGACTAGATGTGATTCCTCCTGCTTTGGCTTTTATTTTGAAAGGCTGGAGCAAGATGACCATATCTGTCTCCCTTCCCCAGGCTGGTCTTCAGACAGTAGCACCCTTTGCTTCCAGCCATATGATATAACCACAGTCAACAGCGAGGTGGTCACACACTCACACAAATGGCTCACAGCTCTGCCTCAACCCAAGCTGTTCACATTAGTCTTCATCAGCTCATTCCTCTCGAAAGGTAATGTTTTACAGAAATGCAAGTTATGAGATAAAATGGATGAATTTCATCAAAATGAATAAAAATGCTCCTTGAGAGATGTCTCTTGTAAGATGAAAAGATAACCTGTTTGAAAAGGACTTGCAGCTGGAACATATTAGCACTGTCTTTCCACTCAGTAAGAGAAACACAACAAAATATTTGATTACTTTCCTTACCAAAAAGAGCTTCAACTGGCATTACTAATCATAAAGATAATTTGGTTTAAAGGCACGATGAGACATTAGTGCGAACGGACAGGCTTGTATTATTATAATAAAAATGGAAACCATCTAGAGTCCTGTGTGTCGAGCAGGTGGAGTGACTGAGATACTCAGGTGGTGTTGGTGGATGCACAGCTTGACTAGTTCAGGATTTGGAAAGTAGCTTGGCAGTGTTAATGAATGCATGCCGTTGTCCTGAGAAATTCTTCTAGTTCTCCACCTACGAGGAAAAAAAGTGCAACCCAAAGTTCTTACTGGTGTTGATGAAAACAAAGAAAAGGATTGGGGAAGAGGAAATGGAGGGAGAGGAAAGAAGGAAAAGTACTAAAGAAAATGATCCAAATAAATGCCCTTTATTGCTGAGTAAAAAGACCAGGCTATTCCCGTGCCATCCAATCCTACCAGTCAACAGCAAGGAAGGCCCATGCCCATCTCAGAGCATCCTGATGGGTCCAAGAAGCCAGACAGGGATCTGTGCTATGTAGGAATGTGCATGGGAACTGTGGGACTCAAAAGCACCAGAGAGCTCTGGGGAGATGGAATGTTCTATAGCCTGCCTGTGGTCATGATCACCAGCTTCATATTCTTGTCAGAATCTATTCAACTACATCTTTAAGACCAGTTGATTCCCACCCCCACCCCCCATGTAAGTAGCTCTTCCCTGACACTGTTTTTTTTATAAAGGGATACTTATCATGGATAATTTGGAAACCTGGGAAATACAAAGTATAAAAGAGAACATCACTGTACTGTTGTTTTTAGAATAGAATAATAGTATAAAAAGTGTAAAATCAGTCTGTGCAGCCCAGTGGATGCCCACACACCTGTGAGACTCTGTGCAGCCCAGTGGATGACCCCACACCTCTGAGACACAACTTAGATGGAGAATCTGAGCATTAGCTTAATAGCCCTCACCTGCTCTTACCAGATACTGCGGTGCTAGGACAGCACAATTTAGCCATTTGCTTCTCAGTTTCAAGATTATCTGTGGAATCACAAGGAAGCTTCGCTTCACACTGGTTCCTCAAGCCCCATAACAGTGGGCAGATCTGTTCATTCAGTGTCTGTGAACACCCTGGTGTATTGCCCACAGCACTGATTACTGTTTAGTGCCTCTGAGATCAGCATGGAGGTCTTGCTTCATCTCCGTAACCTCTTCTATCTCTTGCTTAGTGTTGTGACTCGGAGTTTGTTGACTTTACTGACTTTTCAAACTACATTTGGTTTCTTAATTTATTTTTGTTGTTGATCTCTCATTTATAAGTTCTGCCTTCTTTTTTCATCAACTAGACTTTAGACTTTTCTAAATATTTATTATCTGAGTCTCCAAGCTAGGCAGTGCCCTAGCAAAGACTTTTCCTGCATTAAAAGGGTTTTGTGGCAGAAACATTCTCAGTACACGATTAAAGTGGTTGCCATTGTGTTTGGAATTTAACCCCATATTGCTGTTCTCTCCCAGGACTGTGGCCCAGGAGCTTTCCATTCTTGCTAGTCTGCATTTAATGAAGTTGCTGCAGCCACTTCTATCAGTGGACCAGCATTGCTCCCAATTTCTGTTACAGTCAAGATCTCTGCTGAGATTCCTCCTACCTGTCTGGCTTTTTTATGATCTGAATGGTTTTCCTTGGGACCCTAGTTTAACGATAGAACCAGAAACACCCATTGACTTAGGGTTTGAATAATTTTTCTCTCGTATAATAAGGATGGGTTGAGACTTTCAAGCTCAGCCTATCAGGACCGAACTGAGCACACATACAGTAATAATGTCTGCTGACCTCTAAAGTTTAGACCAGAGCTTTCTGGAATAAATTCTAATTTATATAACTGTAGGTTTGCCATGGACCTTGGTTATGCAGAAATAAATTAATATTGGCGACCCATTTCAACATCTCAAATGTTCCTGAGATTGGTGGGAACTCACTGCTGGCTCTTGAAGTAATACACTTGGGGATGAAACCCTACTCACCTGTCTCTAGTACTCTTGCAGCTCTCTCCCTTCCCTGTCTCCTCCTCCTCTTCCTCTTTCTCCTCCTTCTCTTCCTCCTTCCCTCCCTTCTTCACTCCCTCCCTTCCCCCTCCTCCTCTCCTTTTGAGACAGAATTTCACTGTGTAGCCCTGGCTGTCTTGGAACTCCATTTGTTAACCATGCTAACCTTGAACTCAGAGACCCTCCTGCCTCTGCCTCTTGGAGTACTGGGATTAAAGGTGTGTGCCACCACACCTGGCTCCTTGTTTCTCTCTTTCTGTTGCATTGCCTCTATTATTATTAAGTTTCATTCATGTTCTTTCCTACTGCAGAGATTCCTGTAGGGTAAGTACAGTATGTCACACTGTAACTATTGAGACTCTGTGGCCATGCAGCTTAACCTATGGCATCAGTACTGAGACCTGATAATGGCAGTCTTGACACGACAAGTATTTATTTTAATAAATTCTTATCTGGAATATGGCTTATAAATAAATAAACATCAATGTTTCCTCTAAGAGTTTACTAATTGCTTCAGAGAAATTGTTATCTCACACGGGTGAAGTATTTGGTATCTAAAAAGAGATTTTTTTTTCTTGTTGTTTGGTTGGTATTTTGATACAGGATCTTACTATGTAGCCTTAGTGGGCCCTTGATATTGCAACAATTCTCCTGCTTTAACTTTTGACATGTGGGATTGCAGGCATGTTCTAACGTGCTAGGCTCCCAACAGGAATTTTCATCTTATTTTAAAGATACATTCTTTTTAAAAATTTGATTTTATTATTTTTTAAAGTAATAGATATGTGTTTGGGCATGTGGGTATGTACACACAAGTGCAGATAGCATCAGAGGCCATAGATCTCAGATTCCTTGGAGCTGGAGTCACAGGAAGTTATGAGTCACCTGACATGGTGTTGAGAATGGAACTCTGGTCCTCTGGAAGAGCAGCAAGCATGCTTAACTGCCGAGCTATCTTTTCGGCCCCTTATTTTATTTTTTAAATGACGCCTTTAACAGCCTTGTCTTCTTGCTAAATTTATCAACTATTAGACTTGCCATTAATTGATTTGACAAATTCTAATCAGCTCTCTACTTGGAGAGATTGATCAAGACTAGAGCTCTGCCCTTCATGTGTATTCTTTCCTCTGGAAGTCTCTGATACTTTGTTCGAGTGTGTGCGTATTCTCTCTGTCCTCCACTCTGAAAGTCTCTGATGCTTTGTTTGGGTGATTTTGTGACACAGGGTTAATGGACTTAGCTGTGTTTAATGCTTATTTATTTATTTAGGCTTGGACTTTTAATACTATCCAAACTTCTGCAGCAAATATCTCGATTATATTCCACTGCAATCTGTAAAAACATTCAATTCTCCCGAAAAATAAATCAAATAGAACGGATGGGTGAGACTATTTTTTTGAGTTTCATTGCTTGCCTGTACCTGGCTCCTATCCGTATTCCACCGAGTTCCATAATAACAAATCACTAATTCTGACACGTCCTATGAAATAAGAACATTCTTATCTCAATCCTACAGGTAGGGAGCTGGAGACAGAGGCTGGCTGACATGGTCAAGGTCAGTAAAGAACTGAAGCCTGCCTAGCTGGGATGTAGCCCAGATCTCTTGATCACGGAGCTCATGCTCTGGCTCCTCTGCCATCAGCTAGCTATTGACCCTACTGCCGTCATAGCCAGCAGAAGGTTTCTGGGCCAGTGTCATTTCTGTGGCTTGTATGTGAATTGCATTACCATCTGGCCAATTTCGCAGCACAGCAATATTTTCAGAATATGAAAAGACCTTCTGTAAAATGCTTTTAAAAGAGAACATAGATGGGATACGAGAATTTATAAACTATATCAAGTCGTACAAGGTGTAGCTTCACCGTAACAAAATAACTCAGATGCTCTTCAAAACTGTGCTGAAAACATCTAAGATGGGCACACCCAACCACCATTATAGATTTAGTGAGGCTAAACCAATGTTTCTTTGTAGCACGCTAGTTGTAAATTCCGAGGTAGATAGTATGTCCTCATACAAAGTAATTCCGTTAATGAAAATATTTATTGTGGTTTCCATGTGAAATGTCTCTCTGGTGCTTGGCAATGTGTTTGAAGATGGTGATGGTGTTTTGGGAGGCTGCAGCACCCTTGTAATGGGGGTAAGGTTGGAGGAGGTGTGTCACAGGCCTTTGGGGAATGGTGCTCTACTCCTAATCAGAGCCAGCAGCTGAGATGGGAGGAGCCTTGATGGATAGTGAGTGCCCTCTAAAACTCCATCTCAGAACAGTATCACCCTCTCGCATTGCTTCTGCTGGGTATTATATCACTGAAATTATACCTTCAGCTCATCATCACTCTGCAGTGGTCCAAAGGTGCCACCAACTGCAATTGTCTGTCATGGGTCACATGACTTTTGCTTTGACTTCCTGCTCTCTGTAATTTAGATTATTCACTACAATGCCAAGCCTGACTTCCTGTTGTGTGTAACTTAGATTATCCACTACAGTGCTAAGCCTGACTTCCTGTTGTGTGTAACTTAGATTATCCACTACAGTGCCAGGTTGACTAACCAATTGCTGTTCAGATCTACCGAGGTTCTGACCATCCCCACTCACCTCAAGTGGACAAACAGAGGAAGGTCATTCTAAAGACGTTTCTGAAGATTCTCTAGGGGTAATGAGGAAGAGATTTTAGCCATCAGTGAGGCTGTTAACCTTAAGCAGAGCTCCTGAGGATACCCGTAAACTGCTCCTTGGCCAAACCAGGTATGGGGTTGTCTTCATCCCCAGCTGAATGGAGACCTAATAATTGACGACTTGTTACAAAATTTCTGGACTGTCAATGGTTTGAGCCATAATGTTCTCTAAGAGAGAAAACTGAATTTTCCTTGACCCTTTTACTCAGTACTTTATAAAAAGCTTTTTATCCCCTCTCCTTATTTATTTATGTATTTAGTGTGTGTGTGTGTGTGTGTGTGTGTGTGTGTGTGTGTGTGTGTGTATAACAGCACATGTGTGGAAGTCAGGGAGTAACACTTTTACCCAATGAGTCATCTTGTCAGCTCCAAAAACTTGTCTTTAGAAATATTTTTGTTATTTATTTAGGGAAGATGAATAATGTATTTAAATGGTGTCCACATGAATCATTCCAATGATTCTCTCACCCAGAAGTGTCCTCATAGATGCACACACATAGAGAATGTGTTTGGTCTGGACACTCCATTCAAGTTGAGATGCAGAGTTAACCACCATAATTCCCACAAGCCTACTCTTTGTCTCTCTCTCTCTCTCTCTCTCTCTCTCTCTCTCTCTCTCTCTCTCACACACACACACACACACACACACACTCACACACACGTCTCCACCAAGTTAATACAGTAAACTTGTGGCTTCTCCAGATGACACAACTGTTCTGCATATGTTATACACACAGGAGCCTTCTCCCAGAAGCACAACCTGAATCGTCATGTGGTGGCCATTCCTTTCCTTGATGTCTGTAAGTTAGTTATTACAGTGTAGAATTAACAATACTGAAATGCTGTGGGCACACAACTTTACACATGCATGTTACATGATGATAGGCCAGGAGAAAATGGAAAGCGAAGACACACAGCCGTACACATCAATGACAGGGCCTGATCACAAGCAACTGGCTGACAGAATGCTGCTCTTACTTCAGGCTGTCCCAAAAGGAACTTATTTATTATAGCTGTGTTTGGAAGTGTAAGGTAATGGATATAGAGGATTTTGCCTGCCTGTTCTCCTGGAGGTCTCTCCTTGGCTTGCAGGTGGCTGCTCTTCTACTTGTGTCTGCTCTTAGCTTTCTCTATGTGCACACACACATCTCTCGTTTCTCTGTGTGTTCTGAGGTGTGATCCTTATAAAGGTGTTTGTCAGATTGGATTAGAACCAGTCACTTCCCTAAAGGGCTAGTCTCTGATAACAGCCATGTTGGAGGTGCAGAGTTTTGTCTTCAGTCTTTGGATTTGGGGGGAGCATTATTTTCTCCCTAATGCAGTGTGGCAGATCTCTGTAAATCAGCACAGATTCTTTCCCTCTCATGGTACTTATTACCTCCTTAACTGAGAAGCAATGATACACAGTAACTAAGGGTATGGCTCTGGGGCCAATCATGTGGGTTGGTGTTGGCTCCGATGTTCACTAGCTTCCCTGTTCAGGAGCTAGAGGCGCCAATAAGAACTGCTTCCATGGGTTGCTGAGAAGTTTATGTGATAGGGTTGCAAAAAAACCACATAATACATTCTCAGTGTCAAGTAGAAAAAGTAGCAAAAATTGGTCATAAAATTCTATAATTTGATACTTTATTTGTGAGCATGTTAGTACTCACAAAGAAAGATTTGTATTCTGTGGAGCTGGCTCCATTTTTTTCATCAAATGCCATAATCAGAAAGAAGGATGTCTAGTTCAAGATGAATACCACAGCTACCGCTCATGTCACTTGCTGTTCACACACTCCCACGCAGCGCACATCTGCCTGGCCATCTGTGTTTCTAAAATAAACGCAGTGGTATTTCAGACACCTAATATTGTTAATAATGAGAGCTCTTTCTTTTGCTTCTGTAGTGATAACCCCATACTTGAGCTTTCTGTTCCAAATTTACCCTCTATGTAGGCCTTGGTTTGTCTTGTCCATGTTACAGTCCTCCTTACTGATATACAGTGTTAACTGTGTCATTGGCTGGCTTCTAGGTACTTTCTACATCTTAACGGCTCCCTGACACAGGTGCTCTTCTCCCCAATTTACAGATGTGCAAACAGAGGCTCAAAGAGGTTAAATAATAGGATCTTTACATAGGGAGCCAACAGTGGAGCCATCAACAGACCTATGTAATCCTGGTCCATTTTGATTCTGGATACCCTTTTTTTTTTCCCTCAACATATTGAATACTGCAGCCATACACAGCCTAAGGACATTTTGGTCAATGACAGATCACATGTTCAACAGTGATCCCTTAAGATAAAATGTCACCTGATGACATTGAAATCGTGTAATAACCTAGCACTGGATGTTACTGAGGTATTCAAGCCCAAGGATTGGCCAGATGTACACTTACAATATGTGGTAGTGATGGTTCTAAGTAAGTGTGATTCTATTTAGGAGTGATTAACCACATCTTTTCCATTTACTTATAAAAGCTTTCAGTATAAAACAAGTTTTTTTGTGTGTGGACTGCAGCCACCTGCATAATCACCAAGGAGTGAGCAGCCTATGACACCCAGGATATGTCGTATATGTTGTGAAGCTCCCCTGGTGATGAGATGACTCAAACTGCAGATCTCAGAGTGATGCACCCTTGTTGGTAACTGACAGGTGGTGGTCCTAATTCTCGATTTCTGGTCTCTCCTTAACCTGGCTTATTCCGTTTCTTTAGTTGAAACAGTTCTCAGTCTTGGGCTCTACTCTTGAGACACACGTATATTCTTCCTCCAAACCCTTTCCCACCAGTTCTAGGGTGAGGCTTACTCTAGGGCACAGTTGATCTTCCATCTTTGTCTCCAGAGCTGACTTTTTCCTGAATCAGATACAGGTTTAACCTGCTTCTCAGGCACCTCTATGATGTTGAGCAGACACAGAGTGGACCTCCTTATTAGTCCCCTGTCCTCCATCTGTTTCTCTCTCCTCCATTTCTCAGCCTCATGGTGGACTCTGGCCCTCCCACAGCTCCTGCTTCTCCATTTTCTATCCACATGGCTCTGGTGGACTCGGTCTTGCTCCTTTGATGTACTCTCTGGCAATAAATACTATGGATTCTGTCAGCAACTGGCTCCCAGTGCTGTGGATAACTCATTTCTCACCACCGGTGCTTTAGCAGAGCCTGTCTGTCTTGTAGATTTTCTGTTGTATTATCCATTAATGAATTTTTTAACTGCTAATTATCATCATTTGACCACTGGAATTAGTTCATGTTGGAGAGCATTTCCTGCAGTGTGAGATATTCAGTCACTACATCCCTTTACTTCTCCAATATCCCATGCTGGAAAGACTTGATCTCAGGAGATAGCTCTGCCTTCTTGCTTGGATGGAGTTCTGTTCCAGTTTCATCTCAGTGATGTCTCACCCAAGCGCAGTTCTTTGAGGATAAAGCCTCTTCCAGATTTTAAAAATAGAAGTGTGTATTGTTTCGTCACGGAACCATCACCTATGCACAATCAGAAGGATGAACTTACAAGACCAGCACGGTTTCCTCTGGACTGTTTCCCTCATCTGTGTAATCTCTCCAGGAAATGTATTAACTACATTGTCTGTTATGTCCCACTGTAACTCCTGCAGCAACCCCTAAGCATCTAGCTTTTCCACTGCAACTCACCTTCTGTACCATCCTCCTACAAATGGCGAGCAAAAACCTGTTGACACCTGATTTGCCAGACATCTGCTGACTCGGGGTGTTTGGCAGGTCACCAGAAAACAACCTCTCAGACTCTCTCTCATTTCTATCCACGGTTCCTAAGCTCAAGTTCTACACAGCAAACATCTCCACACATGTGTTTTTCTCTTTCTCTGGTGATGTTTCTTTTATGTCTGAAAATCCACAAATTTCATGAATGCCTGACCTTGATGTGACTTGTGGATAAAGCACAGCTTAGTAACATTAATCTTTGAACATTTGTTTTGGGTTGAACTAGCAGCCTGTACCTCCCCCCCTCCCCCATCAAATAGATGTGAACCCCTTTCAGGCTCCTTGCACACATGTTTTTATTATTGTTTCCAGCTCACCAAATTTAGATTTTGTGGCCTGACTTTCTTTGATAATCTTTGGTGGAGTTTTAGTGCTGACTGTGTCTTTAGGGCTGTTAGGTAATCCCCACATAGAATGGGGCTTTGACTCCAGACTCAATCAGATGTTGTAGGCATTCCCATGTATCCAAAGGTTGATCAAAGGAGGCTGGTAAGTATCGTAACCAGGATTAGTGCTTCTTAAGGAATTCCTGGAAATTCTCTCTCTCTACTCATGCCTTCACTGTGATACCTTTTGTTGTTTATAGCCCCCTAATGCCTAAGGGCACAAAGCCAGAGTGAAAGACATAGCTTGGCCTTTCTGAACCCCACTTCTACTGGGCAATGTGAACATTTTCCCCTATGCTTTCTACATCTGTCATAGCTCCACTGAATGTGTCGTGTTCCCCTCAGCCTATCTACACATGACAGTGTTTTCCAGAGACCCAGAGAGCCAGACATGCCTGGGAATGGCCTTCATCTCATGTGGCCCTCAATCAATGGCTGAATGTTAGTGGGCTACCCCGAGGCATAAGACACTGACATAGAGGCTGACACATTTTGAGGAGCTTCACTTTAGGTTTCCTTGTCTTTCCTCCATGTCCTGCCCCTACTCCTTGGATAGATCCTCTCAGAACCTTCTTAAATGATTTAAGTGCATTGGATGCTTTTGTTAAGGCTGGTCTTTGGAGATCTTGACCCAAGGTATTGTTTAATCTCTATTTCAAGTATGTTTGCTCAATTACAGGAAGATTAAGCGAATTCCTATTATATTTAGTCAGTTCAAATGTCATACCAGTCAATCCTGATTTTTCGACTTTAAGTGTCTTTCCAAGTTCTCTGTGGTAGTTATGATGTTGATGATGTTACCGAGTGTCTTGAGGAGTGTCTTGGTGCTCCCAGCTGTCAGCTGTGTTCTAATGGCTTGCCATCTGGTTACTTGTTTGTTCTAATCATTATGAATGGTTTACAATGTCTAGGTGCCCTCTCTTTCTCTTCCTCTTCCTCTTTCCCCCACCTCCTCCTCTTCCTTTCCCCTCCTCTTCCTCCTTCTCTTCTTCCCCATCCTCCTTCTCCTCCCCCTCCTTCTCCTCCTCTTCCTTCTCCTCCTCTCTCTCCTCCTCCTCCCCTCCTCTTCCTCCTTTTCCTCCTCAGTTTCCTCTTCCTTTTTCTCTCATGTCCATCACCCTTAACTATTGTAGCACGAGTACTTAGAAAGGACCAATAACTGATCTGTCAAAGAAATAACAATAAAAAACAGTTGTGAGCTAGCACAGCTATGCTAGTTTTACAGTCTCACATATTTTAAAAAAGGAGGCAGAGAAAATACTTGGTTGAAAATAGCAGAGCTTAAATATGAGTCTCCAACTTCGTGTGAACTTCCTGAATCACCCACCTCATCATCCCAGATGCCATGGTTGCATCAGTGTGCCTGGTGTTCAGGGACTTTGAGGCTTGTGGAGATCTAAGCCATGAAGCCAACCACAGACATCCTCTTATAAGATGGTGCCTCTCAGGCAAGAGAGGAGTCACCCACAGCCTTCATTACTGTTAGAAATGAAAGCCAGCACCCCCAAATATGTACATCACCCCATCTTCTTTCTTCAGAGGAACTGACCATGCTTAAGCTTTTATAGGAGTACTTCTTGAGAGATGATAACATATCAGTTCTGATATTTTGTTTTCTGGTTAGTAATACGTGAGGAGGGAGTGGTTCTGACGAGGCAGGAGGAAGAACTGAGTCTTTAGGGAAGGTGTGTGCTTGTAGCTTGAATCAGCAAAAGCAATGGATGATTGGACTATCCCACACTGGCAATGGAAGGTTTGTGATACAAAAAGTATTTTTAAGTTCCTGATATTACAGTGAGCAAAAAAGTCTCAGCCTAGAAACTGTTCATGCTGAGGAGTTCAAGGCCTTAGAACAGTGTTGTCTTGAAGCATTTAAAGGGCATCTTGGACATTTAGAATAGTGGACGCAGCGTGACCTTGTGTTCTTGCATGTGGACAAGCCTTGACCTTGTGTATGTGTGAATGCAGAAGCTGTGTGAAGAACCTCCTCAGATATGTCACCTGGCAGGAGGGAAGGTGGTGATTGGAATGGCAGCATGGTGAGTTAATATGCTGCACTCTGTCTCTCAGGCAGGTCTCACACCAGGGCAGGTCTTCTGCTACCCTGCTTATTTCCCCTGAAAAGGGCATGGTGTGACAGTATGGTAGAGAACAGCATCACTGTTTAGAAGAACACTTACCATTTTAAAACTTTTAACTTGAATTAATGTCATGTAGAGTATAGTCGTTTTAACCTATTGACTCTTAGCACTTAAACATCATTGGCAAGATCCATCTGCATGTACAAAACCTAGAACCATTTGCAGCGTGTTAATGTGTCTCGTTGGAGCATTTTAAGTGCTGTTGTGAATTAAACGCAGTGGTATCATCTTATATTCCATTTCGAGATCTTAAACTTGACATTTACATTCTGCAAATAAATTCTATAAAAAGTCTGGCCAAGTGCAGAGTGCTTCTGTGCCCTGTACACCTATGCTTCTCCATCATGCACTTTCATGCTTCCTCATCGCACATATCTCCACCTCTCCATCACTCACCTCTATGCTGTTTTCACCTTTTACTTAAAGCCCTGAACAGATACTTGGGGACAGACAAAGGTATACCAGGGAAGAAGAGATGCCTGTGATAGGTAATAATTTAAAAGGTAACTAGTAGTTGGCAGTTTCAGGACAGCCACCAAATAAAACCTCAAGCTTAATGACAAGTCCTAACTGGTTTACAGCCATATGTGTGGTATTTCTGCAATGCTTCTGTCCTTAAGATTGCCTTTTTACTTGCCTCATAGCAGTGTGGGTCTCTTCTTGGACACCAAGAACCATACTGCCTCCTCCTTCTGACTAGCTAACAACTCCTTCCTGTTGGAACTTGTGCAGGAGTAGCTGGAAGCATGTGCAGACCCAGTTCAGTCCCCACTAAGGACTGATGTCTGATGCAGATGAGCCCAAAAGAATTTCAGTTGTATTTGACACAGGGTTGCTTGATCTCATAGTGAAGGGAAGTTTATCATCTCAATGCATCTCTGGCCTGCGGTCTTTCTATTTTTAGATGCTTTTAGTTTTCTAAACTGATAGAGTAGTTGCACAAATTCGGTTCATGGAGCTGAAGGTGGATAGTCCTATTGGTTTGAAGGCCAATGGACCTTTCTTTCCCATTAGCAAAAGCTATCTATGTGTATGTGCATGTCTAGGTGTGTCCATGAGTATTCACTATA
Source organism: Rhabdomys pumilio (assembly GCA_030674055.1). Taxonomy (NCBI): domain Eukaryota; kingdom Metazoa; phylum Chordata; class Mammalia; order Rodentia; family Muridae; genus Rhabdomys; species Rhabdomys pumilio. Next base: position 2,090,673 of record JANHMN010000001.1, read on the forward strand.
CATGAGTGAGTGTGTACATTTGTATATATGTGCATGTGGAGGTCAGAGGACATCCCTGGTGTTCCTCAGAGACTTCACTCCTTCTGTTTGAGACAAAAACAAACACTGGCCTGGGACCTCACTAGGAAGGCTAGACTAGACCTCTGCCTCCCATCTTGTCACCTCGGGATTACCGTGTTCATTATAACACCCAGGTTTTGTGTGGGTTATGGGGTTCAGAATTCAGGTCTTTACAATTGGGAGACAAGAGTTTTATCAACTGAGCCATAACCCCAGCCTAAATTTCAGCTTTTATTCTTGGGAAATGGCCTTAGGGAGTCTTGATTTATAGATAATCTTGATTCACTTAGTTAATTTAATAAAGTGTCTACTATATGGTTTGAACTATTTAAGTTACTTAGAGGGAAATGGTAAGCAAAGCAGACCAAGTTCAAATTTACACAGCTCATGCTCTAATGGGGTGGAGGACCAGGTCTAAACCTTTATACAGCCATGTGCTGGTGGGGTGGGGGATTAAACAGGAAGACTGGTGAACAAGGAAGGAAAATATTAAGGAACAGTTAGGTGCAGGGTTCAAACAGAGGCCTTGAGAGTGCCTAGAGTAGACATCTACAGTGAGTGTGACAGGACCTGGAATCACTTAGGGTACATGCCTCTGGGTGCACCTATCTGTAGAGGAGACTCTAGATTGGGTTAGAGTCCCTGACTGACTGAAGGGGAGAGAGTGAGCTGAGCACCATCGAACTGCAGGCTTGAGCCCCAGGTGCCTCGTGTTCTGCTCTCAGGCCTTTTCTGGCACGATGGATGCTGTGAGCTAGAATAAAGTCTTCCTCCTTCAGTTGCTTCTGTCACGTTTTGTCACAGCGATGAGAGTAACTGACACCCACTAACCAGGGTGGGTTGAGAAGCATGTGGCAGCCATTCCTCACATGAAACCTGTCTGTCACCGAGTTTCCACTATCATCAGAACTCTGGCGATTGTGATTGGAGCTCTGCTAAGCAATTGTGGGAGAACAGCTGCTTGGATGTAAATGCAGTCACTAAACGCCCTCTCCTCACTCACTCCTCATTGCCAGGCTTTAGCACTTACAGTACAGCTGTCTTCAGCTCTTAAGAATATCACCATTTCTGCCTCATACGAGTCCCTTAGATTTTATTAGGGCAAATCAGCTCCATTATAAAAACCATTCCCATGGTTTGATTTTCCCATCTCCTGTCAATGCTACTATAAAAGCTTTTTTTCCACACAGCTCATCACTTAAATTCTCACTTCTGAAGCTCATTCACCCACTGTACCCTTAGGTAGCTCATCAAAAGATGCCATGAATTGACCTGTAAAAGGATTAGTGAGTGATTCATCAGACTGTTGCCTTACACTTGGAAATCAAAGCCATTTAGAGTCAATTAGTTATGATGCATATAAATACTGAAGTAATTTTACATCATGCAGAACCTTTCTCAACCTTAGAAAAATAGTGTAATTTTGGGGGTCTTTAATTTTCCAGTTTATTTAAATAAGAAACAAAGCATATTCCAGAAAGTAGTTTATTGCGTGCAGCTGTAACAGTAAAGCCCACAGCAAGCCAGCTGAGGTGGCCACGCTCACATAGATTAAGGAAAGACAATATTTTGCACTAAAGAAGGCCAAGAAATTAGGGGCATCTTGAATACTAAGAAGGGAGTATGGTCCAACCCCCTCAACACAGGATGAGAAGATTCCTGGACAGCCATGTCTCCTGTCTGCATCAGAAGAAAAACATTGAATTTTAAAGTCAAGATGGAAAAAAAAACCACAGAAGGTAGTTGATTAAGCTAACACGGCTTATTGAGTTTCAGGGTCCCAAGAGTTGAATGGAATATAGAAGCAGAGTTGAATGAGAGCTAGGGTTATGGATTTGAGATATTTTAAAATGGAAATACTCTTAGTTAATGGATCTTACAGGATGTCCTTCAGTTTAATTTTTGTGCATGCAGTATGTATACATGTGTACTTGTTCCTGTGTGCACATGTATGTGGGTACGTGAATGTGAACATGTACGCGTGTGTGTGTGTGTGTGTGTGTGTGTGTGTGTGTGTGTGTGTGTGTGTGTGTG
>JANHMN010000001.1:2092776-2104900 GCA_030674055.1 Rhabdomys pumilio
GTGTGTGTGTGTGTGTGTGTGTGTGTGTGTGTGTGTGTGTGTGTGTGAATACAGGCCAGAGCTGGGTGTCAGTTGTCTTCTAAGCTTCTGTTTTAAGGCAGGTTTTCAGGGAACTAGAGCTCACCAATTTCACAAGACAGACTTCAGATACTCATGCTTGCTTGGCACTTTACCAACTAAACCTTTTTCCTCATCCTAAAAATTTCTTTAAAATGTGCATAATATATATCCAAGAATATGAGCTTCCGTTTTGCAAGGATAGAGTGAAAATAAAATATTAGAGCCAAAGAGGAGAAATCCTCTTCTGTATTTGGTCACTGAAACCACTTGAGGGACTTGTAACCCAGGTTGTAGGTGAGTGAAGAGGGTGCTGTAAGATTCACACCCTGGCACTCAAAATCAAGGGATGGAGAACTACATCATAAAAAAGAAATAAAAAAGAAAACCAGCAGAGTCAGGAAATATGATTAGAACTTTCAATGGGAGGAGAAAGGATGGAAATTCAGAAAACCAAGAGTGGTGCGGGTAACACAGACGTCTGCATTACCAGAGGAGCAAAGAAAAGGTAATCATGAAAAACAACACAAGGTCAAGGAAGGGATAGAAGGAGGAGGAACTCCAAAAATGATTTCGAGGCTTTACATATCCAGATGTAGTGCCCTACAATAATTGTCTCAAATGAGGACCACATCCTGGATGTTTCGTTCTGGTGTCTTGGTTGTTCTGGTATACAAGGGGATCGTAAGGAGGCCAAGGGACCAGGAAGTGAGTGAGGCCAACTTAAACTGTGCATTTCTGGTTCTATCTCATTCCATGAAGTGTCATATGACTTTATTTTTATTCTATTGGTCAAAGGAAGTCACAGGACTGTGCTGTGAGCAGTAAGTGCAGTCCGTAGCATCTGGGATCAGTAATTTCCATGAGCATGTTTAAGAACTAGGTTAACCGATTAGTTGCCTAGTACCAAACGGTCATCCTCCAAAACATACATACAAGCAATATTATACAGACTACAGGTTATGTATTTATGAATATGTATGTATACACATATATATTTATGCATGCAATAACAATTAATAATAGAAAAGGCCACGAACTTGAAGAAGAGGAGGGATGGGTATATGAGGCAGTTTGGAGGGAGGAAAGGGAAGGTAGAAATATTTTAATTGTGTTATAATCTCATTTTTAAAAAGATTTTTTTGAAAAGAACTAGTCTAATGGTGCAGATACGTGAAGAATTTAGCTCAGGTCCTGAATGTGTTTTGGATAGAACTGAAAAAAATCATGATGATAGCAAAGTGGCTCACATATTAGTGTGACACCCGAGGGTACAGCCATGGATGCCTAGGATGTTTCTGTGGTTGTGTGAAACAGTAGAAGGGCAGTGTCTACTTACCAGCTTCTGATGTGATACCCTCATCCTCACATTGTTCTTATTCTGTACAAGAGAAGTGTGCTCACTAATTTTCCAGCATGGCTTTCTACATACCCCAGGGTATGTGCTCTAAATGATAGAGTTGTATGAACAGCTTAGTAAAGCTGCCTGGGACCAGGCTTGGATCTGGATTTTAGAGAGGTAGGTGTGGTGGTTTGAATGAGAATGGCTCCATAGACTCATATATTTGAATGCTCAATCACAAGAGAGTAGAACTGTTTTGGGAAGGATTAGGCCTTCTTAGAGTAGGTCTGTCACTGAAAAGTTTCAAAAACTTATTCCAAGCTCAGTCTCTGTCTCTCTGCCTGCAGATCAGGATGCAAGCACTCAGCTCAGCTCTATGCATGGGTGCTGATGCTTCATGCCATGATGATCATGGACTAAACCTCTGGACCTGTAAATAAGCACTCAATCAAACGCTTTCTTTTATGAGAGTTGTCTTGGTCATGGTGTCTTTCACAATAATAGGACAGTGACTAAGACAGAAGGTTTTATTGTATATCCAGGAGCAACTGTCAATTCCCAAGAATGGTTCTCAACATTGATACACATCATAGCCATTTGCAATTGAAAGAGCATATAGACACTCAAGAACTACCACCATATATTCTAGAGTATTCTATCAGGATTGCAGTGAGGGCAGCTCGTGCACAGAGCTTTGGGAGGGTGATGGGGCAAATTGTAACTACCATTACTGTTTGACAGACACTGGTATTCAGAGCACAGCTTAAGGAAGAGAGAAAGGCCTGACCACCCCAAGGGGACCTGTGTTCAAATCTTCCACCTTAATTTCAAGAAAGAAGGTGTTGGCATATGGCTATGGAAAGTTTACTTCCATAGGAGTGGATATGGAAAAGGACTTGGGGATATGTGGAATTCCAGTGAGTGCTCTGGGTAGAAAAGTAAAACCAAAGAATAGTGCTCGGCATTAGGGGATAAAGGTACAATCCATGTTTCTTTCAACCGTAAGTCATCTTGATTAGTCTAGAGAATAGTGAGGGGTGGTGTGTAGATGAGACAAAAGACTCATGTGTTCTCTTTAAGTATGGGTTCCAAAATTGGTGCATTTTAGGTACCATTTTGAAGATAAATGGAGACTTTTATATATAAACTGTGATGGTTTGTATATGCTTGGTTCAAGGAGTGGTACTATTTGGAGGTGTAGCCTTGTAGGAGTACGTGTGGCCTTTTTGTAGTAGTTGTGTCATTGTGAGCCTGGGCTTTAATGCCCTAGTCCTAGCTACCTGGGAGCCAGTATTGTGCTAGCAGTCTTCAGATGAAGATACAGAACACTCAGCTCCTCCTGCACCATGCTTGCCTGGACGTTGCCATGTTCCTGCCTTGATAATAACAGAATGAACCTCTGAACCTATAAGCCAGCCCCAATTAAATGACCTTGTAAGAGTTGCCTTGGTCATGGTGTCTGTTCACAGCAGTAAAACCCTAACTAAGACATAAACCTAGATGTGTAGAGTTAAAAGAAGGTATGTAGAGGCAGGAAGTATTGTTGAGAGTGGTGGTTTTAAATTGCTTCCTTTTCTGCCAACCAGTGGTGAAGCCTGATGTTGCTTCCAACTTGAGACAAAATGCTGCTCATCTCTGAAATAATCTTCTACTCCTCCTGTCATGAACAACAGGTAATTACTGACAGGGTCAAAGGCTGTAAGTTTACTTCAAAGTGTGGAATAGATAGGGAGTGTAAGCAAGGCTCATTTGGGCCTGAGAGAGCATATCCATGTGCCTCGGGTGACCAAGGATACCCTGTATGTGAATGTGAAAGAGCAAAGCAGCATGGAATGATCTAGAATGCTCAACTTTGCATTTGCCAGGGGCTTTACATGCAGCATCCCACTTAATCTTTGTAATTACTCTACTATGCCAGTATTATTAACCCCATTCTTTAAAAAAGAAAATCAAAGCAGAGAGATGAAATAAATGTCATTGTCCCGGTGGCTTTAACTGTCAGCTTGACACAGCCTAGAGTCATCTGAGAGGAAAACCTCAGTTGAGGAATTGCCTAATTCAGATTGACCTGTGGGCATGTCTCTGGGGGCTTGTTTTGATAATAAAAGAATGAAAGAAGGCCAAGCCAATGGTGTATAGCACCGGGTAGGTGGTCTTGATTATTAAAAGATACAAGAGGGAGAAACTCATGGTGGAGAGCACCAGGCAGGTTGTCCTGAGCTATATGAGAAACCTAGTAGATCATGAGCCTGGGCTGAGCCAGCAAGCAGTGCCCTCATGGCACTGGCCCCCATGTGCCTGACTTAAGTTCTTGCCTTGACTTTCTTCAATGATATCTTGTAACCCAGATGTGTAAGCCAAATAAACTCTTTCTTTCATGAGTTGCTTTTGGTCCTAGCAACAGAATGAGTCTGGCTCAGTCATAAAAGGAGAATTTGAACCTTGGTCTGAAAGCTTCAAAAGTCACACCTTTGCAGTCATATGCGTTGCTTGGAAGAGGAAAAAAAGAGGATATACACAATTTGGCATCAAAGTTCTCTTGTCACCAAAATTTACCCAACACTTTTATTAGATTACATCAGCAGCATCAATGTAATGCACGGCAGAATCAGCTTCAGAATTATGTAGGTTCCAGGAATAGAATGTGAAAAGTTTCACTAATGCAGTAAATTTTGGAAGAAGAAAATATGGCAAATGCCTAAGTCAGGTTTTATTTCCAGGCTGAACTGTGAACACGAATGCGCAAACCTGCAGTGGTGATCAAGGAGAGTTAGGGCGACCCAGGGCACATGTGTGAGGTTCACCTGACAGGAAGTAGATGCCAGAAAATACCTCTTCAAGGTTGGTGAGCAGGCATAACTACAGATACATTAGAAACTAGAGTTCCCCTTTTCTCAGCTTTACATGAGGATACAGTTTTTTCATTAGACTTCTCTTGAAGGTATTTCAAAGCCTTTAATCCTTAGATGCAATATATCACAGCCAGTATCATCCAAACCTAGAAGAGACACCCTCACAGTTTTGGGCTCCTCCTGAATTAATCAGCTTTTTGTCACCTTAAAAAATACCTGACATAACTGTCTTTTAAGGAGAAAAGACAAATTGTTTCATGGGTTTAGACGTTTTGGTCCACAGTCCCTTGACTTTATCAAGGGGCCTGTGATGCTATAGTCATCTTGGTGGGAGTGTCAATGAGAGAAAGTTTGTCTACTTCATGGTTGCCAAGAAACAATAAGAGTGAATGATGAAGGTAGTAGAGTCCCTAATATCTCCTTCTAGAGTGTGTCCTAAAAATATGACCTAAATACATGCCTTAAACACAGGACATCAGCTAAGCCTACATTTTGTAGGTTTTATCACATTTCATTGGTATCATGGACTGGTACCTAAGCCTTTAGCATGTGGCCCCATCAGGAACAGTCCAGATATAACCCATATCCTTTAAAACCTTTAACTTTTCTTCCTATAAGATCATAGTTGGCAGTGCCAATCAGGTAGGGTATCACATAAGACTGGAGGAGTCACAGCCCCATGTTCCCTTTGAGGTAGTCTTAGATCTTCCTCTCTGACTCTCTCACCTGATAACTAGATGCTCCTAAGAGAGAGCCTCGGAGTTGTGTACTATATTCAAGGCCAGAATGGAGGCATGGAGAAAAATGCTCCCACTGGCCAATATACTGCTTCTTTTATAGGATCACATGACAATATGTGTATGGTTCTTCTAAGCACCATGAGATAAGCCCAAGCTCTGGCTACATACAGACTTGGGTCCAACTCAACTCCTAGTTGTGCTTCATGTCTGAGCTTGTGCACCCGATATTACACAATAGTGGTCAATGTCTTTGGACTTCAATAGTAGAAGACTATGGGGCTAGGGTAGGTATCTCCAACATCATGTACACTCTGTCTTCCCCTGACAACCATGGCACCCACCCTAATGAGTGTTCTACATCAGGTAACAGACAGTATCCCTGAGGCAACCTCCCTTACCTTCTCTGAGGGTTTTCTAGTCAATGGCTTTGACTCTGGTAGGTTGTCACCACCATGTTCTCCCTAGACAATCTTCCATTGCACTTGCTCAGTGATAGCCATTCCTTTTATTAATGGGGTCATTTCTTTCACCTTGCCCATAGGCCCTTCAAATATTCTCTCTGCTGATGGTATGTGGAAGGCAAAAGTGGCAAGCATCCAAAGAGATCACATTAGAAATATGGAAAAATGGCATAAGTTCATCAGAAGACAAGTGTGTTTCTCCATTTATATTATAAAAATTTGAACAATGAATTTAATTATCAGATAATGAATTATGATACATCTCTCTCCCAGAATTCTGGGTTAAAACCTCATCTGTGACCACCATCAATGAAACACACTTTGAGAGAGTCTCCGGAAGCCAATATTCACAGGTGGCGCGATGAATGATGGCATTATTACATGACTAATGATGTAACCAACATTAAATAAATGGCACTGGAGAGCTGCAGAGGCAAGAAGATCTATCATGTTTCACCTCAAAAGGCACCAAAGAACCCGGCACTATGAGAAATAACAGCATTAGTACATTTTTCTCCTACCTAGGAGATGTGAAATTAACTTGTATCAGAGCAATCAAAGTAAAAAATACAGGAAGTGTATTTCTGGACTTGACCAAGAAGACCTGATCCTGGACACTGTAAAGAACCTTCTCAAGGATTTGATGAGACAGAAAGAAATATATTTTTCTTTCTCTAATGTTCTCAAACACGTGTGGGTATAAAGACTTGTGAATATAGACAGCATGAACTTGTGAATTTCTAAATACATTTGAAAGTTAGGGTTTTATTGTATTATATACAGGCTATGTCACCAAGGTAGCACACAACTCAGGGCCTCTTGGATGTGACCAAATAGTCCTTCATGGAGATAGTGGCATCACAGGAACTGGTACATGGCACGAGCAAAATACACTATGAAGAATAGTACTTTATTAGCATAAAGGAGCCTTAATGTAACCATATTGTTATCAAAACAAATGTTTTTGGAGAGAACCAGTGGCATCTGATCAGTGTGGATATGTGGTACAAATCAAGTACTGCTGAATCACAGATCAGGGACACAAAATGGAAGTAGGACCTTCAGTGCCAGGAATAAAAGTGCAGTATCACTGTGAGTGTTTAGTACCCACAAGCCCTGCAGCAGAAGGAGATACATGGTGCAATAATAACCCAGGCCCTGCTTACCTTTCCTAATGAGAGTGAATCACAGCACAGAAAACTGTCAATGAGATAATTCACAATGTCACATTAGCTTTGTGTTTCAATCTCTTTCACAACCGGTCTTCATAAACCTGCTAATGAGTGGTAAATTGGAGTGATGAGTTTTACTCCAATCTGTTTCTTGTGCTAATCTTTAGAGAAAGGACCTAGCTGTGGTTGTCATAGAGAACACATCAGGGCAGGCCTCAAGTGGCCTGCATTATTCTGGGCTGTGCAATCCATCATCTGTGAGACCCTGAGCAAGGAGAGCAGAGGGGTTAGCTGTTCACAGACATCTGCCAGGTGCACTCACTCCAGGTCCAGATGGGACAGTTTGACAAGGTAAGGTCTCGAAGTGGAGACTGACATGTAGAGAGATAACTGGAAGGTCTTCTGAGAGAGTCTTTATGAAGTCACAAGCAGAGAACAGCAGGAGTGCAGCACATGGGGTGGTTACCACACAGTGAGAACACTGACAAGGTCGTGTGTCCTCATGACTGTCCTCAGTGCACAGTACAAGCCAATCAAGCCCATTTTTACATTTTTAGGTAACATATTAAAAATAGAGAAAAGGCACAGATGAGATTAACCTCAGTGTGTCTTATTAAATCTTTTAGGCAATGGATACAAATTGTATTTCAATGTAAAATAGATACCAAATTCTTAATTGATGAGATAGCTTATAGTCTTTTTTCCTATTTGTAGCATCCCATTTAGGAAGGACCACAAGCACTGTCAGTAGTATTCTGTGCAGATAGTCTCTTGAACAATACACTGAATCTACACATCCTTCCCAAAGACCTCCAGGTCCACCTGCATGTGTGTATTCAGTAAGGACTCCCGGGTTCATGTAGGTGGCATACAGAGAAGGCCTGATGATTTCATTGTTTGGTAGTACTGGTTCCAATTCATGTTGTCACAGACTAGTACTGGACAGATGCCAAGATCCTGGAACACTCCATATTGCATGAAAGAACTCTGATTATTCTAGACATACTCAAATTGCGGACTATCCGCCAATCAGCTGAATAGGAGTTATCTGTTGAAATCAATCCAGCCATTGTGCTTTAGGCCCCTCTCAAGAGGGTCTCCCACTGCTGCATTCTGACTATCACTGCCATCTACACAACCTGAAGAACATCTCTGATGACTTCTTCCAAGATTTACTCATTCATACACTCTAGAAAACACTGTGTGTAGATAGGTGTTTGGAAGACTGTGTCCTGCAGACTCTCGATGGTGATTTCTGTGACTGTTGCTTTCACTGAACAGCTTTGGTTTGCAAACAGTCATGGTTTACAACCAAGTGGTGCATGGTTAATGTCTTCAGCAGTCCTGGTTTGACATGTGGGGCTGTGGTTACCAAGTGTGTAGATTCATTATTTACTATGTCTGAGCCTCATCAGAAAAATAAGAAATTTAACGCATATCGTCCTCCACTGTGTCCTGGAACTCAGCTTTTCTTCTTCCCCATGGTTGGTCACTCTTCATGAGCTCAGCTAGTCTGTGACTTTAAAAAGCCTCTATAGCAAACAACCCAAATGAAGCCTCCAATCTTACCTACTTTCCTAACCTGGATGACTGTGCCTACAGTTCTACATACAATCTCACTGATGCCCGAGAGGAGCTCACACCTGTCATGACCAACTCTACCTTTAGTTTGCAAAGTCGGCTTATAAGTCACTGCAAAATACAGAATCTTTACACCCCACACATCTGAACATCTGGGTCACAAGTTTTGTCCTTGTCTTCAGTAGTGAGTCTTGTCAGCTCTGCTTTTAGATAGATTCTGGACCTGCTCACATCTCTCCAACTCCACATTCCCACTGTGCTCATTCCTTGCCTAGATTATGTCCGTAGCACTTTCCTCCCTTCCTTGCTCCCTTCCTCCCTCTCTTGCTTCCTTCCTCCCTCTCCTCACCATCTGCTCTGAACAGGAGTAGCCACACTGATACTTTGTCACCTTTGCTCTGAGCTTCTTGAGACATCTCCCTTCCTAGAGTAAAATCAAGTCCTTGAAAACATTTGCTAAATAACCTTTCGACCTGGCACTTTGTATCCTTTTCACAGGGAGTTTGATGTTATGTCCAGCTAGCCAAATAATAGCATGTTCACCCTTGGGCCCTGTGAGTCTCCTGATCCTTAAAACGTGGATTCTTGTTCAGATTTGTAGTGCCAGTCAGGTGTTTCATCCCTGCACTGAGACTTAAACCAATCAGAAAGCAAATGGTTACCCCTGTAACATTAGTGCCACTTCTGCTCCTTTGAATGTATCTTGCCATGCCAGTTGTTGTAGCAGCTCACAGGTTGAGGTCTGATTAGGATAGTTGGTAACTTTTCTCTTTCAGCAGTCGGCATAGCATAGCACTTCTCAGTCATAAGAAAGCTAGCCAGTAGAGAGGAAGCTTTTTGGTTGGTACCAACTTGATTTCTCTATTTCTTTAGACCAATGTATGTGGTGTCTTCAGCAATGGGGTCTTATTATGAAGTCCAGGTGGGCAACTAAGAACAATGTCATTGTTGCCACAGCCTGTATTTTTTTTGGGGGGGATGGAACACTCCAGACTAACAGCTTGAAGCGAGGTATGTCACAAACCAGCAGATATTTGAAGAGAATATTTGCCTAGGATGCTTATTCCTATGGGACTTGTGCTAATTCAAATTTATACTTAACTTCTAATTTTCCCCAATTATTTCTCCTCGTGGGCATCTGTTGAACTTACCACTTGTTTCTTCAATTCAAGAAATTTCCCCCCGTCATTACTCAGTGGGTTGTAGAAGAAAGTTTTGTGTTAGTGAAGTATGCTTTTAGCCCTGTAAATGTATCAGGCATGAATATCTACTTTAGTCAGTACTAACTTGATTTCTCTATGTTTTGAGACCATTGTATGTGGTATTTTCAGCAATTGGGTCTTACTATGAAGTCCAGGTAGGCAACCAAAAACAATGCCATTTTTACCACAGCCTGTATTTTTTTATTTTTGGAAGGGAGGAAGGGGTGTCCCCTTCAGGCATGAATATCTACCTCACCACCACTGTTCACCAGTAAAGTTTGGATTGCAGCTAAGAGAGCTGAAGCATATATATGCAGGGACATCATAAGTATATGCGGGTAGTGAATTACATCTGTAGAAATTCTTAACCTCAGACACATACCAGTGTGACTTAAAGAGGGACCTGCCAAGGATAATGAAGTTAAACTGAGAGGCCTACAGAATAGAAGAACTGCAACACAAGGAAATGATGCTTCAAGGCCAAGAAGAGGCAAAGCAGGCATGGGAGCACCTGAGTTTCTGTCTTCTTTAGGAACTACTCACAGCTCCTTGCCCCAACTTTCTTCAAAAACCCGAAGTAAGCTCATACTAAGTCTCCAAATTAGTTTCATTTGTATTTTGTTTGTTATAATCAAAAGGATCTCAACCAATATATTTCTATCTCAGAGAGATTTTATGTGTAGATCAAAATTTCCTTGGGGAATTTTCCATATTTAAAAGTACAATACTTTTACTGTTTGGATTAGCAGCACTCAAGCCAAGCAGCACTGGTTGACATCCCAGGACCCAGAGCCAACCATCCATGTGAAACTTCAATGCTTTTCCATTTGTAATGACCTCTGCAGAGAGAGTATATGACATCTGTAAGCATTTTTTTTTTTACAAGTTGGTCTCTCTAGAATTTCTCCCAGTAGCTCAGCTTCTTCAGAGGCCCTTGCACAGGAGAATACTCTGAGCTGTTTCTATAACTAACTGCATGGAGGAACTCTCTGTGGACTAGAAGAACACACACATGATAAGGCACTTTCTCAAGAACTTGGTGAGACACCCAAGCAACACATTAAAAAGTTTTATGAAACAGTCCCAGGGCAGACAGCCACAACCCAAGCACTTTGGAGGCCAAGCAGGTTGTAGAGTTTGAAGAAAAACATGGTCTAAAAACACAACAAAAGCAAAACAAAATCATCAACAACAAGAAGAAAAAGTAAGAGAGCAGGGCACATGTACATGGACAGAACTACTGCCAGTGGCTCAGGGAGCATGAGATTCTGCAAGGACAAGTGCACTGAGTTATGCTAAACTGAGACAGATGGTCCACCTAACTACAGCAAGCCTAGGTGAGGTTTCCCTGTTGACTACTCACCTGGCTTCCTTCTGTTCTCTCCACTGTACTGTGGGATCTGTGAGAGCTATAGTCACTTTGAATCCACAGTCTGTTGTTCATTGTGCTTGGTGAAGAGAAGCTGCCAATAAATGTGTTCTGCATGACTGATATGTGCAGTTACATGCCCATGTCATACAAATGTGTTCTGCATGACTGATATGTGCAGTTATGTGCCCATGTCACACATAGGGTGGAGCAGGAGGACTCTTCTCTGTTTTCACGGTATTAAATGCTGTCAATAGCAGGCTCTCATGAAGCTTTGCTTTTATGTTAATGTGACTAGCTGGTTTCAAGTTTCTTCCTACCTGCTTTAACTAGCAAGTTCCCTCTATTGCTCTCCAAACAAACAAAACAAAAGTTTGGCTGATTGGTCCATCTTTCCCCATTGAACCACACAGGTCTTGATAGTTGGGTATCAGTCATGCAGAGCTACAATGAAGGTTCTGGAGTTGAAGAAGTATCATCTAGTTCTATATAGCTTTACTTAGAAGAGGTTGTGGACTAGGAAGGCAACGAATAATAATACATTGAGACTACTCTACCCATAATAGCTGAGGTATAATAAAAACAAAGTCATCCTACCACATTAATTTTGGTCCATTAGAGTTTAGGAGAGAATCCTCAGTGAATCAGTAGATAAGCTGGCCAACAGGATAGAAATATTGGTTGATAGAGTAACATATTCAACAACAACAACAACAACAACAACAACAACAACGACAACAATGACAACAACAACAAAACACAACTCACATTTTCTCACATACACAAGAGATTCTTTTTGCTTAACCCATCTTCCATATTTTCTACTCCATTCTCATTTTTTGAAATTTTTTCTCTGAAAAAGAACATTTTTTCCTAGATAAAAATATTCTCTTCATTTTGCATAATGATTAAAGCATTAACATTCAGAATTCATGCATTATTAAATGTTCAAACTTTTCCTTTCCTGGCTGTGTTTTGCCTTCTATATCACGATAAACAAATGGAGTTCACTCTCTAGTGTTAATATGGTTCTGGATATGAGCTAGACCAAACATCTGGATAAGTGACTGTAAGTCTTCTTCCTAACAGTGGTAGCAAGAGCACCACGGTGGGAAGGAACTCCAAGTGGTCATTGACTATGTACAGATACATATGGCTTTTAGAGATACCTATTAGATGCTAGGATGAGAGAAGAGGAAGCTGGATTTCCAACTGACAAACTGAGGAGCAGAGGAGCATTTGAAGTCTATTAGGAATGTTTTCTCATCCTCATAGTTCTTGAGTAATCTCTCTCTCTCATTTCTCTCTCTCTCTCTCTCTCTCTCTCTCTCTCTCTCTCTCTCTCTCT
>JANHMN010000001.1:2104910-2144575 GCA_030674055.1 Rhabdomys pumilio
CTCTCTCTCTCTCTCTCTCTCTCTCTCTCTCTCTCTCTCTCTCTCTCAACAGAGTCTCATGTATCCCAGGCTGACCTCAGGCATGTTATATAGACAAAGATGACCTTCAACTTTTGATCTTCCTGCCTTTACCTCCTGAGTTCTGGGATTACAGGTGTGTGCCACCACAACCAGTTCATGCGATGCTAGAGACTGAATGTGTGCTAGATGACCATTTGGACACTTGAGCATCCTCTCTCTCCTTGAGCGATTTTTATAAATCACCTTGTGGGTCTTCTGCCAATACAGAAGGAAAATCAATTTCCTTAGCCTTGGCCTGAGGCAGCTTGGTCTGGAGCTGCAGAGGGTTTATTTGGCTGACATTTCACAATTCTGTTTGACTGTGTTTGAAGATGGCTGCTTCCCAATTCTTGCTATGTGTACAGACTCAGGGTGAGAAAATCATCCCCTGTCACTTCTACTCAAGTAGACCATGACCACAAAGAAAAGTCTGAGATGTAACAGGGACAGAGTTAGGATCTTTCCCTCTTCTACTCTAACATGGGACAGTAGCACTGACAGGCTTAGGTTAAGCTTTTATTGGGAAACTTTGTACCCTACTGACTGTGCTCTGTAACTATAGGTACCCCACAGGAATAGTGCTGTGGAATTAGTATATAGTTATTTTGCTTGTTTGTTTTGAGTTGTTCTCTTCTATTTGATTTTGAAAGCTTTACAAATGACATCATCAACTCCTTTCTCTTCTCTGGGTTCCTGGTATCCTCATGTCTCCATCATCTGCACTAGACATAAGCCGGGCAGTGGGTGGGATGCTTCTCACAGGTAGATATTTTAGCTAGTATTTACCTTTCAAAAATAGCACAAAGGAGGTTTTATGTAAAAACAAGGTCTCAGGCAGTTTTTAGAATTTAATCTCATTTTATCCTCACAGGAGATTTTTTTAGTGTAATAGTGTTGACCTTATTTTTGTACTTAATAAGTTGAAAAGGAGGCATGTAAAAATAAACTTTATTGAGACCATACACACACACACACACACACACACACACACACACACACACACACACAAAGTATACATATCATAAAGGTACAGGCTGATGCATTTTTACAAATAGGATATTTTATATAAGCAGGCCTACCTTGAACACAAAATATTAATCTCAGAAGACCTTTAACTCCTTTCTAGTCTCTGTTCTTCTCTTTTCCAGGCACCCACATCTCTCACTACAGAGTCATGTTAGGCTGTTGTTTCTCTAAATTGAAGTTTAAAGAATATGCTGTTTGAGTCATGTCTCTTTACCCAGTATTTTGTGAACCTTGCCCATATTACTTCATGTGGTTTAAAACAATTGGTTTTTGTTATTGTTGTCATTGTATTCATGTTATTGTTATAGAGTTTCATTGAATGATTGTATCATTTCTTATCCATTCCACCTCATACTCTTTAAAAGCTCAGTTTAAACTTCTGAACACATACTTTTCAGTTTTAAAAGAACAAAATTCTAATGCAGAAAAATAAGTGTGGTTTCTTATAAAATAAGTGTGGTTTCTCTTTCAAGAAAGAGTTTCCTACTTTATTTGTGTATTTTTCATCTCAGTTGCATGTGTAAATTGGAGCCATGAAGAACATTATTCTCCAAGTGTTTGAAGGATTCAGTGTCATGTCAACATTCAGCTCGTGATAAGCATTCAGACTCAGGGCATCATCATGACCCACTGAGAGGCCTGATGCTTACATCAGGCTGGTGTCACACTCACTCTGACCTCTTCTGACTGTCCTCAGCAGGGACTGTGCTGATCTCAAATCGTAGCAGTGTGCTGACCATTGGTACAAGTAATTGAGAAGAGACTGGCAGTTTGGAGTGCTGCCTTGCCTCTGCTCATGCACACAAAGGTGGGCACTGCTCCTGCAGACTGCTGTGTTTAGCTTTCAACCCAATGCAGCAGTCAGACATTAGCATCCTCAGTGACACTGAGAGGTAAGAACTGAAATTAGTTGTTTTCTTGGTCTATTGGCTACGTGAGAACTATACTTGGAAGCATAGGGCCTTTGAACAATTTCACATTTTATATTGGAAAAGACAAGTTTGAATATCAGTATGATGAGTTTAAGTTCTGGATAAAGATGGGACCTTAATAAAGGGATCTTGACCACAAAGTATTGATACATTGACGCACAGCCCTTTCTGAGGAGGTGTACCACAGAGTGGAATGTTCACTCCATGCCTCATTGATTTTAAAGTTGCCCTGTATTTGTCCTGGACTGTGGATTGAAAAGCTTCACTTGATTGCTAAAATCAAAATGATTACCTCCATGTTAAGGGACAAGACCTTCCTTAGACACTGTAGGTCATTTGAAACATCCATCTTTCTGTTTTTCCCTCTCTTGTACTGTTTTCAGCTCCACAATTTAAAAACCTTTGAAGACAACCAGGAAAACCCTTGTAATATAGTGACATCTCTGCTGTTTAGAAAAAAGAAAACAAGCCCCTTTAATTCTTAGAGAAGTGGGCTAAATGGAGAAGGAGAGGCAAAGATAAGCTGTTTACTGATTTCTCTCCATATGCCCCAACTTCCTGATTCAGACCATTCTTAAAAGAGGAGACAGATAAATAATTATAGAATATAGAATGTGTTGATGGTGTTGACCTAAGAGTAGCTATGGACTAATGTTCTCCACGTCAGCCTTGGTGTGTAAATGCTATGCCACCCCATTTCTAGGGAGGTGTAAATGCATACCAACTTTGCTCACAATAAGGAACTGATATATTGCGAGAGATATTTAAAATGGCGGCATTCAATCTGGCTTCTCTTAATCAGTCACCATGTTCCTGACTAGCCTAGGCCTGTGGCCAGGAGCAACTGCAGCCATATCGCCACTGATAAGCTCAGGCAGTCTGCTCAGGTGGTGAGAGACACCAACCCTGCCACCCGCAAGACGCCAGCGTGGGAGATGGCTCTGCCAATCTATCATGCTGTCTCCACAATGCTTGGCTGAGCCCAGACCATCCCGCCATCCACGTGGGCTCTGTACAAATGAGACTCTAATGCTTAGATTATCCAAAGGCTTTATATGTTTGATAATGCTTAATAACAAGATGCCCATACAATCAGAAGTGTAACCCAATACCCAACCTAGATATACCAACTACCTTTGACTGCTAAAGACATGTGCACATCCGCTTCCATGTTCCCCCTCCCTCCCTTTCCCCTAGCTCCTCCTCTTCCTTTTCCTCTTCCTCTCTTTACCGCTCCTACCTTAGCTCCTCCTACACTGATGTGATACCAAAATGAGGATATCACAAGTCCAAGTTGGTACCAACAAGTTCATTGGTGTCACTTACAGGAGTATGGGTGAGGGCTGTGTTGGCTACTTTTTACGTCAACTTGACACAGGCTGGAGTAATTTCAGAAGAGAGCATGTTAATTGAGAAAATGTCTCTACTATGTTTGACTGTATAGAAGGCTTTGAGGGTATTTTTTTAGTTGACAATTTATGGGGGTGAGGCCCAACCCATTGTAGGTAGTGTCAACTCTGAAGTGGTGGATCATGGAATGTATAAGAAAGCACTTGAGTAAACTATGGTGAGCAAGCCAGAAGCAACATTCTCCCATGCCTTTTGTCTCTATTCCTGCACCAAGTTCCTACCCTGACTTCCCTCAGTGGTGGATTTATAAGCTGTAAGGTGAAATAAACCCTTTCCTCCCCAATTCTTTTGGTCATGGTATTTTATCACAGCAATAACAAACTCTAACAAAGACAACGGGTTACTTTCTGGAGCGGGAAGGACTCAAGGAAAGATGCATCTGTTGGGGATGCTTTTGTGCACTGTGTATTCAAATGCTGATTTCTGTTCCCAGAGATCTTGTTGTAGTCTGGACTTTGGTAATATCATCATTATGAAACATCTCCTGACAACTATAAACATTGTTCTCCATCACCACCACAACTAAAGAGTAAATGGGCTTATAGTTGGGCAGGAGAGGAAAAGGCAGGACTTCTGAGGCCTGAGAGAGGGCTCAGGTAGGGACCAAGGGTGTTGCCATCAGGAGGCCAGGCTGAAACTAAGATGGCAGGTAATGGGCTGCATGGCTGGGAAGTAGGCCAAGTCAACATGGTCAGAGTGAATAGCTCACAATCTGCCCAGCAATAGTGCCAGAAGCCAATAAATAAATAAATAAATAAATAAATAAATAAGCCTCTGTCATTAATTCAGAGCAAGGATGGGCATAGAAAAACCAATGCTTTTACATGGATCAGTAAAATTCTACCCTAGCATGGGTGATTACTCATAAAAGCTGGAACCCTAGAGCTCACTGTACCATTTGCAGGCTAGAGAATCCCTCTTTCAGGAAGCGTGGCTAGTCTAAGAATGTCTTTCAGCAGTCATTACTGCTTATATAAACTTTGGGGCTGGTGCATCTTGTCAGTTTCAGGAACTTCTGGGAGCTTTTGAATTGTTAGATTCTGAGTTTTAAGGAGTTTCCCAGAGAGATGTACTTTTCCTCTTCCCTTTAGAAGAACATCCTATGTCTTAACAACCTTCCCTCTAAAATGGAATAATTTTTTACTAGAAAAAAAATGCTATACAATGGGATGTGGGTGGTACCCGACAGAATCTTGGATAATGTACCTGTAAAGGGAGAAATTGGATAGAGAACATCAGCTTTACTCCCAAATGGTATAAAAGGGGCAAACTGTGTTAGAGAATGCAGAAGTGACTGCACAGAAGCTTCTAGAAATTGAACATGTGACATTGGGCAGAAGCTTCAGGGAGAAAGTGGCATAAATAGGAACTAGGACATGGTCCAAGGTGGAGAGGGTTTAAGCAGAATATTCCCAGCCATTTGGAGCCCACGTTTTACTAGACAAGAACATAGGCAGCTGATCCCAGAGGGATTTAGACAACCAGAGTCAATGGACACTGTTATGGAGGCCTGTGGGTTCAAGAAGAGAGAATGCACAGTGACTGTCTGATTTCAGCTACCTTCTTCCCTCCAACCATGATGATATATTCGGGATATTTGGGTGTGCTGGTTTGGAGACTGGATGGAAAAACATCATGACAGACACCACCAGAGACAATGGGGATCTCACCACATCCGAATCACCAGTTGCTAAATTTATGTGCTACCTTGCTGTCTAGTAATATGAGAGCCTGAAAGAAAAAAAAAAGGTCAACAGTAGAAAATGAACCCATACTTTTTCACAGAGCTGAGTTTATGGTATGTTATTAGCCCCCAAAGAAATCAAACATAGAGGGTACTTCCATTAAATTCTGCATGGATGCCCTGGTCTCAATATCTATGTCTTGACTGTGTGGTTTCTAGAAATAAAACCAAGTTCTATGAATACTAAACATTGTCTATAGCATTTAGTTTTATAGTTTTATCCACTATGAACTTTATGGCAGGAGATTTGTTAGGGACAACACAGCACATCTACGGTTAGTGTCAGGAAACAGCCTTGAACCCATATAGGGCAGAGTCCACTGAGCTTTGAAATGCGCTGAGAGAATCTAAGGGCATCTCTGCATGCAGTCTCTCTCTCTCCAGCAGTACTAAAGGGTGCTCTTTCCCTGCATCAACCTTCCGCCCACAATGCTGGTGGCGATGGTGGCACTAGTAAGCTCCATTCTTCCTCTGCTGAGCTAGGGCAGCAATCTGCTTCTAGCTCTGAAAATCCACTATGGGAAGCTGTGACCCTTTGTCCCCATTTGTCACTTTTCTCTGTGTTATACTGTTGATCAACAATATAGCCATGTATTTTTGCCTTGTGCAAAGTGAATTCCTCATGCCACCTGTCCTAGTAGCCTTAATCGTCAGCTTGACACAATCTAGAGTCATTTGAGAGTAAAACCTTGACAGAGAGTGAGGAGTTACCTAACACATTGGACTGTGAATGTATCTTCAGGTCAGTGTCTCAGTTGTTAAGGCCTAACCTACTGTTGGTAGAACACCGATAGGCAGGTAGGTGTTCCTGGGTTGTATAATAAAGTTAGCTAAACACGAGCCTGTGAGCAAGCTGGCAGCAGTGTCCTCCATAGCTTCTACTTCAAGTTCCTGCCTTGAGGTCCTGTCTTGACCTTCATAGATGATACTGGACCTCAGCATGCAAGTCAAACCCTTACCTTTCCTGAGTGATTTTGGTCAGAGTGCTTTATTATAGCAATAAAATGGATTGAGAACAGAACTCACTTCAGAAATAGAGCACACATCAGCAAACATTGAACAATTACTCATGATTGGTGTCTCATTAGCCACAGAGGATACAAACAGATAAGATGTCCCCTCTGAGGACTTAACATTGTAGCTGAATCAGATTTCAAAACATTCTACAGAGTAAACAGTATAAAGGTAATAACGGGTTCCATAGCACATTTTTTCCCTCTCAATTACTGCATTGTAAATGTTTTGCTGTTTGTTTCTGTGGTTGGTTTTTGCCCACTTGACAGAAACTAGAGTTACTTGGGAAGAGGGAACCTCAGTTGAGGAATTGACTCCTACAGATTGCTCTGTGTCCGTGTCTGTGAGAGAATTTCCTGAGGTAACCCAATCACAAAAGAACACACATGGTATTTACTCACCGATAATCGGATATTAACCCCAAAACTAGAAATAGCCAAGATTCAACTCACAGACCACATGAAGCTCATGAAGAAGGAAGACCAAGTGTGGATGCTTCGGTCCTACTTAGAAGGAGTAACAAAATACTCAGGGGAGCAAATTTGGAGACAAAGTGTGGGACAGAAACTCAAGGAGAGGCTGTCTGGAGACCATTCTACCTGGGTATCCATCCCATGTTCAGTCACCAAAGATAGACACTGATATGGATGTCAGGAAGTGCATGCTGACAGGAGCCTGATTTAGCTGTCTCCTCAGGGTCTACCAGAGTCGGACATATCCAGAGGCAGATGCTCACAGCTAGCCATTGATCTGATCAAGGGTTTCCAATAGAGAAGTTAGGAGACTGAAGGGACTGAAAGGGTTGGTGGCCCCAAGAGGAGAGCAACAATACCAAACAACCAGAGCTCCCCAGGATCTAATCCACCAGTCTAGGAGCACATAGGGAGGAACCCATGACTCCAGCTGTGTATGTAGGGGAGGATGGCCTTGTTGGGCATAGGCGGGAGAGGAGATCCTTGATCCCATGAAGGCTGAACAGCGAGCAGGGAGGAATTCGAGGGTGGGGAGGTGGGAGTGGGGGTAGGTGGGGGCATACCCTCATAGAAGCATGAGGAGGGGGGATGGGATAATGGGTTCCTGGGTGGTGGGGGGAATGGGGTAAGGGGATAAAATCTGAAATGTAAATATAATATCCAATTAAAAAAGGTTGATATGAAAGGACCTAGTGGGCAGGTGGTACAAAAAGCAAATTGAGTGGCTCATGGGGAGTACTCCAGCAGCGTTGCTCGATGGTCTCACCATCAGTTCTTTTTAAATTATTATTTTATTTCATGTGCATGAGTGTTGTGCCTGCATATAAAACCACTGCATGCCTGGTACCCATGGAAGCCAGAAGAAGGCATCAGATCTCTTGGAACTGGAATTACAGACGTCTGTGAGCCATAATGTGAATGCTAGGAACTGAACCTGGGTCCTCTGGTGGAACAACCTGTGCTCTTAACTTCTTGAACCATCTCTCAAGTCCCGCTCTGCTTCAGTTCTTGCCTTCATATTATGGTCTTAAATTCTGTCCCTTGGCTTCTCTTGTTGAGGGGCTGTGACCTGAGCAGCTGAAGTAAAACACTTTCTTTCCAGGTTGGTTTTGATCTGTGTTTATCACATTGACAGGAAGTAGCTAGTAGGGTGGCTCTTGTTAGCTTCTTGCAGTAAATAACTATTTATTTAGATTTTAACTAAGTAGCTTATATTGTTGGTATATCTCACACTTCCTTTATTCATTCCACAGTTGAAGATAGTTAGGTGATTTTTTACATCTTGACTACTGTAAACAATACCACAAGCACACACACACATGCACAGGCACACACACACAAATACATCTTTGAGATCTTGATCTCAGGGCCAGAGAGATGTCTCAGAGTAAGGGCTGAATACAACAGCCTGAGTTCAGTCCCTGGAGTCCACATGGTAGAAGGAGAGAAACTGACTCCCCAAAGCAGTTCTCTGACCTCCAAGTGTTTCATGTGTACTCTCAACACATAGATAAATGGAAAAGTACAGATTCTGGAACACATGCATACAATGCCTTGTCTGGGCATTTTTTTTAAACAGATCTTTTGCTTATGTATTATGGTTTCTGATTTTATGTGGTAATTTTATTTTTTTTGTGGAATTTCATACCACTTTCCTAGTGGGTGCACTATTTATATTCACACCACCAGTATACAAGTGACGTTCATTCTAGCCCTCGTGCCTTGATGATTGCCATGCTGACATGCGTTGATGAGGTGTCTTGCTGTGGCTTTGATTTTCATTCCTTTCATTCCATCAATGCTTGGCGTCTGCTCCTGTACTTACAGGCCACTTGTGTGTTGCCTTCCGAGACAATTTGAGCCCCTTGCTCATGTTTTGGTTGAGTGTTTACTATTATTTTCTGTTGAGTTGTAGGCATTTCACATATGGTTCTGCTATCAATCCCTGACCATATATGTGGCTCTCAGTGTTTCTATCCTTTCTCTGGAGCACTGTCATGACCAGTTGTTTCATCTGTTGTGCAGAAACCTTTGGATTTGAAGTTATCCTGCCGATGTACCTTTGCCTTTTCTATAACAACTCAGCTGTGTTTGTTGGTCCCGTGTATGAAGAACCATTTCACTTGCACTTTCTTTGAGGAATTTCAGTTTTCAGACTTGTGTCTAAAATTTTAATATATTGTTGTGTGTGACATAAATGTAGTATTAAATTTCATTCTTTTATATGTAGAGATTCAATCTTCCCTGAACACACAGTTACAAAACAAGGAAATCCTGCTATACACAATATGGTGGGTGAATTTGGAAGACATTATGCTAAGTAAAATAAGCCTACATCAGAAGGATGAATACAGTAAGATTCCCTGCATATGAAGTATCAGAACAGCCAAATCAAGAAACAAGAGTTAAAAAGAGACAGCTGGGCTGGCAGTGGAAAGCGTGGAGCTGCTGTCCATGGGGCTCAATGTTCAGTTGGTGAGGAGAGTAACTTGTGCAGATCTGTGGGACATGAGGTATTCCTTCTCAACATTGAGCCATGAGCTTAAAACTTTAGGAGTTTGATCTTGCTTTAAGTGAGCTTGCATGTAAGCACATATGTTAAATGAAGTAATTAATAAGTTAACCAATTAATTATCCTACACTTAGAGATATACATGAGTCTGAGCCATAATTCAAACCCAAACACTACTGTTCTTGTTATAATAACTTATCCAACAATTGAACCTACCTTGACAATGTAAAGCTCTAACTCATAATATAATCCATAGGTCCTTAGAATCCATGAAAAGCCTACCAAAGAGACCTCACTGGTGAGGAGAACACTTAGAACAGAGCCAACTCTCCAACTTTCAGAAAAGCATAGTAGAGGAGTTGCCTGTGCTATAGCATTTGCTGCAGAGTTGGATCTGTGGCCCAGATATGTGGCGTCACAAGGCTGCCTGGCATCATTTCTGAGCTTGGCTCCACTGAGGATGTTATGGTTTCTCTGCTTTTGCTCTTGGGTCCCACAGTGCCAACTCTCTCTATATTAGCATAGGTATAAATAGTGGATTTACAGACAAATAGAAGCACTGATATATTAAAGTAAAATGAAGTTCTGTTTTGCTTTGGGCTTGAGTCAGATGCATCCGGCTGTGTGTCCAGCAGATGTCAGCATCAGGCTGCTTCTATTCTTTCTGTCAACTTCATAGTATCTTCAAAGGACTATCAATATTCAACACAGAACATACTGAGATGTGAAATAGCAGGTGCAGTGAATCTGTGGTGAGGATGCATTTAATGGGTGAAGGATTCAACATTCCATCCACTAAGCAAACAACTGTATGTAAAACCCCATCTGTAGCTTTTTTATCCATGTCCATTATGAAAAATTATTTCAAAAATACCAGTAGAAGCTATTTTGTAGGAGATAGCTTTGTACAATTATGTGACAAAATGGATTAAAGCCATTGACAAAAATATAAATATTTGAGTAATTTTAGGTTGCATCTGCTTACACCAGAAAGAGACACAGAAGGATTAAAATTTTTTCTTTAGGATATAATTACAAACATGAAGTTTTGGCAAAATGAACTTTTTAAAGTCACTCTTTTCTCCTCAGTACTAAGAATCTCAATCATTTGGAGAAGATTAAAATTCTGGTAATATGCACCTCAATGAAACCAAATGGATGGTTGAGCACCTTAGGTGAAATGCCATTTGTATAGTTCATACCCTACTGGATTCTATGGGAATTGACTAATGTATTTCCTGAATTAGAGAGTCTAACGGGCCCAGCCGTTGCAGAGTTGCTATATGTAAATCTAAATGGATAGCAGCAGAATGGCAGCTGGGAAAAGCTGTGGAAGTCCAGTTACAGTGTCCTCATGAGTACATTGAGAACCAAAGAGACAGGCTGGCATGAGGCTCTAGAGTGGATGTGGGGTGCCAGTCTGCTTTCCAAAGTCCCTTCTATTAGAACAAAAGTGAGGGAATTCTACTGTTGGTTCCAGGAGGAATTAAAAATTCTTCTTGCACACAAGCACAATAGGTAGAAGGATAATTGAGCAGAAGCAATAACAGAACCTTGGGTGACATTTGCACAACTCAAGTGCCCTGAGAACAGACCGGGGCACTGTGTTCATCCAGCACTCTCATATCTCATGGCTCCTCTATAGTAAACTGTTTCCTGTGTCTAGTTCTTCTACAGTGAACTGTTTCCTGTTTCAAAACTCTTCCAGGAACCATGTGAACCAAACTCAGAAACAGCTTCAGGCCTGGAAATATGAGTAAATAGGACCCAAAGCCAACTGACTGGTCTACATTGCATGTTTTGTTTTGTTTCTTTTTGTTTTTGTTCTTAAATTTGAGGATCACTCTGTCTAGACATATAGTGAGTGCTAGCAATGTCTGTGTCATTTTTGTCTCAGGGAGATTGAATGGTCTACACAAAAGAAAATCAACAAAACACCCATAGATTTTGGGTCACAAAACCAAAGAAATTGCTGGTCTATCCTACAACCAGTGTCTCACCATGAGACCAGTAACAGGCACTCTGCTGCTGTGATGAGTGTGACTTCAGTCCTGTAAGAAAACCACAGGTCTGAAGTATTAGTTTGTTCATATAGGAATCAAAACCATAACTATAACCCCATTTACAGTCTGTCAGCACACTTGAGCCCTTAGCAAGGTGCAACGACTCCATCCAAAGAGAGTGACTTGCGGCATCAGTAATGTGTGTACCCAGTCATATTAATATGTTAAAATGACAGTCACAGCGTGATTGCCGTCACGTTTTGGCAGGTGCACTTCAGATGATTGTGCAGTACATTGCTTTGTGGAAATGATCACTTCATCAGTCTTTTTCTTGCTTTTATCTGAATGATATCGAAGAAGACCTTTTTTTGTGGACACCATGTAATCTTTCCAGCTATCTTTCTTCATCTCCTTGGGGCACTGCCGGGAAACACATTAGGTCATAACTCAGTACTGGAGGAAATTTTTGATGATGAACCTGGCTTTTGCAAAGACTCGCTGACATTAATCTGCCATATGTGATCATTGTGTGTGAGATTGAAGATGGTAGTTCAGGTCTGTGTACCAGAACAGGCCCATCATAGGACTCCCCCAAATCACAGGAGAAGTGCCTCCCAAGATCTCAAGTAGCAGAAGGAGTGTGGAAAGATTCCAGAGGTGACAATTACCTGCTTTTCCAGTTCATTGTGCCAGAGTCCGTGACAAAAATTATTGCATATTTCCTGGATCTCTGTGGCCTGTATTTATCACACCTGTGAGAAGAAGAAACTGTGTTTTAAGACCCAAGTGTATTTGATTTGCATTTGGATTAACAGCAAACAATCAAAATGATGCCTTTGGCACACATTCAACACTTTTAGCTTCTACATGCCAAGGAAGAAGAGTATTGTGGAAAGACGGGAGATGGTTGTGTGGCACTTATTAAAAACAAACCAACTTCTCATCTGAATAAACTTACATGGATTGTTTTCCAGGCTTGTTTTGTAGGCTTTAAAAAGTTTCTTGTATTCAAGTCTCCGTTCATTTATCCTTTTCCAACATGCATTTGTGTGTACATATGTGTGTGGGGGAGTGAAGGGTGGGTATATGCATGTGTGTTTTCATGTATGGTGTATATGTACGCCAGAGGTCAACCTTTGATGATGTCATCTTTCAGGAGCTACCTACCTTTTATTTGAGGCATAATCTCTCACTGGGACCTAGGACTCACAGATTAGGCTAGGCTGGCTTCTGAGCCCGCAGATCCTCCTGTCTCCACCTCCTAGAACTGGGATTACAAGCGTGCACCACAAAGCCCAACATTCATGTGGGTTCTGAGGACTGAACTCAGGTCCCCATGAAACACTACCAACTGAGTTATCTCCCCAGCCACCAACACAAAATATTTTAAGAACTCTACCAGTCATGTCTTGTTGCTCTGTATTTAGGGCACTTTTGGCAGGGCTGGAAACCCACAAATTGACAGAATATTGTAGACTCAGGAGTTAAGAACTCTAGAAATCAAGTATTTTCTTACTCGAAGCAAGAATTCTAGTTTTTAATATTAGATTTTGATCAGTTCTCACATTCTTTCTCAATGACATATTGCTTATAATGCTGATTACAATGATTGGCTGTATTGAATATACTCTTATGAGGAGAATGTGGGTCAAAACTCAGTATCTCACTGCTATCCAGAGAGCCATGTAGATAATCGTGTGCTATTAGGATGTGACCTCTAGGGTCAGTCTGTTGGTTTTGACTATTAACAGAAAGTGGCCTCAGAAGTATTTTTGCTGTCATTAACTGAGGAATATGTGTGCATGTATGTGTCTCTCTTTGTGTATATGCATCTATGCATCTCTTTGTGTGTGCATATATATGATATACGTATGTGTGTGCATATGTGTGTGAGTGTGTGGTATGTGTATGTGCTATATGTGAGTGAGTGTGTGGTATATGTGAATATGTGTATATGTATGAGACTAAGTGTGTATGCATATGTGTTTATGTGTACATGCATTTGTGTTTATGTATGTGTATTTGTGTGTATGTGTGAGTGAGTGTGTGTGTGTGTGTGTGTGTGTGTGTGTGTGTGTGAAGGCCAGGAAGGTTCAGGACATCTTAAGTGAAATATATTCATCTAAAAGCAAAAGGTACCTCATATGTTTTGTATTCAATGCTAATTTTTAAAAACTTGATTTCCCTTGCAAACCTCCTGTCAGTACTTCACGACAATGAACAAGCGATAGATTCCCACACAGCTGTCCAGACGGCTGCAGTAGCTCAGTGTGGATGTGCCTCTGTAATTCTGAAGACTCTACTTAGGATTATAAGGAAAATGAACAGGTTTTAAATAATCTTTTGCCAAGTTTTTCAAATGCTGTCTTGAAAACATAAACACTAAAATATTCACCTTACTATGACTGCTTTTGTGTTGTTGGATCTGACAAGGCACCCTTCTTGAATATCCTGCTTCTGTTCCTCTGCTCCTCTGTTCCTCTGTTTCTCTCTTCCCCTCCGCTTTTTCTCTGCAGAGCTCATTATGGCAGCAGCCGGCTCTCAAAGACAGCACTGTAACAAGCAGTCTGGTCTGTAAGGGCTGTTCTAAGAATCAGACCCGGTCCTGCAGAATAAATGTTGGAGAAGCCTGTTCTGTATCTTTCCTTTGTATTTTCTTTACAGTGTATAACACTTGGATATTGCTTTCTGTGTTTAATGAGACAGATCATGCCACCAATGATGAATACTTTTACAGTATATAACACTTGGAGACTGTTTTCTGTGTTTGATGAGACAGATCATGTCACCTATGATGAATACTGCAGATCACTTTTGAGTCATTTTAATCTGAACATGCAATAATTATTTACTAAAAAGATAAATCAGTGTTGTCTGACTATTCTTATTATATATCTCAAATACAAAAAGCATATGATCATATTTTTTAAAATAAAATTATTAGCAATTACTCCATAAGTACTAAACAGTGTTTACAGGTATACAGTCAACAGGCTGACTGGGTCTCAAGCCTAGCACGACCCTGCATGTAGACTGCTTTTAGTCGCAGCCAAAGAACAAGCTAGAAGCTCAGATGTCATTGTTGGAAAATGAAATATATTCTAGAGTCAGTCATCTGGGGTCCTTAGGCTGCCAGGAATGCTCCATGTCAACTGTCACACAGGTCTACACAGTAGAAGAGGTGAAGGAAGACCCTTTCCCCAGCAGCAGGGAGTGAGGCTTCTTAAATACAATAGGTAGACTCCAGACAATGGTGTGTTTGCTTCTGGAAATCTTTCTAAAGAACAACACTGAATAGCTGCTAACACCCTCTACTTAAAGTCAACTCTTCCATCTGAGCATTGTAAAATTCCATGGGACATTTTGCAAGAAATGACAACTTTAGAGGGAATGCACTATTAAGTACCACACATCCTTAAGTACTTTATCCTTTGCAATGAAAATGCAATCTCCCAAATAACATTCAGCAACACCATAGACCACTGTTAGAGTTCTGTTTATCCTGAAATATAACAGTAGTCTGTGTGTTTCTCAATCATTTACCCTCAAGATTTATTCCAGGAAGCTTGTCTATTCACGTATAGCTTCCCCAAAGTAAAACTTTATGGAGTTATAGATTGTTCTCGTTGAGAAATTAACAACAATTAATTTGACTCATTAAATATTTTGCTGTTTTGTCATCTATTTGGTTAAGGTAAGTGCATGAATCAAATTTAAAGTTTCTTAACCCCAAGAGAGGCTCTAAGCCCATGGCTGAAGTTAATTCAGGGGTTATTCACTCTTCATACTCTATCTATGGACCAACAAACTTGAAATTCAAATTTTCAAAATTTTTGAAGAGAGTAGACAGTCATGATCCTGTAGAAAAACATGTATCTTCTTTAGTACAGAAAACAGCCAATGAGACTTCTTACCATCTCTTCCCAGGAGAATGTGACAGCAGACATCAACTTAATATTAATTTCATTTGGTTAGGTTCACATTTTGGGACACTACCATGTTTAAAATTGTTAGAGCCAAAGGGCTGGGGAGTGTTACAGAGGTTTTACAAACCTTAGATTTTCACCAGCACACATGTTCTTCCACATGTGTGGTATGTGATTTGGGCACTGAGAACAGGGCATGCTCATTTTCATTATAACTGTTCTTAACTTGATGCTCTGGATTACGGTTCTATGCATCACAGTTGAGATTCCTCTAGAAGTAACTTCCTACAGAGTCAAGAACTTGAGCAGTTCACTCCTCCTCAGTGGATCCTAGAAAACTTTCTTAGGAGATGGAAAAGGCATGAGAAAAAAAAAAAACAGTGTATAAAAGCCAGAATCACCAAGCAAGTTACCACTCTTTGTAGTTGTGGGGACAGGTGAAACATGCACCCTAGAATTAGCCTCTCATTTGTTCTGTCTTCCAGGTTTTTATTATAGGTGCCTCTGCAGTTCATTAATTCCCCTGTACATCTGGTCAACCCCCATGCTTAAGCCTGGGTTAGAGCAACAGATGCTAGTAGGTGCTGTGGACAGTGAGTGGAAACCACATATGGGAGGTCACAGGCAGCATCTGCTACCCTGGGTCAGAGAGATAAGGTTCAAAGACCTTGGCTCCATTTGACAGCAAGATAAAATTGTAGTCTACACTAAGGTTAAGCCTCATAGCCAGATTATAAGGCAAATATTACATAGAACAAAATTACCTTTGGGGCTATATGAGGAAAATGTCTTTTTTAGACATGGACACATAGCTTTTAAACAGAAATAGTTTCTGGATTTATGTTGAGGATGGCCACACGGTACTGCTTCTGCGCCCTAAGTTTTGATGAGGTGCCCACCTTACATATGGGAGCAATGTTATGTGAAGAAAAATGCTATATTTGAACATTAGGATCACACTCATTTTTGAGATGCCCATGAGACTTGAGACTGAAGAAACACTATAACTCTTGTTTTCACACTTAATTTAGGATGTGCTTCTTGGGTGTGTTCTGGTGAGTGGAATCACCTCCAGTGTTTAACTTCTGCCTCCCTGCCTTTCTCCAGGGGACTGAAGTTAATTAGATGCAATTTAAATAAGCATATGATGTGACTCTTTTTATATATAAAGACCAAACTTAATAGAATCATCAATGGTTCACTCTTTGGATGGAATTAGAAAAACTTGTGTGCTTGGGAGTGGAATAGATTCTAATCACCTCTGCTATTAATAGCAATCAATTAAGCTTCCTTTGACATTATAAGTTCAATCACTAAACAAGTATAAAGGATTAGCCACCAAGAGGTAAACTTTAGATTCTGTTCTTCAGGATGTTCCAGAAGGATTAGGAATTTAAACAGTGCTGATTTCCAGTGAGATGTGGAAGTAACTACTGATTTTCTGACAAGTCTTATTTCTATGAGTGGACATTAGAGAAAAGCTAACAAGAGTGGAGTAGGAGTTACAGAAAATGAAGAGAGAACAGTCAAAGAGAGAAAGTACTTGAGATGTGCAGGACCTTATGAAGGGGTCTGTTATTCAGAAGTGGAACCTAAATTGTTGCAAGGAGAAGGATCTCCCCACAACCACCTAATAGCTTGCACTACCATCATCATAGGCATTTACTCTGCTAGCTAATATTTACTCTCGCTGAGTTATTAGAATAGTAGGGTGTGTTGGTGTGCTGGATGCTGGGATGCTGGTGTGCTGGTGTTCTGGAATGCTGAGGTGCAGGTCACATAGAGGTTGAGATGGTTACTCTGTTCCCTTGTGGTGTTCCCAGGCACCAGAGCAATGTCTACTATACAGGGGAGATAAAAAGCTAGCTCTTGGTTGGTATTCTAAGGAAATAGACACCTTGCCAAGTTTCCAGACTTCTACATTCTAGAGGCCTCTTTTGAAAGATGTCAGCACCTGGCCATTAAAAACAGGTTCTGAGATCTTTAACCCAGAGAATTAACACAATGTGTAAAAGTGCAGTAGAAGCTACATTGGGTCATAGAGAAAAATGTTCTCTGAGAGAAAACAAATGCTTCAGTTTGCCAAACTCAGCATTGATCTTTATGATATTGGTTTAGTGAAGATGGTTGTGCAAGAATGGGAGACAGAACCTAAGGGCATTTGAACCCAGACTTGTCTCCAGGTCTCTGTACTCTATGCCATTCTGGCATGTGTCATCCAATTGTCATTTTCCACCCAATCCTCTTATACACCCCTTCTTACTCTCAAATTTATGGCCTCCTTTTTCCATTAACTATTGTTACACACACACACACACACACACACACACACACACACACACACTCCTAGATATAACCTGCTCGGTTTGATGTTGCTCATTTGTATGTTTTCAGGGTTACAGTGTTACTGTTTGGCACTGGACAACCAAATAGAGTGCTCTTCCATGGTAAATGGTATTATTTTTTATATTCTTTTACTCTTGAGAGAACTGTTCCAGGACCTGGGCTCAAGGGAGTGAGTGAGAGAATGCTCTAAGCACGTTCTAGATTTCAAATAGATACAGCCTCCTCTGTGAAGCTCCCTGGACTCTGGCTGATGAGACCTTACTCTGCTGTGCTGTGACACCAGGCTGATGCTTGTTCACCCTCATGGCTGGTGTTGACCTCATACCTTTAGGTTCTGAGACAACTGACTCTAAGACTCCAATAACCCCCCCCCCCCCCACAAGTGTTCCAACACTCAGTATCAGTCTTACAATAATATATAAAATGGAGAAAGTGATCTAGTAATCTAGAGCCTTGACCCTGAGTTTAGGTTTGAGTGTACACACTGTTGGGGTTTTTGTCCCTGTCCAGAAACATGTTTCTATAACACCGCCAAATGCACAGTATTGTCTTTGCATGTAGCTCTTCTGGTAAGAGTCCTTTCCCTTCGGTCTCAGCAGTGATGATGGAAATTGATGCTTGGAAATACCTCAGTATCTTGAAGCATTCATCTCATCTATGGAAATAGGATAGATAGCTTACTAAGACTTAAAAGAGGGGAAGTTTCTTGACCTTGGGCAAATGGTTGTTTAGACTTAGTCATATGTTTTATATTTTCATTCCATGGTGTCTTCTTTTGGAAACATGGTCACCTGCCATGTGTTATCTAGTTCTTTGAGCTGCAGTCAAGAAAGGGAAGGAGCAGTTAATAATGGCAGTGGCTTGTTAAAAATACTAAAGGGCAAAGAAGGATAAAGAAAGGACAAAGAGATGCTCTGACCTTTTAGTCTTATTGCCAATTGGTGACAGAGACAGAGCAGGCCCATAAGCTCAGCTTGCTTTAATATACAGATACTTAATTTTAACACTTAGAAACTTTCTTCATCTTTTAATAGGTGTCAGGCTCTGTTATGAATAATGCTATTATCAGAGACATGGTGGTGGCCGAAAGATTGGCCCAGTTCTTAATTCCACACACACCCTTACTCTTGTTCTTTACTATGTCCTGGCTATGGCCTCACTGTGGGAAAGGCTTGGTTCTCTATACTCAATAGTGTCTTTCCTTGTCCAATGACTTGCAGGTGATAGGGCCAATGTACTGGCCCTAAACATAAACCTGAAAGGCTTTGAATGCTTCTGCTTTCTTGGGGACTGCCATCAGTGCCACAGAAGATATGCTTTAGGAGGAGGGACATCCCATGAGCCTGTACCCCCTCTGACAGCAGCTTTTAGGAGTACCAGTCAGTGTAGCTAGAATCAGGAATACTTCTGCCCCCAGACGAAGTGGTTATCACCTTAAGAGCCATGTAGGCAGTGCTGCAGTGGTGATAGCCTATACGCACACATAGGTAACATTATTTGGTATCTCGAGTTTGTGGATCAGGAGACATTGAGGCATGAGAGACCAGGCCACCTGTAGTTGCACAGTAATGGAAGGCCGGTAGTAAGACTTGAATTGGAGCATTCTGTCTTTATGGGGCAGACTTCTTCATTTGCCATTTATTAAAATGAATTCTAAAGCTAAATTTAATTATTTTTTGATTGTTTGTTTTCTTTTTTATTTTATTGGATTTTTTTTTACATTTCAGATGTTATCCCCTTACACCATCTCCTCCCCCCCCCCAGGAACCCCCTGTCTATTCCCCCTCCTCCTGCTTCTATGAGGATGTGTCCCCACCCATCCCCCCAACTGCCACCTCCTCACCCTTGAATTCCCCCACACTGGGCATCCAGCCTTCATGAGATCAAGGATCTCCTCTCCCATCTATGCCTGACAAGGCCATCCTCCCCTACATATACAGATGGAGCCATGGGTCCCTTTCTATGTGCTCTCAGGCTGGTGGTTTAGACTCTGGGAACTCTGGTTGGTTGGTATTGTTGCTCTCCTCATAGGGCCACAAACCCTTTCAGCTCCTTCAGTCTTCTCTCTAACTTCTCCATTGGGAAACCCTTGATCAGATCAGTGGTTAGCTGTGAGGATCTGCCTCTGAATGAGTCAGACTCTGGCAGACCTCTAAGGAGACAGCTATATTAGGCTCCTGTCAGCATGCACTTCCTGGTATCTACATCGATGTCTACCTTTGGTGACTGCACATGGGATGGATACCCAGGTGGAATGGTTTCTAGATGGCCACTCCTTCAGTTTCTGTCCCACACTTTCCATATTTGCTCCTTTGAGTATTTTGTTACTCCTTCTAAGAAGGACCAAAGCACTCACACTGGGTCTTTCTTCTTCATGAGCTTCATGTGGTCTGTGAGTTGCATCTTGGGTATTTCGAGCTTCTGGGCTAATATCTGCTTATCAGTGAGTGAATACCATGTGTGTTCTTTTGTGACTGGGTTAACTCACTCGGGATGATATTTTCTAGTTCCATCCACTTACCTAAGAATTTCTCTAATTCATTGGTTTTAAATAGCTGAGTAATACTCCACTGTGTAAATGTACCACATTTTTTTCTTTTTTCTTTTTTTTATTTAAAACACTTTATTCATCGATATTTGTATAAACATATATACTTATACATGTATACATATATACATACATACATATATAAATGATAATTAAATAATAAGATGTAATTAAAAAGTATGGGGGGTTGGGAAGAGTGGGAGGAAGGAGAGAAAGGGAAAAATTAGGTAAATACAGTGTTCATATATGAAATTCTCAAAAAGGAATCCAGTTTTTTAAAATGTTCAACAGATTAGCATTTTACAATATGAAAATAAATATGACCTATAATTATGTTGAAGGACATTTTAACTCACTACAAACTTTGAAATTTAAAATGAGATCAATAAAAATTATTTTACCCAGCATACTAACACAAACCACAATAATGTTTTATAATTCAAAGTATTTTTGAGAACAAGAAAATAGATTGTCAGGAGCTAAGTCAACAGAACCAGGGGTACACTGTGTGTTAATTTTTTGTTTTTGTTTTTTATCAAATCATAATTTTTACTTTTTAACACAGGGGTTATAAACACAAAAATGCAGGATGTGGGGAAGGGGATGACACAGGAGCATAGGTGTTCAGGGGGAGTACAGATATCTTTCAGAACAGGGTATCAGCTGGGTGAAGGTTCAGGGGTCAGGTCACTATAACTCTTCCTATGATTCACTTGTCCTTATCTAATTTGTGTACCACATTTTCTAAAGCTAAGTTTAATTATTAAAAGTTTCTTTTATAGGACAGAAATAGAAAGACACAAAGGTACATGCTGTAAAAAATTTTGCAGGATTTTAGAGTTGTATGTACCTGGATTTGAATCTCAACTCTCACACATTGTGTGAATTATCTGATGGCCATTAACTGGTCAGAAGAATGACAAGGACATGGATTATATCATGAATATTGAACAAGTCCCACCTACCAAACATTTGATCATGGAGACATGGCTTTAGATGCTCACTATGCTGACACGAGTGACACTTACTGAAATTGCAGTCCAGAGCAAAAGCAGATGGTGCCCAGCAAGATAAAGAAATAGAGACCGGTGGCATCAATGTCTTAATCCATGTGTTAGTCAGAACTTTCTGGGCAGCCATTCGAGTGCTTGTGTGCTTGCTTGCTTATTGTAGAAATTTGGCTCACAGAATTGCAAAGCCTGAGAAATCTGCACTCAGCCAAACTAGAGCTGGAGCTGGTGGTGCAGATTCCCTGAAAGCCTAAAGTCCTGAGAACAGTAGTTTCCGTGAAGTGGGCTCCAATTTGCATCTGAGTCCCATGGCCTAACTTCAGACACTGAACCAGAAAATCCTGCCTTATCCTTCCCTTTCCTGATCATTCTACATGAAGTTCAATTTTAAGGAAGAGAGAATCTGCACTAGTGAGTCTACAATTCAAGTGTAAATTTTGCTGAGAGCTGGCAAGATGGCTCAATCAGCAAAAGACTTGGTGTACAAGCATGTGGACCCGAGATCAACTTCCAAAACACTGAAAAATGCTCAGTTATCTGTCAGTGCTCACCTATAATCGTAGCTCTGGGAAGGAAGAGACAGGGAGATCCCTGGAGTTTACTGGCTAATCAATCTTGCAGAGTTCGTGATCTCCAGGTTCAGTCAGAGACTCTGCCTCAAAAAATAATATGGGAAACAATAGAGGAAGATGCATGATGGCCACTTTTGGTTTCCACACACATGCATGGGCACACACACACACACACACACACACACACACACACACACACACCACATTCCAAAACCAAAACCAAAAATCAAACATAAAAGTCAATCTTGTGCAGAAAACCATTACAGCTACATGCAGAGTAATATTTATCTCCATCCTTGGGCCTCCCAAGGCCCATGAAGACTGGCATGTAGAGTTTCCCAGCATTCTCTGACTTGGGAAGTAGCTAGGCTGTGCTTTCCAGAAGGAGCTGAGAGTTAAACTGAGTCTGGAAGAAGAGAGCGTGGATGATATATTGGGGTGGCACGTAATGGCTACTCAGTAAAGGCTAGTTTTCTTCCTATCTCCTTCACAGGTCATGAGAACAATACTACTTACTTCCCAGCAAGAACTTTCTGGGGCAGAGAGCATGGACGATTTCCCCTGCCTTTTATGTCAAAAGAAAGAATTGCTGACCCCCGCTGATGGGGTGTGTGACTGCTATGGGTCATTTATAATTGTTCAGCATAATTCTACCCACAAACAAAATGCTTTCTGGTGGAGTTATGAAAACCACAGATTGCTTTTACTTATGAAGTGAATTTACAGTGAGCTATGGTATAAGGTAATCCAGCCTGATGAGACACACTACACTGGGCATTCTCAGACACATCTTTGCTCCCCGGAGGACAAGCTGTGAGGGTGGACTGGTAATCGCTGTAACAGGATCAGCATGGGGGAGATTGATCACACCTAGAAAAGTGACCTCTTTGAGCAACTTTGCAAAAGGCACACCTTTCCTGTTGATTGATTACACATCAGGGTGACCAGCCCTGGCTGGGAGGCTCAGTGTGGGACTCACCTTCTGCTGCCACATGCACTTTTTTTTTGTTGTTGGTGTTCATGAAAGATTGATGTGAAGCAGCTGTAGTGGAAGGGACCAGAAATTCATACCACGAAAACACAGCTAGCTTTGAAAGGAGAAAGGAAAAGAGATTTATTATCCACAAACACAATAAGCTCAGTTAAAAAAACGATGATTAAATTTTAATAAACCTATAGAGGGCAATCCTCTTGCTGAGAAAGGGAGTAAGACACATCCATGGAACTCAGGGATCTGGGTTTGCGTCAATGGCCATTCTTAGCTTTCCAGTTCTCATTCCAGATCATGGCTTTCATTTCCTATAGAAAGTCTGTTCACTGAGGTTTCTCCATCTTCCACTCCATATTGTCAGAGTCAGCTGGCAGATTA
This sequence comes from Rhabdomys pumilio, assembly GCA_030674055.1. Lineage (NCBI taxonomy): Eukaryota > Metazoa > Chordata > Mammalia > Rodentia > Muridae > Rhabdomys > Rhabdomys pumilio. The sequence continues at coordinate 2,127,856 of JANHMN010000001.1, forward strand.
CTCTCATCCACAACCTCACTCATCTTCTCTACTGAGTAACGTCAAACACAGGGGCCCAGTATGTTCAGGTGTCAAGGACACCTTTGGTTCCTCAATGCAGGAATCCTTACCTCATTGTCCAGCTTCCTCCTCTAGGAGGTCTTACCCCACTCTTTCTTCATTTCTCTCTTTATCTCTCCTTCTATCACCTTAAACTGTGAGATTCTGACATGTTAACTCTGACAACAGGGACCCTTCCATTCCCACCCTTGTGTCTCCCTCTGTAACTGTCCAGAGATGTGCCCTGAAATTTTTGGGTCTAGTCTCTTTTCTCCTTTTCTTTCCTCTATCAGTCCCTCCTGTGGTTCCTTCCTGCTACCAGATAATTTGTTGTTGTCAATTTTCCTCAAATCCTTTTTGGCTTTCCAAACCCTCCAGACTTGGGAAATCTTCAGCTTTCGATCAGTTCAATGCCATTTTCTTTCCTTCACTTCTGTTTATTAAAAACAAAAACACAGCAATAGAAAACCTGACCAAGACAGCACCTTTCTTCAGTTCTAACAATCACCCATTTCAAAGCTTCTCTCCTTCAAAACCTGCACACTTCCTATTTTCTTGCTTTGTAAAAGATGATTTCATTGTGGCTTTTGAGAGGACAAAGGAACCATCCCATAGAAGTTCTCTCAAACTCCTGCCCCTTACCTATATATACTTACTGCACTTAGTCAGAGTGTCCTTGTTCTCCTCGAAAGTCTGAGTACAATTCTGGTGTTGAAGCCCACATCCCATGATTCCACATTCTTTGTCTGCTCAGCTGACATTTTTAGTTCCTATGCTGGAAACATGACTCTCATCCTTGACCCACTCTCATTTCCTACAAATGGCAGTCACAAAGCCCTGTCAAATCATGTCCTGAATATTTCCTGGATTTATCTTTATCCCACCTTGCTGCCTTGGTTGCAAATGCCTTCTTTTTATTACTTAACCTCTCCGTCACTGGACAGTGAGTTACTGAAGGTGATAGAATATCCTGAGTGGCACAAAGTAGAGACTTAGTAAATATTTGTTGTCAAAAATAAATACACCTGCACAGGGACACACACACACACACACACACACACACACACACACACACACACACGAGAGCTTTCTTACTCGCTAGAGGCAGGAGTGGCTGGAAACATCTAGTCAAGGAAACTGGACTACAGATGCCACAGAAGCATTGAAGACAATCAGGAAACATCATGTTGCATACTGAATTTATCGTTTCTCTAACATGGTCTTCGGTCCTCACACCTACTTTATTATTACTAAGTGACCCTCAGAGTTTTGCAGAATTGTTTGTGGTCTGCACATGTCAGTCTTTTGCTTTCAGATCCATTTATTTCAAGAAAAATCCCCAAACACCATGCTAAGATATTATATTTTGCTGCATGGTTGGGCTTCATTAGAAAGGGGCATTCTGTTAGAAATGCACTACCACAGATTATTTCCAAGAGAATGTTTTAAATGGGTTATTATGTAGAATGGGACTTTTCAAATTCTCAACTCTGTGCTTAAAACTCTTGGATAAAACAGCAAAAGTATAGTTGGTCTAATGGGACTACTTACAATTCCATGTTGAAAAGTATTGCTAAACACAACTTTCAGTTCTCTTGTAGTTCCAGCCTGTGCCCGTTTGCTCTGCTCCTTCAGTCATATGGCAGGGAGAACATTCAGCAGTAGCTTGAATTTCTGTCAAATAGGACAACTCAAATGCTTCTACCTGTAACAAAAAAGAACCACCAATGTCTGAATAGAGGTGTCAAATTTGCACTTATATTTGGACATATTTCTGCCTCATATGTCCGCTTAATGGCATCTCTTGGACTCTTTGGCTGCCCTCCTCAAGGCCTGTTTGATAACCTCAAACCATGCATTTGACCTTACAGAAGATGGTTGATGTTCACAGAAAAACATGTAGAAGATGTGCCTGGCTTGTGTCTACAGGTCGGCTATTGTGGTTTCAATTGTAGCAAAAATGAAAAGAAAAGAAAAGCGGCATAAGAGTGATTAGATGGATTTATTTCAAGGTCATCTTTCCCCTCTCTGAAACACATGCACATCTAAGCATGCACTCATGTGTATACTCACACATACACAAATTTCTGTATGAACATGCACATGCTTGTGCACACACACTCACATGTGACATCCTAGTCTACAGGTTCAGCACTACTAGAACCCAGTCTCAGCAACTAAAGACTCCTTAGATTTAGGGTGAGGTGAATGAGTCTGTCTTGTCTGTCTTGGGACCCTGGTGTGCTTTATTATTTCATGATGACATTGGCACCGTGAGAGCAATGTGACACATAAAGCCAATTTGAAGGCAGAGAGTTCCCATGACGAGGTTCAGTGATTTATTTAAACAGAACAATGGCACTAAGTGATATTGATGCAGCAGTAGAGATGGACAGTCAGGCTTTGGAAAAGCAGACTCTGCTAGGACCTTATTCTAGTGAGACTCTAATCTTTGTGATTTAGTTATGCTGTGTATGGAATCAAGTCAGGCTAAGAACTGCAAATTACATTGTTAAATTATTTGGTAGATTTAAGAGTTGATCTTTAGTTTGAACTCTATTGTACTCAGACTGACATAATAAAGTGTTATACACAGAATGGCTTAAACAACAAAATCTTTGCTTCATGTGTGAGGTTCAAGGTCCAGGCAGGCTGAGTCAGGGGAAGACTTTCTCTAGGCTTGTAGGTGGCCACTGTTTCTGTCCATGGCCTTTCTTCTGAACATATGTGCATTTACTCTTCCAGGGGCATTGTTTCTTGGTTAACTATCTACTCTTATGATTTAACTTGATCTGAAAAATCTCCTGATGATGGTTCCACCAAAGACAGTGGCATAGGGGGACTGGAGCTTCAACATATGCATTACAGGGAGACATTCCAGTCTATAGCAGGCTCTGAGGAAGACCAAGAGAGAATATGAGCATTAAGAACTAGTGTCCAGCCCATGTTTAGTGTCAGGGACATGAGCAAGGAAGGCATTGCTTTTGTAAACCCCATTGATTTTCTTACAAGCCAGTTGAAATTTAAGTCTCAAATATAATTAAAGCAAATACCTTACAAATCTATATTGTTGCTGAAATGAGAAAGAATAAATTACATGTGAAGGTAGAAATGCCCCATCTCCCCATCTGGTTGATTTTTCAAGGACAGCCCCTCTGATGTGTGTTCCCTACAGATTTTCTTCAGGGGTCAGCACCCAGTTGCTTTTTCTGCCAAAAGCATCTTGTTCAAGGTTACCCTCTTCTTCAGGTGGCCGAAGTTCAAAGGCACAAGAGATGGCTCTCGGTAGATGACAGATAACGTCGCTGGAGAATTCTAGGTGGGTTTGTGAGAGTTGCCCTTAGCCCACAGCCTTGGTCCTCCACCCATAGCAGCAGACCTCATCAGGGCATCTACTTTCTGAAGAACTTAGCCTGCAACTTGCTTAATCTAGAGTCACAGGACTCATTGTCACACTGTTAAAAAGGATGTTCCAAAGCCTAAAAATGCAACAGGTTTTGCATCTTTATAACCAGTGTTGCAGCCTGATTCGTTGGACTCATAACGGTTTCAAAAATGTATATACACTTTTAACGTAAAAACACAATCAAAATTTTCCGTTTGTTTTCCTGCTTTATTGTTATCAGACTTGTTCCTTGCCTGCTAGTGGATATTGCATGGTATGTAGATAGCTTCCATATTCCACTTATTCTCCCCACTGCTTTTATAGCTTTGTTAATGTTAACTTGACAAATGAAAATTTACATACATTCAGTGTATACTACATACATATACATATATATATATATACATATATATACTACACGATGTGCTGCTTTATGCATATGTGTGCAAGGATGATCAGGGGACTGATGTCCCACCACCTCACATGACAACCTGCTTATTTGTGAGTAATGAGAACATTTAAGGTCAACTCTCAGCAAAATTCAAGCACATAGCGTATTTCTACTAACTCTGTGCAACACACTGTCATAGATCTACATTAGTTAACCATCCTGAAACTGACAGCCTGGGCCCTTAGATCACCATTCTCCACTGCCTCCTGGTCCCAATCCTGTTGACACTTCTCTCTTGTCTTGAGTTTGATATCCTCAGATCTCACACATAAGCATGTATGAGATGCAGCATGTACCTTTCTGCTCAAGTTTTCTCTCATCATAATGCCTTCTGGGATTATCTGCATTGCCACAAATAACAGGTTTCCTTTTTATTTTCTAACGATCTTCAATTGTATACACACATATACTTGCGATATCTCTTCTACCCATTCATTCATGGGCTGACACTCAGGCTGTTACATGGGATTGAGATTGCAAGTCAATATGGTATTTCTGTTTCCCAGTGTTTGAGGAATCACTCTATTGAAAGTTGTGCTGACATTCATACCATGTCTTTGGTCTTTACGGTAGTGTAATATTGTTCTCTGCACTCTACCCCAGATTCTTTGATCTTTCATATTTGTTTCTGGCTGTTTCTTCATAATTAATTAATAGTAATGGTTAGCATTGTGTCTCTTTGACAATGTTAATGACCATTAAGTTTTTCCACAATAAAGGCTTCTTTTACAGGAAGCAGGTTTTGAAGAAGGTTTTCACAGGTGGAAGGTTCTTCTTTCCCATCTGAGGAAGTTTTGTTTTATTTCTCAGATTACTCCCTCAAGTCATTTCACCACTTCTCCTGACATGTGAGGACCTTATCAGATAATCTGGGGACACTGAACTTGTAAATGGGCATCCACACCCAAAGGAAATTTTTGTCCTTTAAAGTAACATCAAGTAATCTTATCTATATTGTGGCTGCTTTTCATCTGATGCCAGGCAGTTTGACTCCAAAGACTTATAACTTTTTACCCATGGATTTGAGCATGTCTGACCTCTTGCTACCTGAGATATTGCTTGCATCTGTACATGTCCCCCATAATATTTAGAAAGCCAGAGATCAGACAAGCATTCACATCACATAGATCCTCTGTGTCCTTGGGGAATTCCTGAGGCAAACCTTAAGAGGTGAGAGACAATACAACACAGATTGTACCTGTGGCCTGCACCAAAGTCAGGGCTCAGAGGATGCTACTGATGACTGACATTGATTATAAAGATGGAAAGAGGAGGCTTGCGGGAACACATGTGGGCCTCAAGCGCCTATAAATGCCAGTAAACTATTTCTACTTTATGTCGGACTCAGTAGTTTGGGATTTAAAGTTCTGATTCTTCCCTTTTATTGATATTTTAGGCTGGGCATAATAGTTATTAATTCTTAGAGCCTCCTTTGCTCATCCCTACATAGGGATGAAAGCACCTCCACTGCATAGTTAGACTAGATACTCCATTCCTAGTTGTAGTAAATATCAAACACATAACATCTATTTTAACCACTATTAATAGAATTTTTATGGTACTTGTGATATACTGATAATATCCATGTCATACTTCATCACATTTAAATCTTTCAAAAAACTACCAAGATAAGCAGATTAGTGACATTAACAGATTGCTGAACCATGTGTGCCCAGAGAAGCAGTTCTGAATCTCATCCTGTTCAACAAACTCCTAAGAATTAACTGAGTCATGGCACAGTGCCATCTACCAGTAGGAAGTGGTTTAATATCTCTGTAGATAAATGATGGCATACTTTATGCAAATGCTAACATCATTGAAAGAAAACTGTCAACTCCAAAGAAGAGAGAAACAAACCATCAAAAGGAATTGTGAGAAACAGTATTTCTTAGAAGCAAACAATTACCTCCACATTTTATCCCAGAGGACATGGTCCTCTAGTGTGTCTGCAAACTGAGCCACCTTCCCTTTGTCTTTTCTAAGAGCTACAGGGTAGTATCGGGATCCTGAGGATTAGGTGTCCTAGACCAGCTTGGCAGTTTTTCGTGGTTATTACAACATCAACTGTTCTACTTGGCTCAGTGGGCACTTGTTTATACAAAGAGGAACTAATTAATTATGCAAGCAATTATACAACTATGTTAATACATAAACTATACTATGACCTACACTTCTGTAAAATGGCTTGTATCTACATAGCTTTTAAATCTACCAAAAGGCAAATAAATAAATACATTCATGAATAAGTCAATTATTAACCAAGCCTCTAACTGTGGTTTTGTGCCATGCTCAGCTGGAGACACATTTAAAGTGATTGCAGTTCATCGAAGGGAAAAAATGAATAGACAAAAATGCTATCTAACGCACAAAAGTAGAGCAGGTTCTAGCACAGACACATGGCATAGAGTAAGACTCCTGCATCTTCTCAGGACTCAAGAACACTGGATTGGGTAGAGAGCTACTCTTATAGGTAGCTGTGGGAGTAAGCTATAGGTAGTAAGGATTTGTCACCTCCATAACAGGGAATAGCCCCTGTGTAAGGCATAGCCTTCAGGTGCTTCCCTGCCTGTAGTCCTGTCTCTGCTGCTTGGAGTGTTTGGTCTGTGAAGAAAGCAAAAAGGACTTTAACCAGGCTGAGGTTGCCCTGCTTTTAAGTTGGGAAATTTTTGGTTATGTCACTGATCACTAGTCTTTGAATTGGTACCAAATGGATAATGGTATCTAACTTATTCAAATAACACCATTATGGCATTGGATAAAGATACTTATTAAAAATCAGGCTCCTGTTTAGAGGCTAGTGAAGTGTATTCTGAGGGCTGGGGCTGCAGCTCAGTGGATGGACACTCAGCTTTCATGTTCAAGGGCCTGGATTCGATCAGCAGCACAGCAGGAAGGGAAGGACTGTGGCCTCTGGACAGAGGTGATCTCCTCAGTTTGATTTTTGTCTTCAGTCACACACTTTGATAATCTGCCAGAAAATTAGGATTTCTATGTTGCAGTTCTTTAGACACTTTTTCAAGTATTTTGTGCATTACCTAAGCCATCTAGGAGGGAAAAAAAAAGATGTGTGCAGTCTTCTCTCCTTTTGACATACAGGGAAATGGAGAAAAAAAAAGTATTCAGTTCATTAGAACTGCACAAACAGGAAAGCTGAGATGAAAGAAAACCTCTCTCAGGACCCTAAACCTTTGGTGTTTCACATCCATGGCTGCTCTACATGGTGTCTCCCCAATGGTAGGTCTTAGGGTCTCTACCCCACTTTCCCCAGCTTACCTCCCCTTCCCCATCCCCTTTCCCTCTGTCTTACTAACCACACCATGTTCTTCACCCCTCTTTCATATTTATTCTCTTTTTTATATCCTCCTTCAAGATTTTCTGCTTGGGGTGTTTTTACTAGGTTAACACTTACCAGCTAAGGGCAGGGCCCTCATCAATTCCCCCATGGCATGTTTTGACTCAGTAGGTCTCGAACTTACAGAAGAATGTGGGGGTGGGGTCACATTATTGTAAGCAATAAATTAGCATATATGAAGCATAAGGTACCTTCTATTTTCACACTTCCTATCTCTTTAAAGTAAGCACATGTTGAGATTTGTGTTTGAAATTATTTTTGGAAATAACTGGAGCAGGCAAGAGCTTGAATATCACACAGTCCCATCTCTCCAGAGTTCTGGAATCATCTCCCCTGGAGCTAGCAGCTCATCTCCCCATCTGTGCATTTGGTCCCCAGGGCATTGCTGGGATCTTCACCTTGGGAGCTTCAGTCTTGAGCACTAAACCATTGGACTCAGAGCTGGGGAAAGCGTCTGGATTCTGAGTCCAAGACTGTGCACCCTAAGGCCCTGGATGAACAATTGTTTCTCAGAGATAAGCTTACTTCTTTGAAAAGAGCCTGGACTAAGTAAGATATGGCTTTGAGGCACTGAAGGCACCTTCTGTGTCTACAAAGCCTGAACCTGGCCCTCAGGTAGATAGGAACTGAGTTCCTGTTTTTCTTTCACCGCCCATTGCAATAACATTGAGAGAACAGATGTTTTCCAGGGCTGAGGAGTGATAGACCAAATTGCTGTGATAATATTACCTTACCATTCCATCCGGTCCATTAAGTGTCATTAGCACACCATGTGCCATGTGTTTTGTTTATGTTGTGATGCAACCACCCAGGAACCGTTTCTTTTCCCAGACAATGCTTCCTCAAGCCCATCATTTGAGCCAATGGAAGTGTGAAATTCATTTCCAGGTCATTTCTTGAGGAGACCACAAGGTCGCTGGTTCTCATCAAGCGCCAAGGCTGAAGAAATTGAGAGGCGGAGAGAGGAGAGGAGATGATCCCAGCTCCACTCAAGTTTAAACAGTTCCCCTGTGGTTCCAAGTTCAGTTCTGTTCTGCTTTTAATTTAAACATTCTCTAGCAGGCAACAGGGTTTTGCTTGTCTCTTGGGTGGTTTTCACCATCCTCTCTCCATGTGTATGCACTTAGCTCCCATTAGTGGTAATGGGTGCTGTGCATGTACGGCACCCATTAACAGTAATGGAAGCTCTGCTTGTGCATCCAGAGTTTGTGTGCTGTCAGTGTTGGAACATCTTCAGGAAGACATCTCCTTTTCTGGTGTTTGCTGTCATCAGGTATTTACTGTGGTGACAGTGTGCTGTAGAGAGTGACCATGGTACAAGACACTGCTTCTCCATGGGGAATCTGCCCAGCAGCCTGGTTTATAGTGCATGTGTGTGTGTGTGTGTGTGTGACAAAGTTAAGTGAAACTTATTAAGAAATAATAAGAAATATAAACAGAAAATATCATCCTGAGTGAGGTAGCCCAATCACAAAAGAACACACATGGTATTCACTCACTGATAATTGGATATTAGCCCAGAAGCTTGAAATACCACAAAATGTGGGGCAGAAACTGAAGGAGTAGTCATCTGGAAACCATTCCACCTGGGTATCCATCCCATGTGCAGTCATCAAAGGTAGACACTGTTGTGAATGTCAGGAAGTGCATGCTGACAGGAGCCTGATATAGCTGTCTTCTTAGAGGTCTGCAAGAGTCTGACATATTCAGAGATGGATGCTCACAGCTAACCACTGAATTGGGGTTCCCAATGGAGGAGTTAGAGAGAAGGAGCTGAAGGAGCTGAAAGGGTTTGTGGCCCTATGAGGAGAGCAACAATACCAACCAACCAGAGCTCCCAGAGTCTAAACCACCAGCCTGGGAGCACATAGGAAGGGACTCATGACTCTAGCTGTATATGTAGAGGAGGATGGCCTTGTCAGGCATAGATGAGAGAGGAGATCCTTGATCCCATGAAAGCTGGACACCGAGTGTGGGGGGGGGGAATTCGAGAGTGGGGAGGTAGGAGTGGGGGCGTAGATGGTGGCACATCCTCATAGAAGCTGGAGGAGGGGGGATGGAATAGGGGGTTGCTGGGCAGGACAGGGAATGGGGTAAGGGGATAACATCTGAAATGTAAATAAAGTATCCAATAAAAAATTAAAAAAAAAAAAAACAGATCTAGATTACTTAATACAGGCCCAAGAGCAAGCTACATCAAACACTTTAAGGCTGGAAATTAGGGCAAATAATATTGCCTACTTCCATGTAATAAATAGCACAGATTTGAACAGATGGAGAAAATAATCCATTTAAAATAACAGAGTGCTATTTATGCAGCCGTAACAACGTTTCTGCAGATACATGTGCCTCAACCCATAGAGACTTTCTACCACAACATATTGCTGAAAAAATGGTGGGCAAAGAGTGATTTTACAACGGACATGAATCACCAGCTCATTATATTTAAAACGAGCTATGCAAAAAGAGGTTGATTCATCACTGTTTGTCAGATGCACTAGCATCAGTGTGTCTCTGTGGTCTGAGTGTTCATCCCTGCTGCAGGCTTTTCCCAAATGTTCGATCATGGGGAGTCTCAGGCCCCTGATCTGGTGGAGACAGGTCAAGCATTGGAGTCTGGTGCTAAGAGACAGGTCCATAAAAAGCCTTGGTGACAGAGTCCAAGCCTGGGGAGGACCCCAAGTGTACCCAGATGCTGCCCTGCCTCCTGGGAGCTTATTCCATGACTCTGAACCCATGCCACTCTTCTGTGAAGTGAGGATTTTAATTCTCATCTTGTGGTTGTTGTGAGAATTAAATTATGCTGAAAGCTGCATTCACAAGAACTTATATTAGCAATTATTCATTCCAGGTGATGAAGTTCAACAGAACTGGAAAGCCAGACATGGATCTAGCCAGATCATACTAACACCAGTTGTCTAACTGTTGTATATTTTAAACACTAGTTTATTACATTTTTTCTTTGTTTAACCATAATCATGCCTGTCATAGCCCCTGTTTCTGTTTTCAGGGAAAGACCAACATAATATTCACAGGCAAGGAATTCCAAGTACTTTAAGGTTGATGCCTGTTCTATGATCTACCTACAATGTTATTTTTAAGCTAGCCAGAGCTTAACAATTTTGCCACATAAATGTTTTGAAGATAGTAATAGTTTGTACCTTTTTCTCATCTTATCACTATGAGAGTGAAAATGCAAGGAATTTGTAGACAGTGTGGTTGTTTGCAACCCCAGATCCCTTTCCCTGCGTACGATGATGCTCCCTTTCCCCATAAAGAGCAAGACAGTATCTGTATCAAACCCACACACAAGCTCTGTGAGCTGTCAGTCATCTCTGGTTTATTTATAATCCTGAATACAATGTCAGCACAATGTGAATAGTTATTAGACTGCATTGTTTAGAGAATGATGATAAGAAAATATCTGTGTTTACTTAGTAGAGATAATCTCTAAAATATATGTCTTTGTTTAGTTGAACTCATGAATGTGGGACTTATTGGCAACAGAAGGAACTAACTAACTAACTAACTAACTATATACATATACATATGCATATATATGTATATATATGTATATATATATATATATATGTATATATGTATATATATGTAGTAGTTGAAGTTGGGCATAGTGGCCCATCATTTGGAAGGCAGAGGCAGCTGGATTTCTGCGTTTCAGCCCAATCTGGTCTACAGAGTGAGTTTCAGGACAACTGTGGCTACACAGAGAAACCCTGATACGATAAACCACAAAACAATATACATATACGTATACACATACATATGCGTATACATATACATACACATTGTATAACATACATCATATATATATACATATATATTACACACACATACATATACACATACACATACACATACACATACACATACACATACACATACACATACACATACATATACAAAACGCATGGAGATCCATGAGTAGTATGCCAAGTTTAACTTGAGTAAATTCAATAGCAAACAGCACACAAGTGACCTAGCAGCTCTGATTTTCTGAAGAATCTCTAAGGATTGAAGTAGACAGCCTAGAGAACATTCCAGGTTCTGCTGCTTAGGTGATAGAGCTGAGTGAATGAGGAAGGCTCTAGAAGGTGACAAAGGGCGTCTCTTTTACTGGGTACTTGTTTTTGTTTTGTTTTAAGGCCCGCAGCATTAGCTGTGATTAGGACACTCTAACTTTCAGATGATGGTCCTTTAGTTGGGAAGGATGAGGCTTATCTTCAGAAGTTCTCTGCTTGGTCCCAGCACTGGTGGGACCAATAATAATGAGATCCCAACCTTATCCTGACAATGCCTACCTTTAAGGACTTCAGTTTTGGAGAAATCATTTTTTTTTTTCTACCAGGAAAACTGCATTTATTGGCAATGATTGGGAGTTTCTGAGCAAGTTAAGATTCTGTGTTTGAGACAGTCTGTTTAAAGATTTTTGTAAGAATCCAGAATTTTTTTTTTTTTTAGGAAAGTTTCAATGTATGGGTTTCTGTTTATTTATTCATTGAAAACGCTGAATGTGGCTTTTGTGTCTGTGAACTCAGATTTCTGAGTGTCAGAACTGTGTGTGCTAACCTGCTCAAGAGGAGACAGGGTTCCTCCAACACAGTTAAATGTTGCCCAATCTTCTCATCTCACCTCGAACCTTCCAAATTAAATTGTGTTCAGACCAGGACTCACCGGGATTTCCTGCATGGACCAGGATGACCCTCACCTGCATTACTGCCCAGCACACAGTGCAATTAGTTTCCTGAAGGTTTGGCCTGCCAGGAAGCATTATGGCACAAGATCAACAGTCCCTTGGGCAGATGCCAGCGTGAGACTTGTCTTTTCTCTGAGCTGTGCAGACATGTCAGCTGAGACCACAGCCTCCTTCTGCTCCACAGCACCAACTTTTCCCACTTCTCCACAGACTGTGCAGTTAATCTGTCTGGTGAGGCCTCTGTTTAATAGCTGCATTCACTTTGCTCCAACAGCTTTGCCTGGTATAGCTTTGCTCTAGTGAAGCTCACTGAATCCAGCACTTGAAAGCAAAGAGCAAGTCCTGCTGGCTGAGTCTGACCCCACAAATACACACGGATCCTTCTCCGGAACCATTTAACTTTCACTTTTATACCCTTGGGAACCAGAGCAAAAAAAAATTTTTTTTAACTTCTCATGACCCATAGTAACTGTTGAAAATCTAATATTTTCACACATATCTATCTTTTGTTTTAAAGTTCTATGTGGTGCTTAACAAACGTTTTTTTTTTTCTTCCTAATTTGCAAACATTCTAAAAAGTATTTATCGATTGTGTGTTATGTGTGCCATGTGTATCACCATCTGCCCTCTCCTCCCACCATGTGAGTTCCCAGGATGAAACTCATGCCAGGGTTGGCAGCCAGAGCTCCACCCCTGTGTTCTCCAAGATTCCAAAAGTGGATACAGAGCCCATGGTGTGTTGGAAGGAGTCTCTTCCGTCTTTCTTTCCTTACCAACATTTAACTCTTTTTCTGGTAATTTATCATATGTTCTATTCATTTTATATTTAACTAACAAGGTAACCTCTTCCCCCAGGGAAATGTCCTCAATTCTTGATTTATTTACATATAATTACTGCATCAGAAATTCTGAAATAAAGCTATTATGAATGGCAATAATTTACATTTTTGTGGATTTCTTCCCAAAATGGTGTTTTAAATATTCCATAGAATGCATTCAAAGTCATTTTCTTGGCCATTTTTTCGAGTGCTTTCTAGTAAATCTTAATTAATTTCAGACACAAGTAGGATGAGACAAACTTTCGTTTAAAGAAATTTTATTCACACAAAAGTAGATTGTGCAGCAGATGGCAGACAAGAACCCAATAAAATGACTAAAATATCACAGCTAGAAAGATTACCTGTTTTCTAATAACTTTTTTTTTTTCAAAATGACCTTGCACTTTTAAGTTTGATTGTTGGGGAAAAGGACACAAACAGAATCAAGGCCTCCTGTGTGTTCTAAAGTCAGACACACCTCTGACTGTGCTCCTATTAGTGCCTAAGGAGGCTACTTTTACAATTTACTCAACATCTCTGCCCTGGGATCTCTTATGTATGGAATGGGTTATTATATCTGCACCTACTTTCATGTGAGATTTCTATGTCTTAAACAGTGTTTGTGGACGACAACAGTTACTACCAGCCTGCCACAAACCCAGTCCTCTTTGTTTATTTAAGACGGCTATTGCCATATCATCTGTGGGTCCTTCTGAGTAAGTAGACTGAACCTCATTAATTAAACTGTTTTCTAGTGTCTGCAGGGCTCCCTGTGAACTAGGGGGAATGTGGGAGGTTTGGCCATAGCATCATTAGGAGACCATGAACATGTGCTATCTAAAAGTGTTGAACATAGCTTTGTGCCTGAGTGTGGGCAGCAGGTGTGTTTGCCATTAATTCAGCTCATAGTCAAAGACTCAGGCACAATATGATAACCGGGTGCCATGGCTACTAGTAATGGGGGAAAGTTCCAGAAGGAGACAGAAGTCTAACACTCTTTTTTTGTAGCTTGTTCATTCATTTATCTAATGCTTGTTGGGGACCTTCTGTGTTCTAAGCACTGTGGATGCCTAGATATACAGCTTAACAACAACAACAACAACAACAAAGGCCGAATTACCTGCTGTGGGAATTAAAGATGAGTAAAAATAGGTGCACAGAAAGAGTTGGTGTGGGTGGGGGGAGAGGGAGAGAGGAAGAAAAAACTCAAGAGCCAGAGGAAGAGCCTTAGATAGAGCTGTAGGGAGTCTCTTTAAATGAGTGTTATTTAAGATAAGAGGGAAGAGAGAGGTACAGCTGACTTCTAGAAGAAAGAGCCTATAAAAGTGGGCCCTGGTACAAGCACGCTGGAGATGAAGGCCCTGGAGGCAAGCTAATATTCTGTCACCCCTTGGAATGGATATTTAAAAAAAATGACTTGCTCAATATTTATTTCTGTGGGCCAGGGGGAAATTGACTTTTCTATTAAGAAAAATTATATGCAAAACACATTCAGTTAGTAATTCGCCTCAGCTGGGTCAAAGCAGGGGCAACTGTGGAGCTATTCAACAAAATGTTCCCAGTTTTCTTCTCATTCTTCAGCGTGCGTGCAATTTCAACTAGAGAACTTTTTGGCAGGTACATTAAAAATGCACGATTGATAATGAAGCAAATTACTGGCCACTGATAAACACCACTGTGCCACATGTTACTTAGCTTTAAAATCCAGCTTAATGTCAGCTTTCAACAGTCATTATAGGCTTGTTTTGCCAAAACATTAAATGAGAACGTTTTTTGGGGGACTAGTTGGGTATTTTTATTGACTTTTGTGGGTGCTGGTTTCTTTTTCAGGAGCAATAAGCAAGTGGAGACTCAAGCTAGCACTCCAGCTGGGCTTGACTCCCAGTCCAGTTCTTAAAGGTGCTGGGCATGGTGGGAACTGAGTAAGCGAAGCCTGGCTGCCAAGTGCCTTGAACAATGTATGCAGCTTTTACTGTAAGAAACGTGGGGCCACCGAAAGATGTGAAATAGAGAACCACTGATACAAATCCGTAGATTTGCTTGCCTCAGTGTGGCAAAGTCATTGTAGGGATGTTAGATTTTTAGGGGGAAGATTCTTGAGAGGTGACAGTAGAGATGTGGGAAATCCTGATGGGAAGCAACAGTTCTTGATTCTTGATACAGAGCATAGCTCACCGGAAGAGGGCGCCATCAACCGGAAGAGTACACCATTGGATGAAACTTCAGGTTGATGGCAAAGTCTCAACTCTCACATGGATTGAAGGCAAGACACCAGTCTGTGTTGTAGGCATGCATGGTGAGGTTATAAAACTTCAGATGGTTCTTACAGGAGGTCTGTGGTGGATCTCGCATGTCAGGTGAAGGTTGGGTGAGATCAGGAATAACCTGGGCACCAGGCTCTGAATGTTGTGGGTATCATTAGGTTAATTGAGATAGATACCCTCATGCACTGTGGGTGGCTAGATTACCTGAGTAGTATCTTTGACTATATAAAAAGCAGGAAATGGGCTGAGTTAAGCCTTTGTCTGCTTCTGGTGATATGTCCAGTGGCCTAGGCTCTCACTGTTATACCTTCCCTGATATGATGGACTAGAACTTCAAGCTGTGAGCCCAATACTTCCCTGGCTGCTTTTGTCGGATGATTTGCAGTAGGGACAGAGAAGTAATTAAGGCAAACTTCTAGGAGAAAGGCAGGAGGAAAAAAGATGGTTGTAGGAGGCTTTAGCTTCTGAGAGGTTGTGGATACACAAGGAATCTCCCTCTGAGAGCATCAGGGATCACATTCTCTGGAACTCACTCGGTAGACCAGGCTGGCCTCGAACTCAGAAACCCGGCTGCCTCTGCCTCCCAAGATCACATTCTTATATCAACAGTTTGAAAGGATCTGAGAGACTGGAGCATTAAATGCAGATAATAGTCAAGCATTGTACATACTCAGTCTATGACATCCTCCTCAGAGAAGCCAGAATTCTTCAGTGGTACCCAGTTTTCACTTCTTGTGATCTAAATGCTTGGAATTCTCTGCTGCCTCTGCAGGGCTCAACCCAATGCTCAATGACATCTTTACAGTTTTGTACCGTATCTTCTCCATTTCAAAGCTGTCAGATGTGTTGCTTTGCTTGTGTCAGAACCTTGTGCTACCTTCTAAATGTCACTCAAAATCTGCTACCTCAGGATAGTCACCACACACTCCCACAGCTCCCTCCAGTTCACATTCATCACTCTTGGAATTGTAATTAATTATTATAGAAATGGGTTTTACACATCTGTCTTCAAGAACAAATTGCAAACCACTAGCCTAGTTTATTTTCTAATCCCGTGGTAAACACAATTGGTAGTTTGAATGAGAATGGCTCCCATAGGCTCATATGTTTCCATGTTTAGTCCCAGTTGAACTGTTCGGGGAAGGATTAGGAGGTATGACCTTGTGGGAGAAGGTGTGTCACTGGAGGAGGGGTGGTCTTTGAGATTTCAAAAGCTCATACCAGTCTCAGTCTCTCTCTCCTCTCCTCTCCTCTCCTCTCCTCTCCTCTCCTCTCCTCTCCTCTCCTCTCCTCTCCTCTCCTCTCCTCTTCTCTTCTCTGCTTGTTGCCTGTGGATCAGGATGTAAAGACCTCAGCTACTGCTTCATACCATGATGGTCACAGACTAACTTTCTGAACCTGTAAGCAGGCCCTCAATTAAATGCTTTCTTTTAAAGAGTTGCTGTGGTCGTGGTATCTCTTCACAATAGAATAAGAACCAAGACAATGTCCAAAAACAACTCGAGAAGAAAAGTGTTTATTGCATCTTATAGCTTGCAATCAATCCACCATGAAGGGAAGTCAGGGAGGAACCTGGAGGCAGAAACTAAAGCAGAGGTGATAGAAGAAGATGCTTCATATAGGCTTGTTCCTCATGGTTTGCTCAGTCTTCTTCTCCTTCTCCTTCTCCTTCTCCTTCTCCTTCTCCTTCTCCTTCT
>JANHMN010000001.1:2146580-2177979 GCA_030674055.1 Rhabdomys pumilio
AGGTAGGATACTAGGTAGCTACCAGTAAAGAGGTAGGATACTAGGTACCTACTAGTAAAGAGGTAGGATACTAGGTAGCTACTAACAAAGAGGTAGAATACAAGGTAGCTACTAGCAAAGAGGTAGGATACTAGGTAGCTACTAGGTAGAGAACTGGCGGGTGCTTGAAGCAAGGGTCAAATTGAGCTCCAAATGATCTTTACATTCAGAATACGGTTTTGTCTCAAACTGTATCTAGTTGATTTTGATTCTGATTAGAATTTTGTTCTGATAATTTCATGTTTTATTTGAGCCTCTCTACCAAAGAGATACCAAAGAATTTAAATGCTTCAGGTCCCCAGTATACCACGGACCCCATGAAGCTTCAGCCTTCCATGTTAAGAGCCCGATTAGCACGAGGACTTATTCAGGAAGACTCTGGCCTCCCAGGGTAGGGCCTACAGATTCTGCAGGTGTTGCTTCCACAAAAGCCTGTTCCCTTTACTCTGGGCTTCTGAGGCCTTGGCCTGGCTATTCATTTGGACCCTGCTGTGTCCAAGGACTCAGTTCTTGCTTTTTCTAGCTTCTCTTTCCTAAGGTTTTGCTGACTTGACAATTTTCAACTCTATGCTCGTTCTGTTCAATAATATCGGCATATGCGTCCTCTCCATTCTGTCTGAGAAGGAAGATGTTTACACAAAAATAGCCTGAGAAATTGATACCTATAAATTTATTTATAGAATGAAGCAGGCTTCTGACAACATTGGATTGTAATGTTGTCAACATAACTCATCCACAGGGGATAAATATCATTCCCACAGGTATAATGTTTCCAGGGACGACTTCTTGGACTAGGCTCAGCTGAGAGAAGGAGGAGGCTGGCAATGTCTTTTCTACCCACAGTCAACAAGTCTTGGGAGAATACTTTTGTTTTACTATTTTATTTTTATATGTAATTTAGATTTCAGTGTGGTGGATGCCAGTTTTTTAATAGAGAAGGAACGAATGTTTCTTCCCTTATAGCTTGGAAAATTACAGCTAGTGGGTTAAAGCTGGCTTAAGCCTGTTTTGGGTGTGTGGATATTTGGGGTGGGGCTATGAGCTAAGTTTAGTTTGCTCTCAGTTTTAAAGAAATCATATTTAACTTAACAAAAAGTTTACCATCTAGTATTGTGAAGTTTGCTGACTCTTGTCTTAAAACAACTGTAATAGAGATGGGAACTTGCCCCAGTGGTAAAATCTTCACATACAAGGGTTCAATACCTAGACCCAAAACAAATAGACAAAAATCAACAATATAGAAATTTAACACATTTCCTGTGTTACATGGGATTTCACACATATTAACGCACTGAAACTTTATAAAAACCAATAAAAGAATTAAGATTTCTATTTTGGGTATGAGAAAACAAAGATAGAAGGGGTTGAAATTATGGCTGTTACTAAAGTCTGTCAGATGAGTTTGGGCCAGAAGGCTGAAGATTTGATGCTCCAACGTTCGGTAGTATAGGGGCTGTTCAGGTGTTCAGCAGTCTCTATAAATTGGCTAAGTTTTAGAAGCTATGCTTAGTGCTTCCTATAACTTCAGTTAATTTAGTCATTCTGGATTTCTGACAGCACTGAAGACCTATAGACTCATAGCCAATCCAGGCTATTTACCTTGAGAGAAAAGATCTGAGTGGAGGGTTTTCAGCTGACATTCATTCTAAAGCCAAGAAAAAGCCAGGTTCAAAACTAAGTGTTCTAGTCAAGAGAGACGACAGAGGTTCTGGCTAGTCAACAAAAGGATGGACTGGGTATTAAGACTATCTTGTACCTCACTGGTACAAATAGGAATAATTATGCTCTAATTGTATTCTGAGAGAAAAGCTTTATTTTAACAGGAAGGGTGATATGTAGGAGGAGCTAAGGGGGAAGGAGCACTGAGAGGAAAAGATGGAGTAAGGAGAGGAGAAGATGAAGTAGACGAGAAGCTAGGTAATGAGAGAGAAAAAGAGAGAGAAAGAGAGAGGGGGCATGGAGGCAGAAGCTCACGTGTCTCCACCAGTCAAAGATAGTTTAAATAGCTAGGTTGGGTAGTAGGTTACACTTCTGATTGAGCATTACCATACTTATAAAGCCTTTGATTAACATTTAAAAAAATTGTATAAAAGCCAAATGGAAAAGGGGGGGCACGGGATAGGGGTTTTCTAGGGAGGGGAAATGGGGAAAGGGATTGGCATCTGAAATGTAAATAAAATATCCAATAAAAAAATAAAAGAAATTATGGCTGTTCTGTCAGAGCTGAGCCACTGACAATGCTTTCATCAGAAGTTTGTTTCTAGTCTGACGTGGGTCTTCACAGTAAAACAGGATGGCTGTGAAGTATTGCTCACATGTGAGGTGACTGTCTTGCAGAAAGGACACCATTACCACACACAAATGTGTGAGGTGGTGCCCTGAGCACATCCAGGTCATCAGTTGGGTGAAGGGTTCTCTCTCCACTCCCTCACCCTGGGAAGTCACCTGACTCGTGGTGACTTTTCAAACCATAACCCTTTACTCTCCCCTGGAGCTTCACATCTTGTGGTCCCTTATGAGTCCTTGCTCTAGAAATTCATGCCCAACCTTTGAAATGACTGTAATTGAAACACATCCTTGGGGCTGTTGGAGGACTTGGAGAAGCTCAGCTTCAACTGAAGATCTGTCTTCCTTCTGGCAGGCTAAAGGCTCACTCAGTTTAATCTCAGGCATATTCCTAGGTAGCCAGAGAGCTGATCTTTCCTGATAGTTTTTTTTTCTCTTATTATCTGTATTAGTTCCCCTTTCTGTTGCTGTGATTGATAAAAGCTCAAAGCTCCAGAGTCCATTAAGGCAGGGAAGTCCCGGAGTCAGGAACCTGAGGCAGCTGGTCACTGTGCACCTGCTGTCATGGAACAGGAGATGAAAGTGCTTAACTCCTTTTTCCATTCTTAGTCCTGGTCCCAGTCTCTGGGATGGAGCTGTCCCTCAGTTAGGGGTCCTCAGTTAATCAAATGAAGAACCCCCCTCACAAACTTGTTCAAAGGTCAGTCTCTCGGTGAAGTGGACATTTTGATTTTTTTTTTTTTTAGACTCACTTGTGTTGTCATATTTTTTTGGAAATTGTCTTATGAGAGGATGTTTTTCTTGAAGCAGATACATGGGGGGTGTTTTGCTGAGAATAGAGATGTGGTATTTTTCTGGTAGCTGACTGGATAAAAGGCATGTGATGTTTTGCTACACAGACTCTTGAGAGAACCTGTGATGTTTGGAAAGGGTATAAATATAACCCAACAGATAGTAGGCAACACTGTGTAGTATTAATTTGCCTTGTTACTCTTTGCTGGCCTTTGTTTGTCATGACTTCATAGAGAGAAATGCACCAAAAAACCTTCTGACTGTGTTCTGGAGGCTTCTTGCAGATTCAATGAGCCCTGGCTAATTGACAGAGCCTCAAGGTTTCTTCTGGATCAAAGTGCTGTTGCTGATTTGCAAATGGTGTTTGCAAATGGATCAAGCTACAGCTGCTGATTCATGTGAACTGAACAGCTGCTATTTTGACAATAAAGATTAGGATCACCCCAAAGAACTATTTATTTATTTTTTGAGACTCTGTGTAGTCCTGGCTGTCCTGGAACTCACTCTGTAGACCAGGCTGGCCTTGAACTCAGAAGTCCGCCTGCCTCTGCCTCCCAAGTGCTGGGATTAAAGGCGTGAGCCACCACTGCCCAGCTCAAAGAACTATTTCTAAACAGGTTCACATCCTCCTTTGTTCTATCAACCTTTCCTTTCCATTACCTCTGATGGGTGGTGGGCTAGAAGGGAGGTTAAAGCATTTAAGTCCACTTATTAAACAAGGTTTTAAGAAATGTAAGCCTACATCTCAGTGATTCTGAAACCATTCAAGTTGACAAGCATAATCATCACAATATTAATTCTGCCTGCCTGTCTTAGTCATGGTTTGTATTCCTGCAAAAAACATCATGATCAAGAAGCAAGTTGGGGAGGTAAGGATTTATTCAGCTTACAATTCCACATTGCTGTCCATCACCAAAGGTAGTCAGGACTGGAACTCACACAGGGCAGAAACCTGGAGGCAGGAGCTGATGCAGAGGCTATGGAGGGTGCTGCTTACTGGCTTGCTTCCCCTGGCTTGCTCAGCTTGCTTTCTTATAAAACCCAGGACTACCAGCCCAGGAATGGTACCACCCACAATGGGCCCTCTCCACTTAATCACTAATTGAGAAAATGTCTTATAGCTGGATCTCATGGAGGCATTTCCTCAAGGGAGGCTCCTTTCTCTGTGATAACTCCAGCTTGTGTCAAGTTGACACACAAAACCAGCCAGCACACTGCCTAATCAGTAAGAATTTGAGGTTATTTTCATACAGAGACCTCACTCTGCTACCATCTTCTCTGATGTCCCCATTATATTTCTTCACGGGTTTGATTGATTTACCTGCCTTTGATTTGGGTTTTGTAAACCTTTAGCTTATCGTATTTTGAAAGCCTATATAAATTCACCTTTTATAGTGTTATTTCAAGGGCATTTTGGAAAGAAAAGAGAAATAAACACATCTACTATCTCCAGTATTGGTAAGTAGAATCCATCAAAATATATGTGGCCAGAACATAAATATGGGAATATACCAATGGTCTCCTACAGGTTTGTGTTTTGTTTCATTTCTTCTTTAACATCTTGTGAGTTTTTTCATATCTCTGAGATTATGAAAATAAGAGCTACAGGGGCCACATATAAAGCAGAAAACATTTTGGCAGATAAAAGACTGCAGTGGGAAGGGGAGAAGAGACATAAAGGGTATACTGTGATGTCACCATCCTACCAATCTAGCATCCCAGTGCCTGATTCCTGGGAATACAAGGAGTTGTGGCTGAATCTCAGCATCACCCATCTCTACTCTAATGAGTGGCATCTATTGCTTGGTTGAGTAGTGCTCCATAGACCTTCTGGTTCATACCTGTGAAGATTATCCATTGGCAGCAGTTAATACGTGCTTGTGGATCTTTCTGGAAGGTTGGGCCCTGAAATTTTTTAGTTTTTAAGTGATCCAATCAGCAAAGTCTCCTTGCTTCATGGCCTAGCGTGGGCTCTGTACACTCCAGAGAAACAGTATGAGTCTAACTGTAGATAAGTGGCTGGCAGAATTGGTGTGGTCCACTTATTAGGTTTAAACTTAGAGTTTCATACATTTTTGAAGGTTTGGACAAGTTTAGGAGACAGAGTTCACAGAGGAAGGCAACAATAGGCTTTATAATTGAAGAGCTGAAGGGTTCAACGGGAGGTTCCTGGGAGCCTTGAGAGGGTGTCAAGTATCATGTGACAGAAGCTGATTTCAGCAACCTGCCCTCATTTCCTTTAACCCTCTGACGCAGAGGCATCTCACAGCTACAGACTCCCTCACAAGATTTGACCTGGAAGAGTCCTTGTTTGTGCTGGTGGAAAGGGGCAGCTCTTTGGTCTCCAACCTGCTGAACACTGATGCCATTGCAAAATTAAATAAAAGAACAACAGAGAAGAAATGGACGTGCAAACAAAAGCTTTGAGCACTTTTCTAGTTTTGTGAGATTATATTCACAGAGACAGTGTGTGAAAATGTTACATACTCATGCCACATGTGCTCAGGACCATTTGACAGATCATCCAACAGTGCCCAGTGGTAGCATTTAGACTGGAAACCACAGCAAGATAAAGCAAAACCAATGAAGGACAGAAGCAGTGTCACCAAAGGGGATGTTCACGTTTTTTTATCAGCATTCTTAGAAACACAGCAAGTTCCTGGTTTGATATAAACACCACAGGGAAATCCCATTAAAGTTCACAGCAGACACTGTCATAGTAAAGGTTCTGAGATGTGTAGCATTGAAGAATTTTTGTTTAAAGCCAGCCTTTCTCAAACTTATGTAACTTATGCTTTATGTTTATTTATTTATTTATGAAATTAAAACCCATTATGAACTTTGAGAAATGCCAGGATCCACATACTCCTGCCTAAAGAGAGAAAATAAGTGGGTCCTATTGGCAGTATCCCTAATTTTATACATCTATGAAATGCTCAGAATTAGGCTTGTCATCAAAGATGGCCAATTTTTAAAAAGCAGCCCTGTTTAAACTGAAGTTTGCATTTCTTATTCCATACTTTGTATGCTTGTTGTGCTGGAGAGGAATTGAGTTAGATATTTATTGTTAATGCAGCAATTTTCTAATTCCTCATTATCATTTCTTTGAATAGAAATCTCTAAAGGACAACTCCAAACATATTAGTAAAGATTTGTCTGCTGGCATGTTTTATGTGTCCAATTCTGAAAATTTATGTCTTCATAAATATCTTTGCAAAACAGAACTGTCAAAATGGCAGAGAAGGATAACTCATTCCCATCCATCTAGGTGTATGGCTCATCTGCACAGAGAAAATCTCTCAGGTCAGGTCAGGTGGGAACATTCAGGTCAGGTGAGAGTGCTCAGGTCAGGTGAGAGTGCTCAAGTCAGGTGGGAGCACCCAGGTCAGGTGGGAGCACCCAGGTCAGGTGAGAGCATTCAGGTCAGGTGAGAATGCTAAGGCCAAATGGGAGCTCTCATGTCATGTGGGAGCACTCAGGTCAAATGGGAACATTCATGTTAGGTGGGAGCATTCATCAGATAAGAGCATTCAGGTCAGGTGGGAGCACTCAGGTCAGGTGGGAGCACTCAGATCAGGCTAAACCTTTGCAACCAAGTTCAATTAGCAGATATTAGGAGGTGGTCAGAGGATGTTTGGTTTTGATTCTAAAAGTTACATCCTAACACCCAAATCCCCTGGGAACAGACTTGGTTTAAAACCTTCAGCAAATCTCATCTTAGTCTCTTAGGGCTGCTGTAAGTGTTACTTGAGACTGAGTGATTTATGAGTATCATAAATAATTTTCTTACAGTTTTAGAATCTAGGTGTGAGTAAATTCTGTATATAGTAAGGATCCTGTCTCTGCTCACAGCTTGTCATGTGGAACACTGTACCCCTTGGGGGGTTGTCATTGTTCCCCGGTGTAGAGGAAAGCAAAGAAAGTGAAGACAGTCCCAAGAGCCCCCTCCTTTGAGAGAGAGTCTCACTCTATTTCCTAGCTTGGCCTTGAACTCACAATATTCTAGCCTGAATTTCCAAAGTGCTAGGATTCCAGACACTCAGTACTTATTCTTGGCTTCCAAAGCATTCCCTTTTCCTCCTTCTAATGATGTACCCACCTTGTTCTCTCTCTCTCTCTCTCTCTCTCTCTCTCTCTCTCTCTCTCTCTCTCTAGTTTGTGGCTCTTTATACATACATAACATACACACACACACACACACACACACACACACACACACACACTCACACACATCATATACATGTACATATACATATGCATTGGAGTTGGGAATCCAGACTGAGAAAATGGATCTCTAAGGGCTGGCCTTGAAGGTTATAAGCCCTCAGTTCTGATGTGCTTTCTGGTTTCTGTCTCCCATGACATGCAAAGCTTTCACTACCTGTTCCCACTGCTATGATGGACAGAGCCCTCTGAAACCAAGAGGCAGAATGAATGCTTCCCCTAAGCTCTCCATGTCAGGTTACAGCCACCGTACTACAAAAGGAACTGGTATAGTTTGCAAAAATATCACATTCAAGTGTCAATGTCCCCCTGCTCAGAAATGCCCATTTTAGTGGCACAACAATCTCTCATTTTATTGATCTCCATTAAGTGGTACACTTAGTTTGTTTAGGCATCTGGAAGTCTGTTGGACACCATGTAAAGTGTGTTTATTTATTCAAGAATGTCCCATGTGAGAATGTATGAATCCTCAGACTGAAGGGGTGAAGGGTTACGTGGGACTGAACAGATCATCCGTAGCACAGAACTGTGGTGTGACACTTTCACAGTGAGAAACGGCACTGTTTAAGGGTGGGCTGGTGTAACGAGAAGTGGTCAGTCCTTAACAACCAGCTTGTGTGGGTGAGGGCTGACTGCTAATGTCCTAGTATGAATACTTCTCATCATAGCTATGTTGAGAAGCAAACACAATGCCAATGAACAGAGTCGGGGGGTGGGGGAATGTCTTCGCTATCATGGAGTTTTCTTGCCATGCAGACAAAACACTCAGAAGCTCTGGCAGCAATACAGCATGGCGAGATACCTGCATAGAAATGTGTTTCTGGTGTTTTACTACCAACCTTTAACCTTTTAAAGTTGGGTCAGGGTGCAAGCATGTCTACCAGCTGAGTCAACCTCTGACCCTTCCCACATTTTAATATGTCATTTAATTATAGGCTTATATAATTTTTACTAACAGCTCTGTTTGACATATAGTCTGGAACATTCCTGAAAACGTGTTGGGAGCTGATTTTTAGCAGAAATCGGCTAGAAAGCAGCTATCAACTTTGCAGCCATCTGGAACCATATACCCTGATGAGAGACTTGCTTTTCAATAGCCTACAACAGCTGAAGCACACTCTGATAAATATCTTGTTTATCCCACATAGCTTGTTTTGCTGTTTAGTGCCCCCAGCTGCAAGGAGCACGTGGTATCCACACCTACAAAGCATGCGGTGCATGTGCTATCCACGTGCTATCCACGCTATCCACATCTGTAAGGCTTACGTCATATCCACACCTGCAAGGCATGTGGTATCCACAAGCCTACAAGGCATGTGGCAAAAGCCTATAAATACCCCAGACTTCCCTTCAAAGAAGGACAAATAAGAGAAAAAAATAAGAGAGAAAAATAAGAGAGGAGCCCTTCAATGAGATAGACAAAAAGGGAGACAATAAAGGAGACTTGAGACTTGAACAAAACCTCTGTCTTGTCTCCATTCCTCGAGTCTCTTCCCCTTCTTCCCCCAACTCTCTCTCTTGCTAAGTGCTGACCCGTAGACTGGAACAGCAGCACAGGCTGGGACATTTTGGCCCCCAAGCCAGACAGAGTGCGGGACTCAACAAAAACTGTCATCTCCAAAGGGTCCTTGTGCATCACGGGGAAGAAACACAAGCTGAGGTTGGATCTGGTTGAGAGTCTCTGCTGCTTGGAGCTGTACAGCAGGGGAGCCTCCATTTTGTCTTTACACTTTAGTCTTCTTGAGTGGGAGATGAGAGCAGTA
This sequence comes from Rhabdomys pumilio, assembly GCA_030674055.1. Taxonomy (NCBI): domain Eukaryota; kingdom Metazoa; phylum Chordata; class Mammalia; order Rodentia; family Muridae; genus Rhabdomys; species Rhabdomys pumilio. Next base: position 2,155,685 of record JANHMN010000001.1, read on the forward strand.
AGAGAGCTTTTGGATTGCCATGAGCATTAAATCACATTAATCAAACCTGCTCTCCACAGAAAGGGTGGCTCTGGTGCTAAATATTTCACATAGCCCATGCTGGAGCAGCGATCACTATGAGTCTTTTTCTTTTTTATTAATGAAGGGAGGAAGTCTTCATAGGCCTGTGTTCTGCCTTACATAATGATGTGATTTGCATAATTCAAGGGAACGGAGGCTTTCTTAAAGGCTAGAGACCATGTTTTCACTGAGAACAAACACTTTTCCTCGGGGTGTGTATAGTTTAGTTCCAACACGTTTTCTTTTTCTCTTAGAGTTAGGAAAACTGTATAGAAGGTCCTAATTGTTGGAGAACCATCGTTTCCTGAGTCTGGAGACCTACAGGTTCCTAGGCCTGCCTCCTTTGTGGACTTACAGAAAATAGTTAAGATGTGAGCAGACACAGAGGTTGCCTTAGAAAAGGAGAGGAGCAGTATGAAGGGGGTGTAACCAGAGAACAGAAAGCAAATGAGGAAGCTGGTGAAAGTTTCTGTTCCTGGAGGCTGGGCAGTTTCCACAGTTACAGAGTGTGGTTCTCATGGGGTTTAAACTAGACTCCTGAAATCTGTAAGTGAATATTTCTCATATACTGGTGAGTTTGGGTATCAAATGATTCCCCCTTTCTTTGTATTCAGGCTTACATGCTAGGGCATCAATAGTACATCACCATTCTAAGGTGTTGTGGACATCAAGGGTCTAGGGAAGTCCTTGCCATTGGGGTGCACCTGGGAAGGTGACTTCGTGACTCTGGCCCCTTTTTCTTGTGCTTTGTTCTTGGGCATGAGTTAAAATTGGTCCCACCTCACACTCATCGTCATTGCTGCCTGTGTCACCTACTAGAGAACAAAAGTTAGCAGTTTCCTGACTCACTGGGTTGAACTGAAGTCTCTATAGCAAGAACTAATAGAAACCTTTCATTATTATAAGGAAAATTTCACAGGCATTTAATTATAATGACAGAAATCTGACTAATGTGGACCTACTGTGTGCTTTACATGGTGAATAATAGGAAGGACATTCGATGTTAGTGAACAGTGAGTGATGCTCATTTGTACTGAGCTTGAATCTACTGGGGAAGAACAGATCGTCTGCAATTAAACTGATAAAATAATATTTACGAGCAGCAGGTTCTATGAAGGAGAAAGATTTGACAAGATTGTAAATGTTTTCTTCTAGAAACAATGCAAGTCACTGAAGAGTTTCAAAGATGGTAGGGAGAATGCCCTGGATGTTGTGTGAAGAATGGATTAGAGGGAGCCCTGTTGGATGCACAGAGATAATGGATTAGAGGACGCTCTGTTGGATGCACAGAGGCAGTGAGAACCTGTTGAGATGACTTAAGAACAGTGTGACAGTGTACTGTACCCGTGTGGCCACTAGAGAGACAAAGCCAGGTTGACAGAAACTAGAATGTCAGGATCTGAGTTACCTGTGAGCTCAGAAGGCACTGAGGCAGGAAAGATGACTCAGTCATGCTCCAGCATTTTGGTAAGCAAGTCAAGCATAGCACAGAGATTTACATTCAGAGGCTATTTCTGCAAGTTTGCCCACGAAAGGCTCTAGGGAAACCTTACAAGATCTTTTATTTGTGTTAATTTCTGGAAACAAAGTAGCTACTTACCATACCCTTCCTTCATATCTTCTTTGCTGTACAGCACTGAGGAGCCTGAGGTGGGTGTGTGGAGGAGGAAGTTTGACTGCATATGCTCTGGGTTTAACGGTTTAAAGTTACAGGAAGCTGCCCTTTCCTCTTAGGAGCATTGATACCCCACAAAGACAATACCCTATTCAGGGACAGGTTGGAAGTGGAATGTCATCGGAAGGTGTCTTCTACCAGTCAGCTGTAGAGATGCTGCCAGAGTCAGGCTTGAACGAACACGCTTGAAATTGATGTTCTAATTTTATTGGGGGACAGGGAGCTGCACTTTGTACTTAGTGGAAGCCAGAAACATAAGCAGAAATGAGGAACAGGACCGTGATAACAGTCTGAAAATTCTATGGAGGAGAAATAATCCCAGTGTTAAGATCACTGAGAAGGAGAAAGAGGTCACACTGAGAGAACTCAGATGTTAACAAGGACATTTCACACTTGGGAGGCTGAGACAGGAAGACTGAAAGTTTCAGTCCAACCTGTCCTGTGTGAAGAGACCCTGTTTTGAAAAATAAGGAGAGAAAAGAGAGGCGAAGAAACAACAAACCAAAGGACATCTCACTAAAACATTATGAAGGGACTGGAGAGATGGCTCAGCAGTTAAGAGCACTGGCTGCTCTTCCAGAGGTCTTGAGTTCAATTCCTAGCAACCACATGGTGGCTCACAACCATCTGCAATGGGATTCAATGCCCTCTTCTGGTGTGTCTGAAGACAGTGTTAGTATACTCCTATACATTAAAAAAAAATCTTAAAAAAATCATTATGAGGGCTGTGCGGATTGGATACTTTCAAAACAAAACACAACACAACAAAACAAAACAAAACAACAACAACAAAAAACCAAGCAAACAACAACCCAAATCAGACAAAACAGTAAAGAAAATACGTTTTATGATCATCTTCCTTTATTTGGCAAAGGAATCTTGTCTAATAAGCTCTGTGAGCTTTCATTGTGGTCTTTCCATAGAGGGATGAATTTCTTCAACACTGTCTAATAGTATAAAAATATATTTCAAAATTCTTTCCTACAGTTTACTAGAGAATCAAACGAAGACTAAATAGAAGACAGGGCTACTCAAATGGATACCTTGAAAACAATGGCTGGGATGACTTGTGGGCCCAAGAAGAGGTTGCAACAATTGTGTATGAGTTACTTCAAAAATATTTTTTAGAAGTGTATATGCCTGTGGAGACCAGAAGTGGGCAAAGATCCCTAGAAATTTGAGACACAGACTGTTAACTGCCTTATATGGGTGCTGAAATCTGAACCTCAGGATTGAGCATCAGACACTCTTAACTACTGAGCGCTCTATCTAACCCTTAGCTAAGCTGCTTTTAAGGAGACAGAGGAAAGAGTGGCTTATGTTGAGAGAAGAGCTTCCAGGTTAGATGGTAGAATCATAACCTTTGAAAGTCCTGGGGACTCTGCAGAGCACAGAAAATCTATATTTACTCGGACCACAGGTAAGTGAGTCACAAGGACCTCTAGCTTGTCTTGAATAACAGATAAGCAGGGAACACAAGGATTAACACACCCAAAAGTAGAACACGCCCCGTCAGAAGAAGCAGGAAGACTGGATTTCTTCAGTGTGATAAATTCAATTACTTTTTTGAATTAGCAGTTGGGAAATGTCAAATGGAAAAAAATAAATGTTACACACCCAATTCAAGAATTATTAGTAATTATTATATATATATATGTTTATATAATGATCTAGTAAACATCAAAACACATGAAACCAGGTCAGGGTTCAGAACTGAACAGGAAACAGAATAATAAACTCCAACATGAATAACTTTTAAACTCTCTTGCACATGGAAAATAACCTGTAAAACTGGGGTTGTGGCTTAGAAACAGAGCTCAAACCAGCATGTGTAAGGCAAGGTTCATCCCTGCCCAGTCCTGTACAAGCAGAAAAGGAAAGATGAGGACAATGAGAAGAGGAGGAAGAAGTTCTGTTATTTTTAAGTTCAAAACAATGAAACCACCTACCAGCTGTGTGGGGCTGAGGCTGTAGTGGGTGTCTAGGAAGCTATTCAGAAAGGTGAGAGTTGTAGACTGGGGACATGCACCGTCTGCTTCTTGAGCAAACTGTAAGCACACCAGCATCCTCCTGTTCAATTCCTTTATCATCAGAGATGATAAGATAAAGACAAGGCTGAAGACGGTCTGTGATTGCTGAGGGCTTCAGTTTTGACAATCATGTTTCCTTTACTTCATAGATACAGTATTTTAAGCAAGGAGATGCTTTAACATTTTATGTGTGTGTGTGTGTTTCACTAAGAAGTTTCAATGTAGCAAGAATTTCTGCCATTATAAAGAGGCTGAGCCTTACTTGATAGATAATTTTTAAAATCAACCTCTTTTCTAAAAGTTTTATGTAACAAGCTTATCTAAACAGCTGATGAGGCTTGATACACCATTTTAACCATGCTGTTGAAGGCATTCTGGAATGTTTCAATAAAACAAGTGAGAAAATATAGCCTCTTGATTGGGGAGTATGTAAGAGGCACCGTATTTTATCATCTAAGTTTTCTTTAAAACATTGAAAGAACACCCTGAAAAAATCGTAAAGGAATCTGATAGTAAGGTCGAATGATGCTTTTAGCAGATGATTCTCACTTGGAGAGTAAAGGGGTCTCTTTCACCAGCATCCCATGCCATTGGTTCTTCTGACATGCTCTGCCTTTGAGACAGTTCTTCTCTTTAGATCATCTCAAAAGCTGGGGAAGAGTAACCTTAGAGGCAGTTATTTCACGATGGAAACTAAAGCCCTCCCAAACACTGACTGCCAAAGTGCCGGTAAGACCCCTCAGACCCAGATTGAGGAAATGCCAAGCCTAGCCAATTCTAACTGTGACTTCTTAGGTACACACTGTTGTTATCTTGAAACTGTGATCAATACCGATGGCAGAACTTGGAGAATCCTGTAGCTGAGTAGCCTTTATGCTATGACCTGCCTCCTACTATTCTTCTACTTCCTCCTCATGTCCCACCCCTCCACTGTCCCTGTTCCCTCATGCTGGTTTCTACCCTTCACACTGGTCTGTCCCCCTTGCTCTGGCCCCTCCTACTCACATTGTCCTCCTCACACTAGCCCCTCCCCAATAGTTCCTCCTTCTGTTTCCATGAAACATTCCGCACCACTCTTTCTCATTCCCTCCTACCTTTGAGACCTCTTCCTCTCCTTTCTACTTTCATGTCATATATATGTGCATATATATCAACATATATCTATATATGTCAATATATATCAATATATCTATATATCTATTTATAAATCTCTCTCTCTCCATATATATATATATATATATATATATATATCGATATATATATATGCAAATTTAAGTCTAAATGCCACATTCATGGGGAGCATGTAATCTGATGCACTCTTGAGTTCTGGGCTCTATATACATCTTCTCTTTCTGCTAAAATGATGTGGAGAAGGATCTACAACCTCAAAGTAAGAGGTTCTTCCAGAACATTCTATCAGATGGAGACCACACTGTCCATCAGGCAAGAGGCTGCCCAGAGACCATTCGCAAGTAGTGTATGACTGATTTAAAGTATATAGGAAGGCAGTAAGCAGGGCCAGTGGAATGGGCTTGTGTTAGGCTTTCCACAGACCTCTTGCCATGACAACAGACCTTGGTAAGGAATGGCCCTGAACCTGCTGCCATCAACAAGAAAAATAAAGCCAGCAGCCATCATGGCAGGGCCTCCTATATACATCTGAGGTGTCTTCCTGAGCCTGTAGCCTGTTCTTGCTCTGTGCTTTTTCTGCAGGAGCCTGCTTTTAGCTCAAAGTGAGATATACACACTTAGATGCTTTATAGGAGTTTCCATCTTGTTTTGGAATTTTATTTAATCCATCAAATTAGTAACTTCACACATTCAAATGAATACTTTTGGTTTTAAATCATGAAATTTTCTTCATTCTCATAGTCCTCTTCAAATACAGTCACAACCAGCAGTGACTTCTGAAGAGAGAAACTGAAATTTCCTTCAACAAATTAAATATATACCACATAAGCAGAAATATATAGCTATAGTTAATTATAAACTCACGTCGCAGTTAAAAAACAGTTTTCTTCAATATTATAGAAATCAGAGAGAAGGGAAAAACAGGAATTGCCATGAAATTCACAAAATGAACATAATTCTGCAATCGAGGCAATCCTGCTGAGTATCCTACAGTGCTGCTGTCCTCAGGTATAGGAAATAATTAGGATTTCATATGCAAAAGCATTCACAGACTCCTTGCATGCACCTGGCAGGCTGGGGAAGTCTGAGATGAGCGCTTTGTTTCTTGAGTGCAGCAAAGAGCTTGATAGAGAGCCTGTGCGGTGTGGTCACGAAGCAAGAGAGGATGAGGTATGAGGTATGGATGAGGTGGGGAGAGTCTTCACAGCTTCATTCAGTCCCTCTGACACAAAGATGCCCAGCAAATACAGTATGCTCCCCTGAACAGTAAGATGAGGGGCCGTCAGAACTCACACCCCATCCTTTCCTTGTGGCTGATCTTCTGTGCTGATCTTTGAACTGTGCTGTACCAACCATGTCAGTACAAAGGACCACAGAGACAGAGCATGCTCTGTGTCTCTTCCGTTCAGCTCCCATGATGATGGATATAACTCTCTGGGACCAACTCATCATTGAACATGCCTTCTTCAGTCAAGCAGTTTACCAGTTCTTTCCAAGACTGAAATATGTATCCCACCCCACTCTTAACACATAACTGGCTACTTTTAAGTTCACTAATTTGGTGAACAAAATTGTTGTATGGTACTTCCTGAGGAGAGGTGAATATGTATCTTTTTACTAAAGACAGACTATCAAGAGAGACAAAGGAAATGCTTCCATTCCCAGTCTAGCATGCTGGACTAAGGAGTTTACCACAGTTGCTTACAGGAGCATCAGTGACTGGTCAAGCTGCATTGCCAAAAGTCACAAAGACTGCATCCCGGCAGCTCAGCTTGCAGGATGCTCCATGGAAGAAGGCTCTTCACTGCCAGAAGTCAGTGTTAAATAAAGTTGTACTTTTATGTAACCTCTAGGAAGGCTCTCTTGCATCTGGGTCTGGTTTTATCTTCTCTCCAAAAAATTATTTGTGTTTCCCTTTCATTATGATAAGCACACACAACTTTCAGAAATCCTTAGGGCTCCTCTAAGGGATGCTTGTGCACCTTGTGCACTGCATGAGGGCTTTAAGTTTTGTCCCTAACAAGTAAATTTCGATTTTTATTGCAGAAATCCATCTACTCCATTCCTTCATGAGGTTCTTAAGCCTTCCACAAGGTAGGGGGTGTCCCTGGTACTGTCTCATCATGAGCAAACCAGCATCTCAGCATCACCTCACATCTTCAGTGTCATAGCACTCCTCTGCCAAGCTCTCAGAATCCAAAGGTGTGCAGTGTTTTATAAAAAAAGAAAGAAAGAAAAGAAAAAAAAAAGCCAGGGATATGTTTGGTGGAGGCATGGTATGGTGCAGGGAAAGGGTGCCTCTTAGGGCCTATGCTGAGGCATCCCTTCCCCCTGAGGTACCAGCCATACAATGGTGTAGTATAAATTGAGTTTATTTGGGGCATGGGGAGAGGAGTTGATAGGGTAGTAAAGACAAAGAAAGGCAGATAGATAGATAGATAGATAGATAGATAGATAGATAGATAGATAGATAGAAAGAAGGAGTAGAGGCTGGCTATGAGCACATGGAGAGAGGGGGAGAGGAATGGGGAAAGAAAGAACAGAGAGGGAAGAGGGAAAGAGAGGAAGGGAGAAAAGAGAAGAGAAAAGAGGAGAAGAGAAAACGAGGAGAAAAGAGAAGACAGAAGAGAAGAGATGACAAGAGAGAAGAAAGGAGGGGATAAAGGAGGGGTGGGGAGGGGAGAGGAGAGGAGAGAAGAGGAGAGTGAGGAGGGGGCAAGAAGCCCCTTTTATAGTGAGTCAGGCATACCTGGCTGTTGCCAGGTAACTGTGGGGTGTAGCCTAGAAGGAATGCCAACACTCTGTCTTGTCAATAGGACAGTGTGGAGATGGTTCCAATGATATCGGTCGTCTAAACCTCTCTCAGGTAGAACTTTTTTCTGCTTCTTAAGTTCAACCATGTTCTAAGGAGACCAGCCTCAGCCACCTCACAAGCATTTAAACAGCTGTGCACACCCTGCCTCCTCTCCAAGGACTGCTGAACACTCCAGTTCCTCTTCATCTTCTCCTTGTTCATGTTTCTGCACACTTCTGTCTGGATTTATCCCTCCTCGAGACTCTTTGGGGAAACTTTCTCTTACTGAAATATAATCCTGCAACAGGACAAGTGTTAACTTCCCATCTTATCACTTTTAATGATGCTTTTATTCTTCGTTCTGGCATAGTTACAGTGACAAGTGTCAAATATAATGTTTTCTGGAAAAAGGAGAGAGGAAATCTGCTTTTTGTATGATTATATGTGAATGTAACTAGTGTGTTATTTCCACTTTAAGTTTTCAGGAACTTGAGAGCATGGTCTCCATGCTGTAAACCTTTAAACTCCCTTTCAAAGCAGCATTATATATTTATTAGCTTCTGTATTTCTCATAGAATATTGTTGACCTTCTGCTGTTTGCTAAACACTTAATAGGTTCTGGAGCCAAGAACCATGGCTTGGGAATTAGAACCCAAGGTCAAATGCTGGACCTGTATTTACCAGTCCTGACAGTAGCATGCTCTCCTGAACAGTAAGATGAGGAACCATCAGAACTCACACCCCACACCTTTCCCTATTTCTGCTCTTCTGTACTTTAATTCACATTAAAAATACTCATTTACTTAAGTTGTTTGGATGTCAACAGGCTTTCTATTGTTCTGTATATAGCATTCAAACCACAGACACTCTGTCTTTGCTCCAGAACCCCTGGGTACCAAACTCTGCAGGTGTTCAAGTGTTACACAAAATGGCACACTATCTGTGTATAATCTACGCACCCTCTTGCATACTTAAATCTTGTCTGTATTATTTATAGCACCTAATACAATATACATAATATGAAAATGCCTAATGTAATATGCATGGCACATAAATATTTATTGTGCTATATTGTTTATGGAATAATGACTAGAACACACCTGGTCAGTATATATAAGTTTGGCACAAACGCATGCCCCCCTCATGTACACATATCTGTCTTAGGTGGATTGAATTTCAGAACACAAAATCTGCAGGTTGGAGATCCATCTATATACCACAGCCTAAAGCTAAGATCTCCATGATCTGCCTGCTCCCTGCCCTTCATGCCCTCATCAGCCTCTCCTCCCCAACCTCAGAGTCTTTCTGAATCTAATAATCTAGATACTTCTCTAGTCATGAATCATTCATGCCAATGTTTCTCAAATGACTTTTCGTCACAAAGATCTTCTTGTTCAACTTTGGTAGTACTGACCTCTGCTTCCATCTTCTGGTCTTTCTGTCTGTCTCTCTATCCATGTTCATTTCATGATACATCAATACTTAGAATTATTCTATTTGTTTGTCTGTTTGTTTTTGGTAGGGCTTCAAATAGTCAAGTCTGTCCAGAAACTGACCATGTGGGCCAGGCTGGCTTGAACCTCTGACCCTTCTACTTCTGTGTCCCCGGTGCTGGGCTCCAGTCAAGTGGGTCCTTTGTCTGATTGTGTGTTTATCGTCTACCTTTCTGCTGGAAGAAGTGTGGTGTTTACCAATCTAACTGCTTTCTGAAACATTATTCAACCAAAACAAATGCTCTCAAAAAAGGGTTGGCTTTATTAACAAGAGTAAATTCTTTACAGGTTTAAATGAAGTTTAGTGTCTGGGAGAAGGCATGATGGGTTGAGGGTGGTTGCTATTGCTGTTAATAAAATAAGGGTTGAAATGTCTAAACTTTTGTCAGGAAAGTGTGCATTTGACAAATCAAGTCTGACAATGAACAAGGCAGAATGGGGCTGGATGATGGGGCTTTTGTGATCCCAGGCTGCGAAGATGTTCTTAGAAGTCCTTACACAACCATTATTTTACTCTTGAATGTCCTGAAGAGGGAGTTCTGGGAACAAGAGCTGTATAAGATTCGAGGTTGGAGTTCATTCCAGTCCTTCCAATCTAGATTCAATGTGTGTTACTCTCTGCTCACTGCAGAGTAATGGCTTCTATGCACTGGCCTTTCTTTTTTGCTGCCTTTGTCTTTTGCTCTAGAAGAGTTATTGAGTGAGAAACATGTGATGAAGACCATGGCTATGATTTCAAGACCATTTCTCCTCTCTGTGCTGGTACCCAGAAATGATTTGGGGGGGGCTAGCCCTCCCATAGTCTCCATAAGGCATTCCAACACTGGCCCACATTAAATCCAGTCTAAGTAGTGTGCATGTGTTCTGCTGTGCAATTAGTCTGGTCTAGCTTCTTCTAGTCATGTCTTACACAGACACTTGGTGGCTGCCTTTCACATCCTGAAATCACTTGCTTGGTTTTACAGATTGTATTTACTTTCAAAGAATCTGTACTACTCTTCCCCCAGATTTCTGTAATGATAATTTTGTGTTTAGGAAGTAATTTCTTTCTAGAAAACCTGCAGAGCACATTGTGGCAAACAAGAGCAATCTTCCAACGTTTTGTGGTAAGACCCACAATGTCTGCTGAATTACAGATGGAACAAGGTTGGTTTTATTTTTCTGCAGTCTCAGTATATTAAAACTGCTATCCAGAATGGCAGTAGGGCTTTTCCTTATTGACTTCTCACATGGGAACATGCTCCAGCACAGGTTGAATAAGAACCGTAATTTCATCTTAAAACCAGAGATAGACAATGCAATAGCTTGGTGTTTTGTAGAGAACAGAGTACTGTGAGGGGTAATGTGTCACTGCACACATACTAAGCAAGTGAAACCCTATGACAGTGACCTTGCTAGCAAGAATGTCCCTGAACTTAAGAGTCGCAAAGAATGTGAGTCTAGGGGTAACTGACCACCTGAAAGAATGCAAAGAGAGAAGAGGCCTTGTAAAATCTGGGTGCAAAGAGAGGAGAGGCTTTGTAAAATCTGGGTAAGCAATGATTTCCATCAATTGACCTTTAGAATGAGTGAAGTTGGCTAGAGCAAACTTGGCCTCAGGTTATCAGGCAATAGATTTCCTATGAAAGTCTCCACCCAGAGTTCTGCTTCAGAAGAAGCTTAAAGGAAAAATCCCTCAAAGGGAAGATGTGTACCAATGCAAGGCCAGATTTCAGGTGGTAATTACTACAATAATTATAACACCTTCTGGAGCAGACAGTGGACATGCAGCAATATAAAAGTAGGCAATATCAGAGGAGGTGAGGGGCTGGGGATAGTGGCTTATAGAATCACTTGGCGTGTAATGAAAACTTTCATGTTCATTATCTTATTAATTCACACAACAAATGCAAAGATAATAAGCAGACAGCAGAGACAAGAGGTGTGAATCAAAGGGAGCTTATTCTGAGGCCACATTCTGAACTACAATATCTGTCCTTGTTAGGGTTTTTATAGTGGTGTTAAAACACCACAGGAAAAAAAGTTAGAGAGGAAGAGAATTAGTTTACTTCCATATAACATTTCATCATGGAACACGTTAGGGCAGGAACCTGGACAAGGAGCTGATGCAAAGACCATGGAGGAGTGTTCCTTACTGGTTTGCTCATCATGGCTTGCTAGGTCTTATAGAACCTGAGTACAGCAACCCAGGTTGAAGCCACTCACGGTGAGCTGGGTCCCCCATGTCTGTCATCAGTCAAGAAGATGAAGCACAGGCCAACTTGATAAACATGTTTCCTCAGTTGATATTCTGCTTCCTGGGTGACCCTAGCCAGTGTCAGGTTGACATGGAACTGGCCAGTGTCTTATCTTATTTCTTCTGCCTGCCTGCAGTTCTGTGGTTCTGGATCATGTAAGTTCTTCCCTGCTGTGCAGCCCAGAGAGCTGACTAGGCTTATTGTCCCCTACCTCCCCAGAACCTAGCATAGTGTAGACATTTATGCTCAAAACTACAACAGTTTGCAAATTGTGTGTTAAAGACCCTTAAAGGGGAAGGCTATGATGCCTCATATGCAGCATCTTTGAAAATTTACACGGCTCACAGCTTCCTTCTGTCTGTCAATCGTAAGAAAGTTCAAACAATGAAAAGTAAGAGCCACCAACAGCGAACAGATTCAAGAGAAAAACCCAAAAACTTCCTTCTCAGGCTTATGATATCAGTCACTTCGAGGGTGATCTGGGAAATGAAATGTTAAAGGAAAAGTCAATTTCTGTTTGTTAGCTTACAGGTGATTCACTAGGCTCCTCCCAGGGATATAGTGATAGCTTACAGCATCACCTTCCAATGAACCCAGGTGCTCCAGCTGCAGGCTGTGTATAAAAGGGTTGCCCACCACTCCGGTTCTCTCTCTCTCTCTCTCTCTCTCTCTCTCTCTCTCTCTCTCTCTCTGTCTCTCTCTCTCTCTCTGTCTCTCCCTTTCTCTCTCTTTCTCTGTCTCTCTCTTTCTCTCTCTGTCTCTCTCTGTCTCTCTCTGTCTCTCTCTCTTTCTCTCTCTCTCTCTCTTTCTCTTTCTGTTCCAAGTGTTCCTGAAATGTCTCCCTTTCCTCTCTGTTCTTCTCTGCCCTCCCACTCTGCCATCATGGCTTTGCTCCATTCTATCTTCCTGTCTACATGTCCACTTGTTTGCTTCTATCCCTTCCCAGGCCCTCACTCCTCCCTTTCCACAAAAGCCCCCTTTATAGCAGATCTGTTGCATGGTGTAATTACTCAGGGGCATACCTTGGCAAGGGCAGCCAGGTCCAAACTTGCCAAGTTATATTTCGTAACCTTGTTCCCATTCTCAATCCCCTTGGGGTTACCTGGCTGGGATGAGATGAGTGATTGGCTCTGCTTTTGCCTTTGCAGTTGTGATGTCTAAGATGCCGCTGGGAGATCACCATTTCAGATTCCTTTTTCCCTGGTTATGCATCCTTAGCCATCTTTCTGTGCCCGTCAGCATCCCCCTGCCATGCAGTCCATGTTATAACCACAGTATGTTCAGCAAGGCCCCAATTACAGTTGTGTCTCACTCTATGCCTTTGCCCACTTCTCACTTGGTCACGTAAGCTCCTGTGACCAGTTTAGCTGGCAAGTCTCAAGATTTGTCTGTCCACAGCTGGGCTCTGCTAGTGTGGTGGTTGAAATAGGAGTGGTCCCCATATACTCGTGTTTGAACGCTTGGCCCAAGGGATGGCACTACTAGATGGTGTGGCCTTGTTGGAGTAGGTGTGGTCTTGCTGCTGGATGTGTGTTAGTCTGGATAGCAGGCTTTGAGGTCTTATATGTCAGTCTCCTTCTGCTGCCTGGAGATCAAGATGTAGAACTCTCATTTCCTTCTCCAGCACCATGTCTGCCTGTACACTGTAGTGTTTCCCAACATAATGATAATGGACTAAACCTCTGAAACTGTAAGTCAGCTTCAATTAAATGTTTCCTTTGATAAGAGTTGCTGTGGGCCCTGGTGACTCCTCACAGCAATAAAACCCTAACTAAGACTCTTGATAATGAGAACTCTATACACTTCAGACTCTGTGAGCTGGAAGAAAGGTTTGGGATTGAATTAGGATTTCTTGAAAGAACAAAACTAAAGGATACCATAACCATACTTTCTCCTCCTCCTATTTCTCCTCCTCCTTCCTCTCTGTCTCTGTCTCTCTCTGTGTCTCTGTCTCTGTTTCTCTCTCATAGCTGAGGCATCTTAGTGTCTATGCATAACAAAGTGGAGACAGAGGACAATGAATCTCATAAAAACATCCTGGACACAGGTCATATTGGGACCTAGACAAAGCCTTTACTCTATTTAGAGTTCTAGAGCAGGACACATCTCTGCCCTGACAAAGTCAGACAGGAAGAGCTCCCTTCATGTGCAGAAGGGTTATTCTTCCTGTTCTCCTCAGGCCTTCAGCTGTCTGGATAAGGCCTGCCATATTAGAAAGGGCAAGATAATGACTCTAATTGTAATGGTATGCAAAACTTTTTTGTAATATCTGACCAAACATCTGGTTACCCTGTGATCTAATCAAGCTGATGCATTAAAACCAACTATTATGGGAACTATGTGCTCTGGTTCTCATCTCAAACAGATGAGCTTGTACTAAGTACCTTGAGAGAAGAAAAACATTTCCCCAGACTCGTAATAATAGAATATGTCCACTTGAATCAAAGTTGTAGGATGGTGCTCCAACATAGAATGTTAAAACAATGGAGCAGAGATTTCGAAACCAAAGGAAATCTCAGGTAAAACGGTCATCCAGGACCACGATATGAAGAAGCAGGATCTTCTTCTGGATCTGTGCTCCAGCTGTGCTCCAGCTGTGCCGTCCACTCCCAGGACTCTCTGTGGGTATACAGCACAGCCAGAGTTTCTCCATATTGATTTCAGACCTAGGGAAGATTAGGATTAGTTTAAGAGCACATACGTACGTTTGCCTCCTGGGAAAGCAGATGATGTTCCACTTCTGTGTGATGTGGAGGGAAGTCATGCTCTGCCTTTTGGAAAGTTCCTGAGAGCTTTTACATGCTTCCCTTGCTGACTGCCCAAAACTGCAAACACTGTGGACATGTAGTCTATGGAATGTGGGTGTGGTCTTTATCCTGATCGACAATGAACACTGTTTAATGTCAGGGTTTTTACTACAGGGACAAATGGTAAGTAGGTGTTGGGCAGAAGCTGTCTGACTCTGATGTCTAAGAACAAACCTGAATCCCGAGGCTGTTCCCAAGGGAAACAGCACATTTTTCTATAGTTAGGTGAATTTTATCTCTAGCCTGGAACACTTAACATATTTTCAGCATAGTAAGAGGTTGGGATTATGGACAATAACTACTAATGATTTATTACTATTGATGATACTACTACCAGTGACTTATTATCACTAATTTAAAGAAGCTCACACTTTCTGTCATGCCACTATGTGCTTCCTGCATGACCTGCTCCCCCTGGGCCTCAGGAAGTATGGCAGAGTGACAGCGACTTCAGGTTCCAAGGAAGGAGTCCCAGAGTGGCCAGCATTCTGTGACAGGTAATCAGATGGAGAGAAAATGACAAGAAGACCATCAACAAAACAGTGAGAAGCTCATGCCGTGAAGCCAGTTAAGAATATAATTAAGTTAAAGATAACAGAGGGCAAAGCAGCAGAACTGGATCAAAAGTGAGGCCACAAAGGGAAAGAAGCAAAGCTCGACTCTTAATTCCGTCATTCAAACAACTGAACTTGCCAATGGATGTGACTGGAGCCACCTGCACCAGAGAGAGCAACATGGCCACCTGTAGTGTACCTGAAAAAGACACCCGTGCATAGCAATAAATGGATTAAAATAATTCCCCACTATTAATTATTAATGATGTCATCAATGATTACACATAATGCATATCATAATTATTAGTAGTAGCATATTGGTTTTATATGAGAGACACATCAGGAGTTAATTCAGGGTTATATCTTAAAATATAGCAAGTCATATGTAATACTTTGATGTTTACAGTATGATAAATTGACTATCTTATAAAAACAAATAGAGGGAATCTTTTGTGTTTTATATCTCTATTGACCACTCATTCTTTGTCGTTCCCAAGTGCAGAGGCTATTTTCAGAGGAATAAACTTTTTTTCCCCTTTTTAGTTTTTATTTTATAATTGAATATTTGCCCTTTTAATGATTATTTTAATTTTTTTTTTCATTTTAAGTCATCTAAGACTTGAAGAAACAAGAGTGGGGAGTGAAGACTGGCAGCATTTGACATTTGGAGGTTTGTTTTCTGCTGATTTCACACAAAAGTGAGCTGTCAGGTTAGCGCTCTGAGATCTTGACATCAGACAAAGCCCAGGTAGGGGGGACACAGCCTGGGAGGGAGATACCTGTGGCCCGTGCGGTGATGACAGCCCTCCTATTCCTCCTGAGTTTGTCCCTGATGCCTTCCTCTTTCCTTTAGATTGCCACAAATGTCAAGGAACACATGTATATTTAGGAGAAATAATTTACATTTTTTTCCCACTGGCAGAAACTGTTCTAATTGAATATTTGCCCTTTTAATGATTATTTTAATTTTTTTTTCTGGAAGGAAGCATCACCCAAACTCAGGGGTGGTAGCTACTCATCCATCACACTCAAGCTTTCCCAGAAGCTTTAGGAGGAGAAAAAGCCATCAGTGTGTGAACTTAGGGATGGATTCTAGCTCACATTCAGATGTTAAAATCAGGTGCTCTTGTCAGGGCTATGCCCACTGGGGAGGGGAGGTCAAAGTAGCACTTACCCCCCCCCAGGTCAGGACAGTGCCCCCTTTTGGGGGGAGGCCCAGACAGTGCTCCCCTTTAGGTCAGGGCTTCACCTCACCCAGGTCAGGGCAGCGCTCACTTCGGGAGGTCAAGGCACACTTACCCCACCCCCCAGAGATCAGGACAGAGCCCCCTCCAGGTCAGGGCAGCACTCACCTGGGGAGATATGCCATCTCCTGGACCACTGTATAGCATACTTCTTTCTTGTCTCCCCATCACCATCCACCTTCTGGAAGTGTGCCTGCCTCCTTTGTGTTTATGTATTCTGTGTGACATGAGTATTTGTGTGTCAAGGTCAGAGGACAACTTTCAGAAGTCAGTTCTTGCTTCTTTTGTGGATCCTGGAAGATTGATTCAAGTTGACTGACTCAGATCAAGCGCCTTAGAGGCCAAGACTTCTCACACACTCTGAAAATGGTTCTGTTTGAAGGGTCATTTAAGTGACAGAGACAGAAGAGCCCAAAGTCCTGTTTTAGTTACTTTTCTACTGGTATGAAAAACAAAACAAAACAAAACAAAAACAAACAAACAAACAAACAAAAAAAAACAATGACCAAAGCAGCTTATTTAAAAAGTGTTTAATTGGAGGCTTGCTTACAGGTTCAGAGGGTTAGTCCATGATCATCAGGGTGGAAAGTAGACAGGCATGACACTGGAGCCGTAGCTGAGATCTCATATCTGATCAGCAAGTTGAAGACAGAGAAAGAGAGAGGCTGGGCCTGGTGTGTGCTTTTAATGAGTAACGCACCTTCTCCAACAAGGCCACACCTCCAAATCCTTCACAAACAGTTCTACCAACTGGAGTCCAAACAGTTCTACCAACTGGAGTCCAAATATGGGGATTCCATATGGGGGCCATTCTCATTCAAACTGTCACAGATCCAGAGGGACTTGTTGACGAGTCATTTCCCCACATGGTCTTTCAGAAACACTTAGCCAGCCATCGCTACTAGGAAACACACAGAAGGGCGGTGGGACAGGGTGCTTGGCATTTGGACTGTAGAAAATTCAGAAAATGGAAGTGCATACAGATTTTTCTCAGGCTTTATTGAAGCTGCATTTGCTAGAGCTGCAAGATTTTAGAAGTATTTTCTAAGACATCGATCTTACCCAGACGAGCCCATTTTAAATTGGACTCATTAAATCATTCGCTGTCACAGCCAACAGCTGTGCGGAGGCTCGTTAACAAATGAAAAACGAGCCTTTCGGACTTGTTTACTTTATCTGGATGCTTTTTTTTCTTTGTTGTTGTTTCTTATTTTTTCTGATAACACATCCACACAGGGATCTCGTTACAATATTGTCTGCAAGAATGAAAGGCGTGGCTGTTGGAGATGCTTTCCCTGTTAGCTCTTGTTACATAGTCTTAGCTCAAGCCGGGTCTGTCTTCTGCTTTAAAGAAGTTGAATCCTCATTTACCTTGCTGAAAAACTCGAGAAACACAAGATCCTTGGCACAGGAAACAAAACTAGAAAATGATTCACGTTTATGTCTTAGTTTTTCGCCCAAGCCTTTGATCCGGACAAGGGACTGATCAGGGTGTTTGTTTATTATCCCCCACCCCCATCCCATTCATCAATCCTGGTGAGAGCTGGTTTTCGTAGTGCAGTGTCTCCACTCACTACTTGCGGTTAGATGTTAGACTATAAAGTTCCGTAGCCCGCCTTTGGGCCTGAATCTCCCTTCTTCACGCTACTCTCAGAGGAAGCACGTGCTTACTTCTTCCAGTTCCGCTTCTCCTTTCGGAAGGTCTGTTTAAAATTTCTACTCAGGCTTTGCTCTCAGGTCCTTAGAAGGTTGTGACCTCCACTCAGACATTAGCTCTAGTTTTCAGTGGCAAGATAGATTTCCACAACACTGGAAAAGTTTGGCATCCTCCGCTTCAGGGGATCCAACATTCTCTTCTGTACTCTGTGGAGACTTTGTGGGCACCTGTACTCAAGTACACACCCGCGTACAAACACACAGGCACAAAACTGAAAATAAAGCTTAAAAGAGAATTGATTGTCTCCTCTCAGTTGTAAGCTCTTACATGTAGTTTTAATGTGTTTGGTAGGTGGACAGGGCTGCTTGGAGTTCATATTGTAGGAAGGAACCTCGATGCGTATGTTACTAACAGTTTGGTGTACACAACCGTAGGGTAGTAGCTCTTATTTACTGTTAGCCCTCCAGCCCAGGTGATGCAAGCCAGAATGAGTCCAGAGAGATGGACGAAAGGGAGATATGTGTGTGTGTGTGTTTAAGGATGATGAGGAAGGACGCACAATACCTACCATGAGCCTTAAGAACATTCTGGAATGATTTACTGCTTTTGTGCCCTTCCCTACATGACATTCTGATTGGAAATAAGATATAATGTTGGCTTGGTTTCCATAGTGTGTTAACCTTTCCACCTTTATCATCTCTCATTCTTCCTGAATAAACACAGCTACAAGATTTGTGCCCTCTGTTCACTAGTGTTTGTAATGACGAATAGTAAGGACCCACCATTCTGCTTACATATTGTTGGGTTCTCCTACATTTGAGGAGATGCACTTTCAATTCCAAAATCAGACAAACCATCATTATCTCTCTATTCCCAGTGCTGGCCAACATTTTTGATGCAAAGTGAATTCATTGCTTGTTGAATGATGTGTGGATCATACAGAGATTTTTTTTTTAACTACTCTACCGACTTAATAAAGAACATTTTTTATGCACAGGCATAAATAATTGGGTTGAAAATGATAATTACAGCCTACCCAAATTGTGTAAAGAAGAAATTGCCAGTCAGTGGCAGCAAAAGTCTTGTAAGTGAGGATTTTGGCCTGAATTTTTAAAGTTTGGATTCCTTTGGAATTTGAATTCTTTCACCTTTGGGGTTGAAAATAAACACTGCATTTTCCATGGCATTTAAGGGGACTGAACTGGATAATTCTGGCAGTGCTGTTTTGCTCTTTGAAGGCATTCAATAGCAAACACGTGTCTGTGAATAAATGTCACCGTGCTTAAGGTTTCTATCTGGATTCAGTGCTGGCATTGGCAGAAAGGCTGAAATTGATAGTTCCTTATTGCCTCATGATGTCACATTACTCATTTGACTCTAAGGGTTCCAGCTGCCATACTGGACTTCTAGGGGTTAACTGCTTAGTTGATATGGCAGACAATGGTTAGAGAAGGCTTCTTAGCTTCTAGTTCTTTCTGTGGAAGGAAATGCAGTAAATGAGGGATCAACTGTCTTCAACCTACAGATGACAGAGGACAGAGCTATGGAGGCTAGGTTCAGAGGATCTGAGAGATTAGGAAAACACAGCATTTAAGACTCCAGAAAACATTGGTCTTCCATTTCAGACTCATCTCTGTTGCTGCAGGGAGAGGGGCTCTGCATTTTGCTGTGTTTGTTGGTGTTTTAAGGACCCTTGCTGCTCCTCATCCAGCTGCTTCAGAGCTCTGGGGCTGAGCACACACACGTCCTTGTGATTAGCACACAAGGACGAGTGTGTGCTCAGCTCATGGCAACATCTTCACAGCGCATTTATCTGGATGAACAATTACAAAACTGATTAATAACAGAATGGGCACCGACTGACCAGAACCATAAACAATGGTTTCACAGTTAGCAGTGTTCCGAAGGACTTACAGATGGGTGGCATAAATCACTATGCTGATCTACAAAGGGTCTTCCAAACTTCTCTTGCTGTTTTATTCAAAAGTGCCTTTTAGAATTCAGTAACACAAGCAGAACAATTACTAATGTAACTCCTTAAAAAACCAGAAAGCCTGAATATGTGGATATGTGGAGTTAATGACTAGCATTAAGGGGATATGTTGTCCCTTTATCAGGAACACGAAGAAGCCAGAAAGACAGAAAAGTTGAATACTTTTGGTGCAAAGGTGAGCAGAAAGCCACTTGCAAACACCTGGTTCTCACCTACTCCTGGTTCTGGGCTGTCTGAATTTCTCACTGGACTTTGGTTCCATTCATGACATCTAGATGTGGGCAAGAGGCCACAGAGTGATGGGTTCAGATTGGTCGTTTTCTCACCTGGACCCTGAGTTTCTCTGGCCTTGAAGTTTCCCCCAGGACAGAGCTTTCCAAGGGTGACTTTGGAACTGAATTTGAACCAATTTGAGTACATATTAATCCTGTGACTTTGAGCAAAGACCTTAAATTCGCTGACTTTGGTTTTTTTTTTTTAATCTATAAAACAGAAGTAATGATTACTATCTTGCAGGGAGCTTGTAAGGATTAAATAGGATGTAAAAATTCCTTTTATATTACAAAGGTTGAGCCCCAAAGAGAAACCACTGCATAGTGCATAATTACAGAAGTGCATTGTATAGGAAGTCGAGTTCAGAGAATGTTCTACAGTGAAATGGAAGAGCTGTGCCACGGGGAATGTTTCTAAAACTTTGTGGATTTTATAGTCTGGCTCACACAAGATAGAGAGGAGTTCAGATTCTGAATTTCCCCAGAACCACAAACAGTATATCTGGGTGAGTCCTGTCTAAGACTGGTGCTTCTAAAAGGAGACAAGAGATACCCTGATTCATTCTCGTGCTTCCCTGTAAGATCTTCAGCTAGGATGCAGCAAGCATGAAAGCCTGCTGGACACAACTCCAAGAGACACAGGCAGAGAGGATTCTGGGAAGGCAGGATGCAGCAGACCCAGACAACATGTGGCCTCCCATGACAGTGGCCCATGTGGCCTCATAGGTAGTGCCTGATTGAGGTTATTTCATTCAGAGGGATCATCAAGATCCCCAAGTCTTATAGTAAATGCAACAGATTCACATCAATAGCATGCAGCCAGAGCATTCCATCACGTCAGGTGCTTGAATGCCTTCTTCAGGACAGCGCCAGTTAAAGACTGTGTCTTTCCAGGCCTCCAGCACCATGGTGTTCATAGTTTGCACTTCTGGCTTTTCTATCTTACACTACTATGGGTCTGAACATGAGAATATGCAAATTAATGTGTACCTCACAGGCAAGCTAGCTTTTTCATGCTGATGTACAGAGAGAGGTTTCCATGCTTCATGATAAATATTGTTTCTAAGGGTGATTCTAGTTCTCTGGAGCTGATGGAAGTTTTACATATCATCTTGGTAACATACTGCATCACATCAGACTAGATGACTGAAGCAGTACACTGTCCCCTGTAGCTTTCAGTTTCTGCTCTGACTCACGGTAGCATGACAAACCCATGTGCTGACTACCAGCTTGTTGCTCTCCAGTGTGCCCCTTTGCAGTTGGGTCATGAGCTTCTGCTTGACACACTTCCCGCCTAGTGAGATCATATCCAGCTGTCATTTTTCAAAGCTCCCTCTGAGGCCACTTGTCCTGTGGTTCTTTCTTCCAAGTGTTTGTCCTTGTCTTTGGGCCCTAACTTGACTTTGGCCAACATTTAAGGTGAACCTGGTTTTTCTTTCTTCCTAGACTATAAATACTTTGACACCAAAGACTGAACCAATTCTTGTTTTAATATTTTAAAAAGTCTCTATCAATTCCAAATGAATTCCTATGCATTTAATAATACCCGAGAATATCAATTTGAAATGGGAAATGCAAATCCCGTTTTAAAAATCATGTCAGTGTCTTAAAAATTTGTCTACCCAGAATCACAACATTTTTAGTCTAAGTTTAATATACACTTAACAACTTGTCTGTCTCTAAGTGCAGAGGACCCACAGTGTCTTTGGTTATTATTAGAATGACAGAGAACCAAGAAGACATCTATTTAAGAGACATTTCCTCAGAACTCAGGCTGAGAGTAGAGATCAGCAAACCAAGCAGGGCAAGAACAGAGTCAAGACAGGGCCTTCAACAGCTAATGCTCAGAGGATGTGATGAGATGAACAATGGAGAGGATCTCACTAATCCCCACACTCTCCCTTGGGTAGCTCAGAGCTGAGAGGGCGTTTTCTGATTTCTGGTTATTTTGACATCCTTGAGAGCCAGCACACATTGCAATATAACCAACAGTAATTTCCCGGTAACACAAGACTGAACGAAAATGGGTAATTTCTTCATCCCGTTCAGTCTCTGGGCTATGTTTGCAGAGAAGAATGGAAAAAAAAATCCCCCTTTCTGTATGCAGTACACATGGCAGGCTGCAGCTTGTCACAAAGAAAATGAAAACATAGGAAGAGATGGCTCAGTGGTTAAGAGCACTTGTTGCTTATGCAGAGGACCCAGATTTAGTTCCAAGCATACACATGGTGATGTACAATCTCCTGTGGCTCTGGTTCAGGGGATTTGATGCCCTCTTCTGACCTCCACAGACATCTGCAGTCTCTCTCTCTCTCTCTCTCTCTCTCTCTCTCTCTCTCTCTCTCTCT
>JANHMN010000001.1:2189769-2211244 GCA_030674055.1 Rhabdomys pumilio
GAGTATGGGGAGTATGGGGAGTATGGGGAGTATGGGGAGTATGGGGAATTTTTCCATCTTCTGATATCTTCTTCTATTTCTTTCTTCAAAGACTTGAAGTGTTATTATGCATGTCCTGGTCCATATAGAGGCTTTTGGGGTGAATGTATACTGTTGGTTGGAACCTGCTGAGAATGCCTTATTTGTATGAAGAGGAACTCTGGGTGCTTGCAGGGCATGACCTTGTAAGGGGATAGGAAGTTTAAACTGGTTATGGGGCTGCCTGAACTCCTCTAGTGGGGCGGTGAAGGTAGGGTCTATGTGGGTGCGGACGAGCATGCCTAGGGCAGGGGGTTGTTAGTTCTACTCTTACGGATATTTTTGAGATTTGGTCACATCTCAATCCCACTCTTGCTCCAGGCCTGCTCTCCATAGCTCCCCGGCTTCCCCAGCCCTGCAAACTGTGCTTCTGAAGATCTTGGGGAGGGAATCTGGGACTTACCGTGATCTTCTACACTCATCCTTTACCCCATAAGGACAGAAGTCCCATTCTCTCCTTCGTTTTCACCTTCCTCGGGTTTCAGGAAACAACCCCACGCTGCGTGTTTCCTGTTCTGTCAGACACACAGTAGGGAGGAGAGCAAGCTGGGCTGAAGAAGGATATGTTTGTAGTTCTATCGCAGTAAACAAAGAAAAAGGCCACAACCATTTCTCTCTCTGTAGCCCATGAGTGGCTTCACTTTTTTTTTTTTTTTTGCAAATGACGTTTTAGTTGATTTTCAAACTGCACCAAAGAAGAATTTATTAACATTTTCTGTCTTCTTTTTTTTTAAATTAAAGCATTGTTTTCAAACACGGATGAGACATCTGAATTGATTAATTACTAAAAAGTATAGCTGTTACCATCAAGTACAATGCAAGCAAATCCGAAACAGGATAGCTGCTGGATAAAAATCAACTGGAAACACCCAGCAGTTTGTCTCCTGAATGAGAAGAGTATATAATGTAACCAGTGACTACAAAGCCATGGGCAGAGCAGCCAGTCTTTAACAGGAGGGCTAAGGCCCAATCCATTCTCTGCAGTGATCTTAAATTTAAGAGTCTCCTTAGCAAGTGGAGAAGACTCTAGGAGATGTACGGAATTTTCTGTTAATAAGCAGGAAAGGGATGGGTGCTCTTTCTCTCAGTCACTGACATTACTAATTGCTTTCACTAAAATTGAGCTGATTTCAGTGTCTGCAAGAATCTCCCATTCCCGATGATAGCCCTCTTTCCCATCTCCAGTTACGTGTGGCACAATGGGAAGAATTCTTAGAAAGTGTATAATTTTTCAAAAATGGTATTTTAATGAGACATTCTGTAAAACATCTTTCTGCGATTTATCTTTTCCTTTTATTTTCTTTCCCCCCCTCTACTTTTATCTTCTTTCCTGTTCTTGGCTTTTTACTTATTTTTTTTTAACAAATTTATTTTTATTTTTAATTATGTATATCCGTGTTAGCGTGTGCACATGACTGCAGTACCCAGAGAAACCAGAGGAGGGAGTCAGAGCCCTTGGAGCTGGAATATACCACCTAGGCTGGGTGTTAGGAAAAAAAAAAAAATGCAGGTCCTTTGCAAGAGCAATAATACATGCTCCTATCAGCCAGTCTGTCTTTCCAGACTTTTATTTCATGTTTTAAAGAAGATTCTTGGCATGAAGCCCAGGCTGGCAGGGCCAGGAACACATGAGTCTCCTGTTAAGCTTCGGGGTTTCCATGTTCTTGTGCCTGGGTCAGGTGGTTAGAGGAGGGGCTTAGAAGTGGACTGGCCAAGGGCAAAAGTGGAAAAATCTGAGATGAAATCCATAGTGGCCTTTACGTGTCAACATAGCCTTCACTTTTTCAAAGTTCCTATACCTCTTCCCCTACCTCCCTCAGCCCCCAACCCCAGTTTTTCAGAGGGTGTTGTTTGCCTGGACACCCTTAGTGCTGGAGTTGCCCGTGCAAGCACCGGTTCATTTAACTTTTTCACTCTTCAAGTGTTTACAGAGGCCTCAAATTTTCTAGGCACCGTGAGCAGAGCTCTGTTAAAAACAAACAAACAAAAATAAAACCACCCTTTTGTTCTATGCCAAAAGCTACAAGTGAAGTAATTTTCCTGTCAAAATCGTGTGAGATTATAACTTCCTTCTGTCTGTTTTTCCCGCTGAAATACTTTATCATAAACATATTTTCACTTTTGATGAAAGAAAATAGGTTTAATTCTCACTACTGACAACTCTAGAGCGACTTCCAAAGCTTGGGTTTGTTTGCTTATGGCTGCTCAGCCTCACTGTGTGCTCAGCTCTGCAGGGAAGCGTCTTGTCTTCAGTCCTGCACACTACCCCTTGTATTATTCTCTTTCTTTCTTTTCTTTGTTGAGAACTCACCTGATTGAAGACAACCTCATTGACAGGCATGGAGTCAGGGTCTAAACTAAGCTGATCCCCTAGTCTTTTAATTAGACACCAACAACAGCCACAATAGACTGTCTTACCCAGTGCCTCGGTGGGTAGGACTGTGGACTCTGTATGCCTCTTTAGACTGTGTAGTGGAGAGAACTCAACATCTACTATACTAGGGGAGAGTGTTGCAACCCAAGCTACATGCCAGCTGACCGTAATAAAGGAACAACTCAGCCAAGATGGCAAGGGGCTGGCTTGTTTCTTAGCTCTGACCATAGTAACTGTTGCACAAACATGGAGAAGCCTATTATAACAGAATTCTTTAGGAATTAAATGGCACTCTAGGCAATGTGGTTATTTTCTCTCTGCAGAATGCCTCCAGTATTGGGCTCAATGGGAAATACAGGGAAACTGGGCTGATTCCTTACTTTCAGCCTTTGTTAGATGATTGCAGTTCATTATTGTGAGATCACCTGAGGCCATTCTTTGTTAACCTGGATGTACTGAACAGGCAGAGGCTCTATCTCTGGGGATTCAGCTTCTTAGCCCAGCCTCCCCAACTCCCAAACCCCCACCTCCTACACCAGAATGTCCCTTCTGCCTCCTAAGAATTAACATGTTAATATTCAGATATTCCAATTTTTTTAATAGTCACATAATTCAAGAGCTACTTCTTTTTTCTAAACGTTGTTGTTGTTTAGATTTGTTTTTATTGTTGATTGTATCTGCTAGCTTAGACCTTTTCTGTCAGCCATTTGTTCTGCCCCGAAGCATGGATCCTTTAAAGTCATAGTGCATCTTACTAGCATATTGAATAATAGATAGGAAATGAAGCTTGTTTTCTTTCCTGCTGGGCTTACACAGGCAGCCTTTTCAATACTCACTAATTTCCACAATGTCCAGCCAGATTTCTAGTTGTTGTGTAATTATCTTCTACTGTATTAAAAAAAAATCAGATCGGGTATTGATTTACCACTGAAGATTAGTACCCCAGAAGATACCATAATATTCAGTCCTCAGCTCTTGCATGTGAAGTTATTTTACACAGCAAGGATTCAAAGAAACAACCCACGTAGAATGTCTGGTTTTCAGGGGTACCGGGCTCTGTCTCATTCTCATTCACAAACAAAATCAATGACTTAGAAAAAGTTGTGCTGAAAAGTGAGTCCACAGGCTGACAAGGCAAACAGAAGGGAAGTTGTTCTAGTTAATTCAGAGGCTTTTTAAAAAAGATGTATTTGGTTTTCTTTGTTTATTATTTACTTGTGTGTATGCATGTGTGCCTGTGTGTTTGTATGCATCACGTGTGTGGAGGCCCAGGTAAGTTAGAAGGCATCAGATCTCCTAGAAGTATAGTTACAGGTAAGTTGTTAGACATGAACCAAGGTTCTCCATGAAAGCAATAAATGCTTTTAACCCCCCAGGTCCTCTATCCAGAAAATGGGGTGGATTTTAAATTCAATGGGTATGAAATGTGATCTGTACTGATGGCTACTTGAAATGTTGTTTTCACCTGGGTCTTAGAGACACATTGTCAGCTGGTTACAAATCTAGAGAAAGGTTTCCATACCACAGAGCTGAGAACAGAATCCACAATGGAAATGGTGGCATAGCAAGGGTTCAGCCATCGCTTGTGAAGCTGTTCTAAACAGAAAAATGAATATCTGTGACTTTAAAAAGTCAGGGGAAACACTGAAGGTCAGTCAGTACATGGGTTCCCACAGTATCTATTTTCTTGCAAGAAAAGCAGAGATGCATTTTATAGACTTTCTTTCAGGGCAGGCCCCACTAGCTGCGCCTCTGTGATGCTTGGGTTCTGCTTTGGTTACTTTTCTATTGCTGTGATAAAACACCATGACCACGGCAAGTGTTTAATTGGATTTGCAGCTCCAGAGGGTTAGAGTCTATGACAGCAGTGTAAAGGGACAGCAACAGGAGCGGCTCCGAGCTCACATCTCAACTGAAAGCTGGAGCGAAGAGCACACCGGCCCCTCCCCTAGTGACACCCTTGCTTCAACACGGGCCACACCCTAATTCTTCTCAAACTGTCCTACCAACTGGGAACTGAGTATTCAAGCATGTGAGCTCATGGGGGCCATTCTCATTCAAACTGCTGTAAGTCAGAACTGAGCTGTGAAGGAAACAGCACAGATCAGGCCCTTTCTGGAAAAGGTTGTATGCTCTGTATGAAGTGTCAGCATCAGGAGCCAACTGCTGTGGAGGTGACTCAACCTCCTGACCTCAGGGCTGCAGATACCCATGACACCTTACACCTACATTGCGGCACCGAGTATCTAGAGTGGCTTCCATGGGGCCAGTGTCTGCTGTGGTGGTGGCAACACCTTGGTGGAGGTGGCATCTCTGTTATGTGCTTGGACATCATGATCCTCATCCAGGACTTTCACACTCAGCTGAGATTATTCCAATGTAAGAAATTATGGATGACATTAAAGTTTCCTGTGTGGTCCTCCATGGTGCATTCGAACCATTTCCATCACACTCTGTCTACCACCAAGATAGTCTTTATCTTGAATTTAAAACTTACCATTTTCATACATTTACATATAAGTTTACGTACATAGATTTATTAAATACTCAGAAGACATAAATATTGTTTTATATAGTGCTATTTATATATGAAGGACAGCATCTTCTAAGTACCCATTTTCTCCTTAGGTTAGTATTTTTATGTGCTTATTTTTTTTAACCAACTCAACAAGTACCCAGGTTATGTGTTATTGGACATTAGGTTGGTATTCTGTAGTGATTACTAAGATAAATAAATCATCTGAGAGAATTTCTTGGCAAATATCCTAATTTTAGACTTCATTTTTAATTGAGTTGATATGTTGGTGTGTTTCACAAAAGTATATTGGTAATAATTTGTTTTACGTCATATTGTGTGGTAAATATGTCTTCCAGGTCTGAGGCAGGCTTTTCATTTTTAAATGTTGTCTTTTGATTCATAAAAGTTTAAAAATGATAAGGTTATTAAATGTATCCATAACTTTTCTATGGCTTTGTGTCATTTAAAAAGTTTTCTCTCTTGAAATCATGATAGCCTCCCCATAACCCTCTGTAAGTTTTATGGCTTTGGTTTCATATTAAGGTTGTATATCAGTTGGAGAGACCAGAGAAGCAATGTCACTAAGAATGATACAGTAGAAAGTTCATTTAGGGACCTTATCTTTGTCATTATGGGGCCTGACAGACTAAATCTGAGTCTAAAGTCAGGGCAGCTGTGGAGGGAAGGCTGGAGTCTGGGGTTGGGGGGTAGGAGCAGAAGGGAAAGAGAGGCAGGCACAGGTGAAACTTGCATTAAGAAGAACAATCTTTTATCTGCTCTCATCCTTCCCTGGGTCAGCACCGGCTTTGCTGTGTCTTCAAGCTTCCAGCCTGTGGGTCAGGATGTCCTAAAGGAGATGTACCAGTTATCCCTCCACAGAGTTCCAGTGCTAAGGGTGAAGGGGCCATCCCATGGGTTTTGAGGGGCATTTCTAATTCTGCCCTTACCTGTGAGGCTGGTCAGTGGTTGTAGAGAAGAGCAGAGACCATAGATGAGCTGACTCATCATGTCCTCTGGCTTCAGAGAGTGATGTGCTACCACTACCCTTTGCCTTTTTCCTCTCTACAATCCTCAGTGCCCAGACTTAAGTACTCACAAAGAAGGAATTCTGGGAAATAGTTTAGCTTAGCCAAGTCTGCCTTTATAAAACCATCCTAAAAATTTATTCTGTGTATTCAATGAATGGCAATTAAACAGTTTTTTCCCAAATACTTTACAGTTACTGAATACTGCATTTAAGCCCAGTTGAACTGCAAGCCCATTTTTGTCAAACATTAACATTCATCTGGGGGGTGGAGAGATGATTCCAAAGATGGGGGCTTCAGATCCCTGCACTCATGTTGGAGTCTCACAACTGAAGGGCATCTTCTGGTCTCCTTGGGAACTCACATGCATTGGCATGTACACACGCACACACACACACACACACACTCACACACACACATTTTAAAAGAAAAAAAAGCTCACTATATTTTTGTCCTTCTGGTGTTTATTTGGGTCCATCTAATACTTGTTGATGTTGAGGAATTTTAATCCAGCAATATGCCTGCTTTGGCTGGAATCCTGTAAAGATGGGACTCACTCAGTTCTCAAGAGAACAACACAGGAAAGAAACAAGTGAAAGCAAGTTACAAGCAGCCTAGGGAGAGAGAGCTAGTCAGTTGGGAGTCAAGGCAGTGTGTGCAGTGCAGTGGGGTTGAGTTCAATTGTGAGCTCATGCAGTTCAGTGCAAGTCAGCAGAAGCAACTGAAGCCAGAGAATAAGGAGCCAGAAGATTAGAACGAACAACAGAGTAAGTCTGAGGTCAAGCAGAGCAATTCAGTGAGAAACTGAGAGAAGCCAGATTGAATCAGTCAATTTGGAGAAGAGTTTGAGTCAGAGCAGTTGAGTGAACCAGCTATCTAGAGTTCAGGAAGAAAGGATAAGCTTATTCAGCAGTAAGCCTCCGGGATGACAATTACATCAGGAGAATAAAAGTTGATTTTTCAAGTTGATTTTTGTGTCTTTGAATCTATTCTACCTTCTTAAAAAGATTTATTTTGAAAAATGGTTATTTATGTGTATGTGCGTCTGTACATGAATATATGCATTTGAATACAGAACTCGTAGAGGTCAGAAGAGGGTATCAGATCTCCTGGACCTGTAGTTACAGGTGTTTGTGAGCCACTGACATGGGTCCTGGAACTAGAACCCCATCCTCTGCAAGACCAGGAGCCACTGAACTCCTGAGCCATCCCTCCAGCCCCATCTACGCTACTTTTAAAAATATTACTTTATAAAAGCAGGACATTTAGTAACAAATGTTGAATATTGATTTTTCAAACATGGACAATATTTTCAGTATATAGAAAACATGTTTCTAAGGTTTTATACCTTATAGAGACAAATGTTCTAACATGCAACAAAAACGTGTTTCTTAAATAAATTTAGTAACTTTATTCTAAAGCATACTTTTCCACACTTTAGTAAATAATCTGCAAATACAGTAAAGTCTACTGACATGCTCATAGTAGCCATTGGATTTGGAGATCAGCAATGTCTTACTGATGCCACATTATTTATTTGCTGCTGAAAATGAGTGTTTATAAAAAGCTGTATGTTTCTCTGAGTTTGGACCTTATAAATTGTACATGGTTCACTCAGTACATCCTTTCAAGTGTTAAGCACCACTTTGAAAACATGGCATATTGACCCTCTTTGTATCTAGAGATGCAATTAAAAATAATGGCCTAAATATTCAAGCAGTGGAGGGAGGTGGCAGCCTGACTTCAGTGCTATTCATGTGACCTCTTCTGTGCCTTGCAGGAGTGCGGTTTGTTTTTAAATGGATGGCGTGTTCAAGATCTGAAGTCATGTCATTTCCCCCCTGACAATTATTAAGATAAAGAAGGAAAGTTTTATGAAGAGAGATGTCCAGCTGAGCTACTATCCATCAGTCAATACCACCCAGTCTCCCCAAAATGTAAATATGCCTGAAGCCCATTTCCGAGGACTGTGTCTAGATAAGCTTTGCAATAGCAGGGTTTATTTATTTATTTATTTTATTATTTTTTTTTTTTCTGGAGTAGACAGTCCATGAAGGAAAAACATTCTGGGCTTCTTCACAATGCCTCTGGGGGATAGAAATGAGGTTTGCAGATACAATTTATTAAACATGTTAGAAGAGAGTACTTTCAATGTTTCTCTGTAAATACACCATACTCATTTAAGAAGGATTATGCTGACATCCTGACATGATAATTTCTCACCGTGAACATGCATTGAAATATCATATTATACATTGTAAATATGTAAAATTATATGTTGATCAAATAAACAAACAAACAAAAAGTAAGAAGGAAAAAAAGAAAGCCAAGCATGTTGAGTCATGTCTTAATCTCAGCCCTTGAGAGTAGAGACAGGAGGATCACCTTAAGGGTTACTAAAGACTAGCTAAATAGTGAAATGAAGGCCAACCTGAGACTGTGATATGCCCAGGAATTCTGTTGCCTTATCTCTCTGGGACATTCTGATTAAATGTCTTCCATCACTCAAATATCTCAGAAGTTTTGGATCATTTGTTTATTTCAAGCCAATTTTTAATTCTCACATCTTTTTTTTTTCAATTTACCATGACTTAAATCTATTTTTGTTTCGTTACTGATTATTTGGATAAGGGTTAGCTCCAAACCAGCACACCTGTATCTAGTTTATCTAACTGTATAAACTCCAAAAATTATTACATTGGTTCCTTTAAAAATATAATGAATTCATTAAAAAAAAATAACGTGTTGTTTGCTGAGAAGTAGTTGCAGCCTTTAATTGCAGCAGCACAGAACTGGGAAGATCTCAGCATTAAGGAATGTCTTCCTTAGATGTGAAGAGGCTTCTAGAATTCTAGAAGATGGCATGTTGGCCCCCTTTGTATCGAATTCAACTATGGAGTACATAGTTCAGGCTGGCTTTGAACTCACTATGTAGCCAGGATGGCCTTGGCTGTTCAGAAATACACCTGTCTCTATATCCCCATGCTGGAATTGTAGTCTTGAGTTGCCCTATCTGGCAACCTGAGCTCATTAAATATTGTCTTTTTCTTCCCCTCTTCAATCCCCTTTCCCTTCTCCTCAATTTCCCATCTTTTCATCCTTCTATTTTCTTTTAAAATGCTCTCACATTTTGATCTCATGGTCAAGAAACTATTTCCCTAACTATCATTGCTCACTATGTGAGAGACAAAAATTCAAAGCCACGGCACATGCTTTTGTGTTCTCAATTCTGTCTTGTCAGTTTCTATTAACAGCAAAGGAAATATCACTCTGTCCAGATTCCAGCCCTTCACTTCTCAGACACATGTTCCTCCAACATCAGAGTCTGCATGAGCTTTGCTGAAATTGCCTTCTACGACAAGTCTGGCACTCACCCAGACTCATTAAAGCCATGCACATTCTCACAGTTCCCATGCACATTCTCACACGTTCCCATGTACATTTTTACATCCTCCCCAGGCACATTCTCACAGGTTCCCCAGGGTGCTTGCATCTCATTGGCACTGAGGTTTTCTTCAGTGCCTCTCATCTCTTAGCTCCTGCACGAGTCCATATTTCCACTTGGTGTTTAGTAATATACATAAGTTTCATAGTTTAAAAGCAATGAAAAATGTACATATAGCCTACTGCGTCTCAATATGAGAGAGATTTATGTGGGGGCCTTAAAAGATCTGTTGCTGAAAGATATTTATTTACTTAAATTCTTTAAGATATTTTGGTAGGTAGCCTGGGCTGGTCTTAAACTTATGATCCTCCTGCTTTAGCCATTTGAGTATCTTCAATAACAAACGTGTTGCCCATGCCTACCTGGCCTTAGCGGCACTGAAACTTCTTCTGAGGAATTGGATTACTTTTAACCATCAAGATATATGATTTATAATGGATTATTCTAGATCCATTTTGTTTATGAGAGGAAAGTCAGAGAAATGTAAAAGCATGTTTTGTTTTTCAAGAACTAGAGAGCCACAGGTTTTATTCAAGATTAAACTTCATTACTTCTGATGAATTTTCAACCAGGCAGGTGGTCGATCTTGTAGGCATGGATAATTAGATGACTCAATGGCTGTTCTGTTTGCATCTGCTGAAGGAAAGCAGTAAGGATTATTTGATAAGAAATATCCACAGGTTTACTGACAGGATGACCAGGAAAATTTCAATGCAGCCTTTGATTCTGAATTTGGTCATCACAGATGAGAGTGTGGATAGGAAGGAAGAGAATGATGCAGCTAATCTAATTAATTAAGTTTAGAATTATAAAGGACTCTTTGAAGAGTTAGTGCATTGCTAGTCTTTTGTCTGTCTCTTGCTGCTTGAGACACCCTGCAGGAACTGAATAAGAACAGTAGACAGTGTAGGCTAATCTCCTCTGCACCTCCATCTGATGGAACGGGAAGATTTAATTAAAGCTGGACTTCATTCAAAAGGAGGGACTATTGTAACAGGTATAATTAAGCTGCTTTCGCAGAGTGCACAGGTCATGCATTCCTCCCTTTATTGTATTTTACCTTTAATATTTTTGATTGCATATTCATAACAAACTATGAATTTTCTACTTCTGAATCAGGTGTTACTCACTGGCCTCAGTGAAGATCTCTAATGATATTCCATCTTTAGAAACTTCCAGGACCTTTTCTTCACTAATCATTCTTATTTTTAAAATCAAGTATAGATAAGAAATCACTTTTAATTATTCTTTTGCAACAAACAAAAACCAAACCCAAACAGCAGCAAAAACTTCTGCTCTTAGTCATTGTAATTGTACTGAGCCATTTCTCAAATGGTGGAGGAGTCCTGAAGTGCAGGGTTGGCTTTGCTGTGGGTGTGGAGCATTCAGCTGTGTGCACATTTCACTACTGGAAGGTTCCTGGTACAGCCCTGCCAGTGCTGTAGTGTAATTAAATTGTAAACTCATGTCATGTAAAGGCCACATGTTTTAAATATACAAAAGCAAATGCTATGTGCATTTAAGTTTCTACTCACTGAACACTGAGGTTCTCTAGAGCAATGAAGAGACTGTGTAAGTTATAATTAGTATTTCTATTATTTAGAACAAGATTTTCTTGTATTTTATTATTCTAAAAGAAATGTTAGAGAGTGTTGAAATATGTTTCTATTTCTTGGGATACCCCACATAGATATTTTTATCCTGTTCATGAATAAGATTGATTACTCTACTTTTGTATCTGTTGTTTGCTTCTTAACAGTTTTTTCTATTCTGACTGTGTGTGTGTGTGTGTGTGTGTGTGTGTGTGTGTGTGTGTGTGTGTTTGGTTTCTTGAACAGATGAATTATTCTGGTAACCAGGTCTTTACAGATTTTTCTTTGAAAGGTTGTAGCTGACCAATTCTTTGAATTTTAGTTTGTTAAGTGACATAATAGAGTCAAGCTATTTGGTTTAAAATATGTCTCTCTACAGTTCTAGAGAGTATAAATGCTTATGTTAATTATCAATATGCTACTTTAGGGCCTGGGTACCAAAAGAAAACCAGCTTATTCAGCTTGGCATTGTGCTAGGCTCTTTAGTTATACAAAAGTTTCTTGTTGGGCAGAGGGTGGTTCAGATCCTCAGCAATGTAAAAGCTAGGTATAGTGACATGTGGCCCTGGGCTGCCTAGTTCTAGTCAGCTATGACACAAACTAGAATTATCTGTAAAGAAGGAACCTCAATAGAAAAAATATCTCTATAGGATTAGTCTGTGATTAAGCCATGAGGAGCAAGCCAGTAAGCAGTAATCATGGACTCTGCTTAAGTTCCTGTCTCCAGGTTCCTGATTTGACTTCTTACGTTGACTTCCTTTTATAATTGACTGTGTTGTGGAACTATAAGCAAAATAAATCCTTTCCTCACCAAGTTGCTTTTGTTCGAGGTGCCTTATTACAACAATAGAAACCTTAAGTTGACAGTCTCCTCACCCCAACACTAGGACACAAGGGAAAGAAGATGCATGGGGCTCCATGAGCAGTCAGTTTAGCCAATAGGTGAGCTCCAGGCTCAGTGAGAAACCCTGCCTCGAAAAATGAGGTGAAGAACATTTGAGGAAGATTCCCAGTTTTGACATGTATCCTTTTCAACACACACATGCAAAATACACACAGACACAGACACAGACACAGACACAGACACACACACACACACACACACACACACACACAACCTGTGTGTGTGTGAGAGAGAGAGATTGAAAGAGATTTATTAAAATATTGTAGTTATTTTTGAGAATATTATCAAGTTGGCCATGTGCTGATAAACAGTAATCAGATGTCTTCAGCAGATTAACCACGTGGAAGATCATCAAGAAGCCACTGAGCATTTAGAAGTTGGCAATTGTCTCAGAGTAGCTTAATATCCCGAAGTCACAAACTTCCACTCAGTGATGTGTGTTTTCTATCGCACAATTTTTCTAACTAGAGAGTTCCTTAAATGGCCTTCTGATACAAAATCTTAAGTACATGTCTTCATATCTTAGAAGAATGTTTAAAGCATCGTGGAATTCTCAACGTGGATTATTGAGTTAGTTGATCTTCTAATCAACGTAGATGTCAAATTTTCCATCAGAATGGTTTTATTCTAACAATTAAGAAAAACTGGAAAGCTCTGGTGGTTTGAATGATAATGACCCCCTTAGGCTCCTGTGTTTGAATGTTTGGTCACCAGGTGGTAGAACTTTTGGGAAGGATTAGGAGGTGTGACCTTTTTGGAGGAGGTGTGTCACTGGGGGCAGAGTTTGAGGTCTGATAAACTCACCCTATTTCTAATAAGTTCCCTCTGCCTGCTGTTTCACTAAGTTGTGAGCTCCCAGCTGTTCCTGCTACCATATTCACTGTATCAGCATGGATTCCAACTCTATGGAACCACAGCCCAATTACACCCTTTCCCTCTAAGTTTATCCTCGTGATTTATTAGAACAATTAGAAAATTAACTAAGGCACAAGTCAAGCAAGCGGAAAATCCTTAAACAGAGAAAATCTTTACGTGTGAATATCTTTGACATGGTCAGAATTGTCGTTGTTTGAGTGAGTGTTATTCACTCAGTTAGTGATAAAGATTGAAATGGGCAGAAATATGAATCTACAGCATGACCATCATTACTGACTTTTCTCTTTTAGCTCCAATTAGGATGGAGAGGCGAAACTTTTGGTCGGGGTTCTCAGAGATTTTGTTTTACTGAAAGTATTTTATCACTGATTTATGGCTCAGATGTTATCACAAAAGAAGCCCCATCTGTCTGTATCATAGGTGACGTCATTGTTGATCTCCTTTTTTTGTCTGTATCATAGGTGATGTCATTGCTGATCTCCTTTTGCTCTACCACTAATGACCACCCTAGATTTTCATTCTTTAGCCTCTTCCTTGAAAAGACTCAAGCTTTAACATGGACCTGACTCCTACAGGTAGTACCTGTAAGGCACACACCCTAGCTACCATCCTCCTCTGCCTTTAATTTGTTTTTCGTTATTCTCATTTGTTACATGTGACCTCTCTCCAAGACCTCAGTGTTCAGTAGCAAGACATAGCATTGCTCACTGTTGGCTGTTGTGAGTCCCACTTGAGTGGTGCTGGCGATAAGTGCAGAAGTTCTCAGCTGAGCAGATTAGCACAGATGTTTGGCTTTTGATCCCTGAACATTTCTGTTTCCCCCCACCCACCCCCTTCCACCGCCTCACAATGCTCCTGTTCTTGCACCGAATCTAAAGAGAATCTGAGTGGTTTGATATGAGAAGCCTGGCACAGCTCTTTGGTGAGAGATGAAGACTCTTCAGGTTTCCACGACTTCATATTCCTCTAAGATGTTCAAAACCAGGAGGAACTGCCCACTATAGTGAATAACTGTGACCAAAGCATCAGAAAGCAACGGAACAAGAAACAGATCAATGCTCACAGCTCAAGTATCACTTGGAAGTTCTTTGTGTGACAATTTTCCATGTGGCCCCTGAAGAAAGCCACACTCTGTTTCTGTAGTCCACACTCACCATGTGGAGACTCTGGGAACAAGGATTCCATAGTGTCTCCCCAGGTCTTTGCTGAGAAGGTAAGGAGGTGGTTTGGTGGTTTGGTTGGAGATATCTAAAAACTTTCTGTGTTTATTTATATATATATATATATATATATATATATATATATATATATATATATTTGTCTTTGAAGCTCCACTTTTAATTTAAATACAAGGATTATTTAAAAAATTGAGGCAAAAGAGATGCCTGTAGATTCTAAAAATCATTCAGAAAAGCCAAACCTACTGTTTTAGAAGTATTAAAAACATCTGACCAATGTGATGTCACGTAGGCAGCTATTACTCTGGTTTTGAAGCATTTCTTGGACACACGGCCCCAGGTGTTGCTACTGGAAGAGTATTTGTGGATGTGAAACAGATGGCTTACAGCTCACTTTTCTCTTTTGTGTAGTACTGTTTATGTCAAAATCCAAACTACACCATTTTTAACACTTAGCGAAAGAAATATTCCACAAAATACTCCTAATTACCGAAATGGTTTTTAAAAATGATGTTCCATTAGGAAGAGTGAATATTTCTGAGCTTTAATCAACACAAGAAGGCTTTTGGAGTTCATTTATACTAGTTTATATGAGAAAACTTATTTATAAGCAGTGATGGGGATTCTGACAGACTATAGTATGGTGTTTTGGGGATAGACAATGTCCTCTTACAGTAATATCAGTATTTAGTAGAGATTTTGCCAAGCAAATGTCCAAAATCAGTAATGTATGAATGAAGCAAATTTTTAAGGCATTTTTCTATAAGACAGCGGCTTCCTTGTTGTGAAGATGCCATTGTCTTTGTTGTTGATTTTCAGGGTCTTGGCATTTTAACTCTTTGTGCCTGAGCTGGACAAACTAAAGATTCACAGAAGTCTTTCCCTTGTCTGCTAACTAACTACTCTTAACTGTGTACATGATGAGAGTCAGGTGGTGTGTAAGCAGAGGAGAGCATAGGGTGTGTGAACTGCTGAAAGAATCCTGTCTTAGAAGGTTAATACTAGCTGTAAAACTGAAGGTTAAAATCAAGGCCTATGCCTAGAATAATGCTTTAAAGTTCTTTACAAGGCATGGTATAGTTTAATGTCTGATTAGAAGAAAGCATGGCCTATTTCTACAATACTGATGTGCACTCTCTTTAAGGAACAAATATCTTTCTTTTTGAACTGTTTCTGGAGTTAGGTAAGATATATTTCTATCCCATATTGGGCATTGCAAAGAGGCTCGCTCATTATGAACAGTCATTTCTACAGACAGAAAGCTGTTCCCATTGTTTGCCACGTGGCTGTGGTACTGAGTTCAGAAAGGTCAATGCAGAGAGATGTAAACATAGCTATGACAAAGTAAGTGTGCCTTCTGATAATAATCTTGACTCCTGCTATCCAAACTCAGTGAAGGTATCCCACCCTAGACATATAACATTTTTTATACAAAAAGGTGTCAGCAGGTATGCTGTCCGAAACTGTAATTCCAGCACTCAATCCAGCCTGATTGAACAGGGTGATCCTGCCTCAAACCCTCTCTGCAAATAATAATGCTAATTTTAAAAATTAGTCTTTGACTCACTAGTTAAATCATCATGAACTTCTGTAGGAGTTAATTCGCTGTGCTTCTGTCTTGTGACTTGTACATCAATAACTACCTCTGCAAGAGCCCTCTTCTACAGAGCGCACAATCTTCTCTGTAGGGCTCAGTCCTCACAGGCTTTCATGCCTGTGGGTCCAGGTTCCACCCTGGGGAGCTGGGGTTGGGGCTCCAGATGGTTTCCTACTGTTACTGAGTCGCCCTTGTCTCCAGTTTTTATCTTCACTATTGCTTCATTCTTAATTCTTGGCTCTTCCTCTCTACTCTCCTTGGCACAACGTAGATGTTCACTCTGAACAGAAACACTCCCTCCTGGAGGGAGAAGGGAATGCACATGCTACAGGGAACCAGTGAGATGCAAAATCTCCAGGAGTTCACAAAGTTAAAGATTCACAAGGGCCCTCCCAAAGAATGCACTGAGTGAGTGATTGTGGGGAGAGGAGCTGCCTGCAAGGTGAGCAGGATGCCCAGGTTTGCAGTTATTATAAAATGTCACCATGTGCTCCTGTAAGAAATGCAAGTAAGCTCACTGGCTGTCCAAGCTTCGCTACTTGCGCCATGTTTGGGGTGAATAGATGTCATGCAACATTTCTGTTCCTTTCGTTGCCAGAGGAATCTCACAGAGGATACTACTTCTAAGTTACTACCTCCCTCATAAGTCTTCCTTTTAAAATTATCATGATAATTCCATGTTTCTGCTTAAAGGAATATGATTTTAGAAGAAATAAAATTTTTTACTGAATAAAGTGTAACCTACTGGTTCTGTTGTATGACTTGGGAAAATGTTGTGTGGGTCACAGCAACAAGAAAATGAATTTGTAAGGTAAATGTATCTGTGAAAAAAATGATAACTTTCCTTTTCGTCTCTTTAAGGAAGTGCAGCAGCTATTTCCATAAGATGGGAGCATGCTGTTTAATTTTGTACTTGGCAGGAAAGACTGAATCTCAGTCTGGTTATCTGATATAAGCTATTGCAATATCCATTAAAAAGTCATTCTGCTAATGACAAGGAACGTGAAAACGCTACTTCGTTTACAAATGATGAAATGCTTGTGATTATCTCATTAGCTAAGACTCCAAGCAGTTTTTATTTTGTGTTCTTAAAAAAAAAAAAAAAAAAAAAAACCCTACTGCTAATTCAAGACTAGTCTCCCCTGGACATCTGTGAGAATTCTGCAAAACGAATGTTTTTATTGTCTTAATGTGGTAATTAATCAATCTATTTAGGGTGCTCAATTCAAACTTGATTTCCACAATGGAACTCATGAAAATTAACATTATAATTGGAATATCAAAATGTAACTGGTATCAATACCAATTCACAGCACACTGTTACACTGTTTTATTATTGACCACTTTTTAGTGATAATAATGAAGAGTGAAGAAGAATCGGCATCCTTAATGCTCTTAGTTCATGTCATGATCATTATTGCAAAGTGAAATGGTTTAGTTT
This sequence comes from Rhabdomys pumilio, assembly GCA_030674055.1. Lineage (NCBI taxonomy): Eukaryota > Metazoa > Chordata > Mammalia > Rodentia > Muridae > Rhabdomys > Rhabdomys pumilio. The sequence continues at coordinate 2,206,798 of JANHMN010000001.1, forward strand.
TCTCCTATCTAATTTAAAACAATAGAAGTGTGTTTTGAGAGTTTGGGGTGGGGTATGGTGATCTAGGGTATGCCATGGTGTTCAAGAAATGGTAACATTTAAATTTCATTTAAATTCCAAAAATTTACATTTTAATTTCACTTGTTGACATATTTTCCTGTATATCAAGAGACACAACAAAGAGGAAAGCATGTTACTCTAAGTGCCACATATTCATTCCCTCCAGCAATGCTCCTGAAAGAGGAAAGAACAGCCTGCGAGCTCACTGCTATTTATTTTGTCTTCTCGTCATTGCACACCACGGTGAAAGCCTTACAACAGTTATGAAGGCATTTTCATGCAAATGTAAGTTTTATGTCAATTCTAAGTCAGGTTTATAAAAGAAGACCATGGGTCTTAAAATTATATGTATGAATATGTAATGTTATAATTACATGGTATTTGCGTGGCATTTATTACATCATATTTCCATTGTGTTAGTTTTTCTTAAATGCTAATAGAAAATTACACACAGAACACACAGTGGCAGCTTAGAAGAGTGGAGATGAATGTGTGTATTGGCAAGAAATTCTGTATTATTTTCCAGAAGTCAGCTCCAAATAGCAAGACTATAGTCCACATTCAAATCACTTGGCTTCTAAAACTTAATTTTAAGACAAACAATCACATAATAGTTCGTTTAGAAATTTAAACCTCTGGGAGTAGACTGTCCATTGCTCCAATCAACATCTTTCTAAAGAACAACTTCAGAAACCAGGGAGAGAGGAGGATGGAAACAGAGAAGGCTTGGCTCACTGTCATAGGATGTAGGCTGTGTTAAAGCAGAATCACCGAAATGTCCCTACTCACTGACAAACACCAGTAGTTCTGAAAACCAGAAAGTTTCCAGCACTTTCAAGCTTAACGGCTCAGGATAAGAGGTGCTCGTGAGCCTGGGCATTCCTGGAGAGCAGTTTAGACAGCAGAGCACACAGGGGTACTCCAGCTGCTGTTGGTAGTGGTAGGGATGGTAGTGATGGCAGTGGCCTGTATAGGTCTTCATCCTTGGCAAGCTCAGTGTGGCCTCTGAACGTTAGCTGAACTGAGAAGTACTTGTCCTCATCGTTGTTAAGATGAAGACAGAGGTCAAGTGTGGGCAGCCACAGCACCTGGACTTTGTGGCAACATGTAAACATGGCCATTGGGTTTTTTGTCATTGGAAAAAATTTTAACTATTTTTGTCATTAAATATCTGAATAATTAAAGTAATTGAGCTTGTCTTCTGTCTATCTTGCTTTGCATTTTCATTTCATTTGGTAACAAGTTATTTTTTTATCCTGTTCCAATATAGTGGCCAACAGAGTATTGGAAATGAAGAGACAGAGACATAAAGAAACAGAGTGAGACACACACAGAGAGACAGAAAGAGAAAGTTTTTCACTACAGACACTTTGAGAAGAACTAGTCTAATGCCAAACAGTGACTATTCTGGAACCTTCTATTCATAGTCTGGTGGAAGTGTCAGGGTTGTCTACACTGTAACCCTAGCTGGTTGGCTTTATGCAAGCTGTTACTATGGTAAAAATGTGAGTTATTAAGTGAGTAGTTCATCATCTCCACCTAGCTAATTTTGGGTAGAATTTATCACAGAGTGATGACTGGAAGTGCAGATCACAATCACGAGCCCTGCTCTGGGGCAGCCCTCTCTTCCATACTCACTGTTGCGGTTTCATGTCTGTGGCATCACCCTTACAGGGTTGTGGTGAAGATCAAGGGAAGGGTTTTCCAGAACCTGATAGTAGGGATTGGAAAAACATCACTTTCCTCTCCTTTCCTGATTGGGTGTACATAGAATGGTCAAGGCTGAAACCGGCTCAGATAATTCCAGTCAACAACTTTAGCAAATGTTAGTTGAATTCTCAGTGATACTTTTTGGTAGAAATGCAATATTTCTTACTTTTCAAAACAAAACAAAACAAGGCAGATTGCTGAGAATACACAATCCATTAGTCCTTTTTCTACCAGCTGTGCCCGACTGAAACACTATAATGAGAAAGAGGGACAGCATCATAAGCCATGGCTTATGACATCATCATAATGGCTGTGGAGCAAGCTGTGTGCAAATGATGATGTCATCCCTGCAGCCTGGAATAGCCTCATGTGGTGAGGAGCTGCATCTTACTGTTCTTCACCTATTTGTAACTCAGTTATCCGGCGTTGCTGTTAAGGGGGATTGTTTTCTGACCGAACAGTAACTGCACTAAGCTGATGGGAGAAAAGAATCTGTAAAAAATTATCTGTTGTCTTATGTCTGGCTCTGCAGCTCATGCATTTACTTCGTCAACAAACTGGATTAAATGCAATGTTTGCTTCCCTTTGCTATCTGCGTGTGAGAAGGATGCTGAAATCTGGTGTCAGCACCAGAGAAGGCTGCTCGATATGGTCAAGGAATAAATTAGGTTCTGTTGAAAGAGCACTTTTGTCTCTGCTGAGACAGTATTGGGTGCTGTCATTACTACGGTTGTTGATGACCACACTGTTGGGTGCTGTCATTACTACAGTTGTTGATGCCTACACTGTTGGGTGCTGTCATTGCTATGGTGTTGATGCCTACACTGTTGTGTGCTGTTATTTCTATGGTTGTTGATGTCTACACTGTTGGGTGCTGTCATTGTTATGGTGTTGATGTCCACACTGTTGTGTGCTGTTATTTCTATGGTTGTTGATGCTCAGTGTCTCACTGGACATGGAGATGGATATATTTTCAACCTTATACTCCCTTTAGCTTGAGCACTGTAAATGATAACTTCCCATTAGTCTATTATATGTCTGTGCACACATGAAATTCAGAGAGGTTTCATCTTAAGTTCTATGTAATTGTATAAAATCTAGGATTCAAAAATGAGAGAAAACATGTGACATTTATATTTCTATACTGAAGTTGCTTCATGTCTCCAGGTGTATCTGTCTTCCTTCTGTAAGGCTGACAAACATCCCAATGTGTATATGTTGGTTTCACATCTTAGTCTCTGTGAATAAACAAGTACTGCCATGGTTCATTGACTTAGCGTATTTAGATGTAATATGCACAGTTGGGTCATACCATAGCTGATTAAGAAAACAAATGGTGACAACACATGCTAAGAAAGATGAGGACAAAAGGACATTCTCGTACCTGTTGGTTGGGATGTAAACTAGTTAGTGTGAAGGGTCCTCAAAAACAAAAATAGGCTTCAGATATTTAACAATAATTTAACAATAGTAAGTTTGAGCATTAGCAAATTTATTTTTTAAAAAATTACCAGTTAATATTTTTCTATCCTATAAAACTATTTGACATTGATGCCAGGCAACAGCGTTTTATTTGAGGGAGATTGGAATGTCCTAGATAAATATTTTCTCAAAGAACAGTATGGCCATTCACGCGCCCGTGCCCATGGCACTCCGAGGAGCCATTTCTCATGGAAGTGCACAGTGCCGCTTTGGTCTTGTGTAACTTAATGACAAGAAGTGCCACCAAGTTCGCCATACAAACAGATCCTCAAGGCACTACAGACTGAGCCACAGAGGAAACTGCTTTACTTGGGCATGAACAATTAACATCAGTTAAATAATGGCTCATTCATCAAGCTTTAAATTAGAATACATTTAAATAATTTTGTGTCGTGGAAGTGTTTAATACATTAAGTAAATGATGTCTAAGGCCTTCAAAGCTTACATAAAAATCTCCCAAGAAATAAGTCCCTAATAAGGAACAATGTTGGAAACCTATACCCATTACCAAAATGATAAATAAGTCAGCTAATTAAAGGTTTTAAAGATTTTTTTTAAACAAGTGACTAAAATAAGTGTTGTTTTGCCAAACTCAATGGGAAGATCGTAATTTGAAATAACTGAAAGAGGTCACATAGTGTTTCCTAGACACTGATGGACCACACAGAGAGTAATATTATGGTCTCAACCAGACTGTAGCCCGGGTGTCAGAAAGTTCTACCTTTCTTGCCTTTGTAGCTAGAGGCCAGCAACTTCACAGAGAGGTCATGGAGTGAAGAAGAGGTACATCTATCCAGATTTGGTGTTGAGAATGGCCATAAATTTAGCACCTCAGTTCTTTCCCTCAATGTCTGAACCATAGAGGGTCATCTGCTACACTGACAGTGGGTTTTGGAAAGATCATGGTGACCTGTACCCACCATGTAACAACATACCAAAGTCCGTTGCTGCTCTGAAGATCTTCCCTCTGCTTGTTCCCACCAACCTCTGAGACTTCAGCACCTTCATGCGTTTTCTTCTTCTGGAAGGCTGTTTGTTAGGATTCATTAGCACATGGTCTTTTGAGATCAACTTCTGTCGTCATCATCATCATCATCATCATCATCATCATCATCATCCAGTTCAGTCATTATCCCCCCATCCCCCAACAGTTCCTTATCCCATTCCTCCTCCCCTGTCTCCAACAACACCCCCC
>JANHMN010000001.1:2211254-2238827 GCA_030674055.1 Rhabdomys pumilio
CAGTTCCTTATCCCATTCCTCCTCCCCTGTCTCCAACAACACCCCCCACCTACCCCACCAGTTCTCCCCACTCCCAGGGGCCTTAAGTCTCTTGAGGATTAGGTGCATCTTCTCTCACTGAGGACAGACCAGGTAGTTTTTTGCTGTATATGTGTTGGGGGTCCACATATCAGGTAGTATATGTTGCCTGGTTGGTGGCTCAGTGTCTGAGAAATCTTGTGGGTTCAGGTCTTGCTGGTCTTCCTATGGGGTTGCCCTTCTCCTCAGCTTCTTCCAGCCTTTCCCTACTTCAACCACAGGGGTCACTAGCTTCTGTCCATTGGTTGGGTGTAAGTATCTGCATCTGACTCTTTCAGCTGCTTGTTAGGTCTCTAAGAGGGCAACCATGCTAGGCTCTTGTCTGTAAGCTCACCATAGCATCAGTAATAGCATCAGACCTTGGGGCCTCCCTTTGAGCTGGATCCCAATTTGGGCCTGTCACTGGACCTTCTTTTCTTTAGTCTCTTCTCCATTTTGTCCCTGTAGTTCTTTTAGACAGGAAAATTCTGGGTCAGAGGTTTTGACTGTAGGATGGCAACCTCATCCCTCCACTTGATGCTCTGTCTTTCCATTGGAGGTGAATGCTACAAGTTCCCTCTCCCCACTGTAGGACATTTCATCTTTGAGTCCTGAACATCTCTCACCTCCGAGGTCTCTGGTACATTCTAGAGGTTCCCCCTACCTCCTACCTCCCAAGGTTGCTTGTTTCCATTCTTTCTGCTGGCCCTCAGGACTCCACTCCTGTTCCTTCCTCCAAAACCTGATCATCATCACCTTTTCCCCTCCTTGTCCCCTCTTACACCCAAGTCCCCTCATCTGGCCCCCACCCCATGATTTCTTTCTTCTCCCTCTCAAGTGAGATTGAGGCATCCTCACTTGGGCCTTTTAGCTTGTTAACCTTCTTGAATTCTGTGGATTTTATCCTGGGTATTCTGTACTTTAAAAAAAAATTTGGCTAATATCCACTTAGTTAGTGAGTAACACCAAGTGTGTCCTTTTGGGTTTGAGTTATCTCACTCAGAATGATATTTTCTAGTTCCATCCATTTGCCTGCAAAACTCATGATGTCATCTTTCTTGTAGAGGGCTAATATCCAAAATATATAAGGAACTCAAGAAACTAACCTCCAAAAAACCCAAACAACCCAATCAAAAAATGTGGTATAGAACTAAACAGAAAATTCACAACAGAGGAATCTTGAGTGTCTGAGAAGCACTTAAAGAAATGTTCAAAGTTCTTAGTCATCAGGGAGATGAAGATCAAAAGGACCCTGAGACTTCTACCTTACACCAACCAGAATGGCTAAGATCAAAACCTCAGTTGATAGCACAGGCTGGAGAGAATGTGGAGAAAGAGGAACACTCCTCCATTGCTGGTGGGATTGCAAATTGGTACAACCACTCTGGAAATCAACCTGTAGGTTTCTCAGAAAATTGCAAATAGATCTACCTGAAGACCCAGCTATACCTGTCCTGGGCATATACCCAAAAGATGACCCACCATGTCACAAAGACACATGTTCCATTATGTTCATAGTGGCCTTACTTGTGAGAGCCAGAAACAACCCAAATGTCTCACAACTGAAGAATGGATACAGAAAATGTAGTACATTTACATGTTGAGATCAACTTCTTTCATTTGGCAATTTGCATTCAGCTTTCTTCTATATCATTTTACAACTGAATAATTGTGTGTGTGTGTGTGTGTGTGTTGCATGTGTGTACACTTGGAGGTCAGAGGACAAAATTGGATACAATACCTCAGGAGTTATCTACCAGTTATGGAGACCCAGGGGGGTCTACCTGTTTCTGCCTTTCCACAAATGGGATTGCAGGCATGAACCATGTCCAGCTCTGATTGCTACTTTTAAAAGATGATTGTGATTTGCTGGAATGATAATTTGGCCTTGAATTTTCACAGATGCCATTCAGCTAAAGGTACTGTTTTAAAATATGGCAAATATAAAAAATTTGTTCTAATTTCTTTCAAAATTTTGCCCATGAAGTCTAAACTATGCAGCCTGTGCAAACATCATTTTTATTTTAGACATCATGTTCTTATCAAACAAAAGTACCTGATATCAACTGAAGTTTGCTGCATTATTGTGAAAAAATGTGATGACTTCTTAATCAGACAATGTACAATTACTAATTGTCTCATCCCTTGACTAGAGACAATGGAGGAAAACAGTATTCTGTATTTACTCTTTCATTTGTGAAAAGGTTCGTATTGGGTTAAAAATGCAATTACGTTTTATAGCAATGAAATGATTTCAGCAGGACTGCTAAATCACCTCGCAACGGAACCAGGGCACTTTACTGCTAGCAACAGCTTGTTTTGCAATTATCACATAGGACATTTTTCCTAAACTCTAATTCCAATAGATATTGGTTTAATTTATCAGAGTTTCCCATTATAGAGTTTCCAGGTAGCTTGTCAAGTTATTACTCAGACACAATGGTGTCTGGGTTCTTAAGTATTACAAACTGAACGAACGGAGAAAAGCAGAATCATATCTCATCCTAACGGAAGCAGCAGTAAGCTTTTTCTTCTTTCATGGCATCCTGGGGGAGCCCACAGTGGTCCGCTCCCTGCTCTCTATTTGTGTAGTTAGTTAATCCAAAGGAAGCATTCATTAACTTTAATTCTAAAAAGTCTGTTTAGCTTTAAAGTTCTCTCTTAAGAATTCAAGAAGTAGATGGAAGAAACAAAAATGTTCTTAAGAGGGTATCAGTAAATATCCCCAAGTGTGAAGACTTGTACAGTCCCCTCTCCCTCCCTTCCCCCCCTTTGCTCTCTCTGGTTCTGTGTGTAATATTTATAGAGCAGAATTGGAGGTAAATGTGGTTGCTTATAGTGACTGTTTCACATTGATTGCTGTGGATGTGGTGGTGTAGATGATGAAGGTTTTTCTTTTCTTTTTCTAGTTTTAAATAGTTACAGAGATCTGAAGTGACTATTGGTTTTCACTGGGCTGACTTCAGGTGCAGTTAGGGCTGCTCCTGCCTGGAGGTCCTCCACTAAGGTCTTCCCTGAAGGTCCTGAAAGAAAGCAGTTACTAGATTTCTAGACACCATTAATGTAAGAATATAAAGGAAATGGACTGGTAGTATCTTGTCTTAAATTTTAACAGTACTTTTACCAAACATCATGATCAGACAGAGTTTCTAAGATTCAGAAATTAGACATCGGTGTCATGGGTTCAAGTTCAGAATAGTTTTACCTACTAATGTAGATTAAGTCAATGTAGAGACTGTTGCAGTCCGACATTTTGTGAATGCAGGCTCCTCTCTTTATCTCTGGTCTCCTCTATAAACTCAAACCTGAAAAGGTACATATGACAAGTACCTTGTCATCTTAAAAAAAGCTTTGTACATGTCAGTCTCCTGACATCTATGACAGTCTCTACCAGAGAGCAGAATGGGTGACTCTTTAAAGTGTCAGGCCCTCCTTAGAAGGTGAAGTTGCTGACAAAGGCAACTGGGGTATGTAGTGAAGCGTCAGGTTGAGATTTGTACAATGGCCAGCAAGATCCAGTACCACCCTTTCCACACTGAATGAATACAGTTTGTCCACTATAGTAAGTTCATGGGTGCCCTAGAAGTGATAATTCACACCAACCTATGGCTGTGATTCCACCTCAGCATGCTGATGTGAGTTGGATCAGCCACAAGATTATCTTAGAGATGTTAGGATTTGCAAACATCTCTTGAGAATATGGCACAAAACAGAGGATGGTGAATAATTTTGCCTGACTTAAACTGGTCCTAGGGATTGGCTCACCTGCCTGAGCCTTAGAGTCTTTATTTCATAGGACCGCTTTTAGGAGATTGTGAGGAAAAGTGAAAAAAAAATATTACCTGTGCTTTATAAGGGCCCTTTCCCAAAAGGATTAGTTCCTATCCCCATATTTTGTATGTAGTAGAGTCAGATAATAGTCAAGCTTATGCTAAAGGAGAAAACACTGTAGAGTTTATTTCAGTCATGGACACCCACAAGCCAGAAGTAGTCATTATTTTAAGATACCAGTGTTTAGGCAGAAAACTCCAAGAAGAAAAAAGAAGAGCCATGATTTTATTGTTAAGTAGACAAAGAGACAAGATGTTCTTAAATGTTGCTAAAGAGAATATGTGCAATGAAGAGTTAAAAAACTTCAGTTTACCAAACTTTGATGTTCATACTGAAGTTAGCTTTCCCTTTTCTGTAATATAAATTTAAAAGATATTTGCTTTCAGAAGTTGAGTATAATAGTATAACTGGTGTCATTTTGATGCCAAGTGCAAGTAATTTTACAGGTAGAACTGCATCTGTCTAGAAAGTGAGATTTGAGACCCAGTGTGAGCCTCTATGTGGTGTGAATATTTGCAAATATGTGCCCCAAGACAAAGAATGGCATCAGGGAACTAGAGGGAGACATGACATGGGGTCAGTCCAGAATCCAGAATGCCCTGAGGCTTGTTCAGATGTAGAAAATCATCATTTTCTCTCATCTGTGGCCATAATTTCCTTTCCGTTCCTGTGACAAACACTCAGACAATTTAGAAAAGGCAGGGTCCATCTGGCTTATGATTCCAGGGTCAGCCCATTGTTCTAAGTCAAGGTGGGAACTTGAAGCAGCTAGTCACATCACACTCACAACCGAGAGTTATTCATGAAGCTCACTTTCTCGACTTTATAGTCCGGTATAGGCTCCATACCATACAATTGCATCTAGGCAGATCTCCCCACTTTAATTAACACAATTAAGATGAATTGCCCACAGGCACACCCACAGAACAACCTAATCAAGATGATCTCTCAATGAATTCTCTTCCTGGTGATTCTAGACTGTGTGTGTTGACAATTAAAACTATCCTTGTACCAGTGCTCCAGTGAGGCACCTGGGTGTTATTCTGTGACCGACACATCTCCTCTCTTGTCTTTTTGATCAAATAGCAAGGCCACTCAAGTTTGTCATGAGGATTTTTTTTTTCATATGGCAGAATCAGTTCATTATCTTCTGATAATATAGTAAGATATGATGAGTTCTTGCTAGCAGAGCACTAAGCACAAACACAGTTGGAAAAGGATGGCCTGTCTGCGCAGAGCTGTAGTTTCAGACTTCTTACACAGGATGCTGAGTTGTGTTGTGCTGTACAAATTTTGCTCCTTGTAGAGAATGCCATCGTGGATGGTTAGACAAAGAAAAGATGTGGGAGGTACTACTCTTTTTTGGTGCCCAATGGTGAACTACTCTGGAGAGTCACCTCAGTATAAACATGATGGGAGAGAGAATGTTACGGATCACCACAAAGCTACCTGTGGCTGCCTGTGAGTTTCCATAACAGGCTTTGTAATCACATATGTCACACTTCCAAAAGCACATTTATAACAACTTTTTCTTCATAGGGCAGAAGCTACGTACGGCTCCTATTTACCGTGATGTATCTGAACCTCCTAGAGAAAAAGATGTTTGAGTATGTATCCTCCTGAAAAAATGACTGCTGCCATCTCAAGTGTATGTGGTCCTCACTGGTAAATTTTAGTGGCAAATGAGAAAAGTCACAAGAGATTGTGCCTAACCTTGATATCAAGTGCTTAGTAATTAACAGAAGCCACAACTGCAATGGCTTGCTTGGTTCCTGCGGCCCATCTTCTATACATTTGATAATCCATTTTTAAATTCTGCAAAAGAATTTACGAAAAAGGATTGTTAGCCTCTGCTCACCATTTCACTTCATCTGTAGTGATGCTTTCCAGTATTAAACAGGACTTGGCTTCTTGCATGTCTGTAGTACTCTAACAATGTAGAAAAGCAGGCTGTCTCCATGATTGTTACAGCTCTTCCTTCTGGATACCCCTTCACTGCCTCTTAGATAGTAAAGCTTGCCTATTTTTTTTTAGTATTGTACTTGAGTTGATATATTTATAAATAATGAGCAGATACTGGGAGGTACCATTTGTGGTTATGTATTTAACCATTTTGCAATCTTCTGTCAAGGGGAAACCTTCCATGTCACCTTTTCCTTCAACAAAAAGCAACCAGAAGATTATTTAGAATCTCGACTATATTTGTTTCCCTGTAAATAGTCATGCTGTTGGTCTTGGTTTGAATTAAAACAACTTGTCAGTATTTCCATTTTCATCAACAAATTAGTATCAGTGCTGGAACACAATGTTCAAGTTGCTTCTACTCAATGTTGGTTTTAGAGGGTATTTTAGATCAACTTAATTTTTTTCCTCTTCCACATCAATACAAAGTACCACCTTCATATTCTACTCACGTATTTACATGTTCACCTAGGATGGCTCCTTCGGCATTGGTGGTGATGAATCTGTCAGTAGGCACATGTGGACATCAGAGAAAAGCAATCACATAAGTCCAGAAACTTGGCCAGTTGGGGAGTTCACGAGCAGTAGCATGAAGCAGATGTATCTAACTTGTACCCACTGTCTGTCAGATGCCCTGGCATCGACATCAGTGAAGTGGCTTGGCAGACAGTGGCAACATGACAAGCAGAATCTAGATTAACACATTCTCCTGGCACCAGAAACATTCCATTTGCACCCTTTCATTTGGAGGACTAATTACATAGAATAACTCTAGGTATTAGTTTTTAAAAGAACTTTCGTGTGTAGGGAACTGCCAGGTTATTCAGTTCACATGTCAACCCTAATTAAGACCCATCTCAAAGTCATTAAAGTCTGGCCCAACTGTTTAACGTCCTTTCCAGTAGTTCACCTTCAGATGAAAAACATTGTGCTTTCTATTTTTTTTCTTTTCTCTCTTTTTGTTGTCTAATTAATAGGAACCATTAGTTTGGAAAGATGAATTTAAAAATGAATAGTAGAGTCTCTGTGTAATTCTCTAAAGACTTTCCATGCCACAATCAAGGTGAAAAATGCTTATTGCTAATGTTCTGGCTGACAGAATTATGTATTTAAAACCAAAAAGTCTGTAGTAACTTGTGAAAGTAAAATGTATAATGAAGATAAAATAAAGTAGACTTGGACAGGGGGTGACTTATTAGGTAAAATGTTTGCCGTGCAAGCGTGAGAGCTGGAGTTTAGATACCCAGCAGTCTTGTACAAACCCAACAGGCAAAGGGGCCCTCCTGCAATCCCCACTCTCTCGAAGCCGAAACAGGGCATCCTCAGCGAAAAGCTGGATAGCTAAGTTTGGGGAACCAGAGACTCTGTGCCTTTATACAGAGTGGATGACAGCTGAGTTCAACCTCTGTCATGTTGTACATAGACATATGAACACAGTACACATCCATGTACAACGACACATAGGAACACACACTGTATACACATGGGTACCCGCACACAGGAACGTGCATGCATTTACATGCATACATTCCATATACACATGCAAAAAAAAAAGAATTCATAAAATGGTCGGTGGAATGTAAACTATTCCTAAAAGGTGTGTGTGGGGGAATCAATGTCTAGTTTCTAAGTCTATGCACACCAAAAAGAAATAAAATTTCATTTCCCTCCTTTTTTGAAAGGGCAATTAGGACAGATTGGCATATTATCAAATTTGTAACTTGGTGATGGGACTTTGTTGAAGAAATTATCAATTGGTAGTATAAATATACAGTTTTAAAAAGAACTAGATTTTGTTATTCAGACAAAATTAAAAGAAAATATTGTGTTCTGAGTAAGTAAAGAAGGTGAAGTGTGCTGACTCTATCCTCATGCATGTTTTCTGAAGGAAACGTGAAACTGGCGTCCACAGGCAGGGCCAGGAAGGTGATCCACCACAAAGCCATCACCTTAGCCTGATTCAGGTCGCCTGTGACAGAGGTCCCAGCTGTCAGATCTGAGCCATTCCTTTAAAGATACATGGACAAGTCTCGGTCAACTCTCATGGATTTATCCTGGACACTCTCCACTGAAGAATTCTGGAGGGGTGGGGAGGCCACTCAGTCAGTAGAGCACATGCTGTTAAAGCCTGACAACGCAAGTTCAGATCCTTAGAGCCCATGTGAATAGCTGGGCACAGCGGCGGGAACCTGCAACTCCAGGTCTGGGGTGGGTGCAGAGGGAAGACAACCACTGGGGTTAAAACACACACACACACACACACACACACACACACACACACACACAGAGTACACATACATACTCATACAAACACACACAAATACACACATACACACACATACACACACAGTACACAAACATACTCATACAAACACATACACACAAATATACACAGATACACACACACACACACACACACATACACACACACACACACACACAAATATACCCACATAGACACATATACAAATACATATACACACACAATGCACATACATACTCATACAAACATACACAGAAATACACACAGACATACACCCACCCCCACCCCCACCCCCACCCCCACATATATATATATACATATATATATATATATATATACACATACACACACACACATATATACATACACACATATACACAAACATACACACACATATATATATATATATACACATAAACACACATACACACACACACATATATATACACACATACACACATTTATATACACACATAGACACACACACACACACACACACACACACACACACACACACACACACGTACTCCACATAACACCACTTACCACATAAATGAGGGGGAACAAAAGAGAACTTCGAAGACACTCCCTGCAGTTTATTTTTCTTTAGTAAAAAGGAAGGAGCTACACACACACACACACACACACACACACACACACACACACACACATATAACATATAACACTAGAAGCTAGACCACTCAGTGTTGGAATGTGTGTGAGGGAGTCTAACGCCCTGCAGCTCTGTCTTCTTCTCAGCCTGCTCTGGGGACTTTTGTATGGAGGATTTTGAATTCCGGTGATTTACATGAAAATGGAAGACAACTTGACTTACTGATTTTATACTTCCATTAAAGAAAGCAACTATTGCTATAGAAAGTATTCTTATCTTACTTCTTAGTCATCTCCATATGTAGCATAGCTGACTTCTCGGCTCTGATGAACTAGCTCATTTCTTACTTATTATTATTGATTATCTGCACATTATATTAATATATCTGCACATATAATTAATTATCTGCACATTCTATTTATTCTCTTTTTTTTTTTTTAACATTTACCACAGTGGAAATTGTGCCATTAACTCTTCATAGGTAATAACATCATAGAAAAAGATATCTGATTTTCAGGTTTGCTCTGGAAAACACGAAGAAGAAGCATTTATACACACAGTCCATTGCAAAAACACAGCCCAATGACTTATTCCTGTCTTTTCACAGATGCTATTTTTTCTGTGTTGCCTCTGGCAGTGAGGACAGTTTGCCGATGGTAGTCTCTCATAACATCATATTTCAAAGTCTTCTTGACATCATTTGCCTTTCTGTCAGTAAATATTAAACCTAAATTCAACTCCAGTCCATAATAATCTTTCAGGTTTAGTTGTTGCAGCTGAAAATTACCAGATCCACAGTCAAACTTCTCAGGCTTTCTTGAAGATGATATGCTCACATGAATAATGTTTGGCTCCCAGCCCACAGGCTGTGGGGTGAAAGAGAGGCATCTCACAAACAAGCCTCAATCCCAAGATCAAAGGTGTGATAGAAGAGAAAAAGAAAGAAAAAGAAGACAGAGAGCATTCCCCCCTCCAGCCACCCCCCCTTCACCTCACCTGTCTATAACAAGAAAAAGATGGTTCAGCTGGTGAGGCGGCTTTGCTCTGGTTGCTTCTGGATTCTGGGCAGACACCATGCCATATTTCCCTCTGGTTGTGCTATTGCTATGTGATCTGTAAGCTGAGGGTGTCTAGGGCAGTGGGTGCTGGTGCTGTGTGTACACGAGTTGGAGCCACATTTGAGTGTAATGGGGACACTTTGTGTCTTCTAAGACGCTGAACTTACATCTGAGTAGTTACCAGAAAGGACTTTGGTGCAGAGAAGCAAGTTCTTCCCATGAATACAAAGGGAAATGGCTGCTTAGTGACTGAACGGACTCGGTAAGTCCAACCAAATCTATTCACTTCTTCTCTTCGACCCTCAACTTGCAGCTTTATTCGGAAGCAGGTATTGCTGAGAGTCTGCGTGTACTCCCATGGGACATGAACAGGCCTCAGGCCATGCCTCAGTTTTATACATTGAAAAGCTTCATGCTGCTTTCTCTACTTTCTCTTTGATTTTGCAGTTAGAGGATTGCAGCTCAAACACACGTTTTGAAGAAGTCAGAGCTATATCTCAGACTCCTACAGATCCTCCATCTATGATGAAGTATTTTTGTGACAGACACTCCAAATGAGAACAGTCACCAAGATGTCAGCATCAGTAAGCTTCTTACCACTAGCAACTAAAAAAAATGCATTGCTCAACATAGCTTTTCAAGGGAAAGATATTTTAAAAAACCTTTTCAAAATTATTTTTAAATGTTTGTAGGTTGTCTATGTCTGCATGTGGGGTTACATGCACACGAGTTTAGGTACCTGAGGATCCCGGATGCATCCGATCCCCTGAAGCTTGAGAATGAGGTGCTAGGAATCAAGCCTTGGTCCTTTGACAGAGGAGTAACTCTTCTTAATCACTAAGCCATATTTCCAAGCCCAGAATCCCTTAATTTTAAGATTAAGGGACCCATCACAGTTTACTACTGATTTTAGTTGATATCCTATTTGAAACTGTGAAACTTTGGTTGCGTGGTCCACTTAGCAATTTTCTTTAGTGGTGTAAATAATAACTATTGTTAGAAACGTAAGTTAATTTTTATGCATCAGTGTGCTGTGATCTAAAGGAGTTTATACTCCTAATTTGCATGTTGAAGACCTAATGCCTAAGGTAATGGTGTGTGATGCAGGACATTGGTAGCTGGTTTGCTCAGAGGGAGAAGCCTTCTCTACCTGCATCCATACAGTAGGAACACCAAGAGTCCTGTGCTTGCTGAGTCCATTATGAGAGGTCACGATGAAAAATATGTGTGAAGTAAACCACTAGCTTATCAGCCTTGACTACAGTGGACCGGCTTTCCATTTTATGATACTCTGTTGCAACAATTCAAAAATACCAAGACAGGGCAGAAACATAGGGTTGTAGAAATGACAGCGGTAAGTGCAAGGTCAACACTGATGTCTATGCGGTTTTTTAATTAAGCAATGCTAATTTAATTAGAGATGTAAATATAAGCGATGGATGAGGCTAAACTGGGTTAGTCTTTCCAGACGGCAGTGGAGAACTGAGAACATCTTCTGTGGTAAGAACGCTGACACCAGCTAACCTCCAGATTGGTTCACTGTGTGTCCACTCTCTAGCTAAAACTCCAGCCTGAGAACAAAGTGCCAGAGTATTTACATTCCAAGGACTGTACTATGTTATGTCCTTATTTGGAGAAAAAGTAGAAACAATCAAAGAGATAGACATGTAGGCTTCAAAGAGGCCAGATAGAGTGCTCCAGGAGAGTGTGAGCTTTCCGTGGCTCTCACTGTGGACAGGTAGAAGAAAGTCTGAGAACTTAGGCTCAGTTTTACCACAGTGCAGATTGGGGGCAACACTGGGTTTTTCCCAAGCAATGATAGTGGTGACCTGATGGTGGTGGATTCATGGGGATGAGGAAAAAGAAATAATGGTGGTAGTGGCAGTGGTGGGGCAGGCAGTAGCTTTGCATTTGGTGACACAAGGAGTGGTATCCAGGCCATGAATTAAAATGAATCATTCTCTTGACATGTATTAGTCTAAATGGAGACTCCAGATTATGTTTATCAAATATTTATTACAATTAACAGGGGGCAGAAAACTGCTTCATCACAAGATCTAAAAATTAAGAAATTTCCCTGTCCTCTGGGAAATTCCTCCTGCCTTGGGAATGGCTGGTTGATTGTTGTTCTTTGTCCCCAACACTCCATACAGGCATTTCCAAAGCTGCTTGGTGCTGGAATATTTATTTTTGTGCTCACCCCCCTCTGAGTATACACTGAGATCCTCCTCATCAACCCAGTGGCCTACAGTATGAATTTCACAAAAGCTTGGAGATGGAAGGAATGGGTAAACCTCATTTTTTAAAAAATATTTTTTTCTATTAACTTCTGTCATTTATTACATCCCCTTCCTCAGCCTCTCTGCCCCCTCTATCTCTATCTCTATCTCAGATCTATCTTCCCTCCTCCTCCCTTCAGAGAAGAGCTGGCTTCCCAGGGACATCAAACAAACAAGGCACAAACAAAGCTACAGTAAGATCATGAACCTCATATTTCAAGTTGGTCTAAATGACACAATTATGTTCTATCATGGATGACAGGTACATGTGGTACCTTCATTTGCCTTTTCCAAGATAAAAATCCTGAGACTTAGAGAAATAGGGAGGCCTGTTTTTAAAATGTAGCATTATGTTGTCCTTTTCACCTTCTGAAGAAGACACAAAAGCTATCATCCAGCCAATCCTGGCATTACTCTGCCAAGTTCACAACTGCCCCCTTCTTGTTGTGGTATTTGACTACACCACCTTACCATACAGAAGAACAGGGAATCTAGTTGAAGACTTGGAGATCTGAAATTCGGCCCATACAAACTTTATAGATTTCTGTGCTTCAGAGTGTCTCAGCGCTCAAGCTAACATATCTGTAGCTTCACTTTAAAAAGACAATTGATTAGAAATAAGATGCTACAGAATGAAGATACTTTTCTAAGGGTTATTAGTTTTTAATGTTAATTGGAAAGTTGAATGTGACTTTTTCTTGCATGTGATTTTGTTAGATCTTACAAAATTAAGTTTTTAAATTTATGAAATCCTTCCTAACAGAAATGCCAAACTGCCCTGAAGAAATGCCTTTCTAGGCTGGAGAGAGGACTCAGTGCTTAAGGCACTGGCTGCTCTTGCAGATCTAGGGTTTCAGTTCCCAGCGCCCCATGGTAGTGCACAAGCACCTGTCACTCCAGCTCTGGAGGACCCAATGTCCTCTTCTGGCTCCATGGGTATAGTCACATTGGAGACGCACAGATAACAAGTAAAATACCTATATGCACAAAAAATAAAATGAAAACTCTCCTTTCTAATACTATGTTCATTCTGTTTATACATCATTTGTTTATATCTATCTATCTACTATCTATCTACTATCTATCTATCTATCTATCTATCATCTATCTATCATCTATCTATCTATCATCTATCATCTAAGTATATGTATCTATTGTTATCATATATCTATCATTTAATGTATCTACCATCTATAATAATCTATGTATCTACATATTGCAATCTATCATGTATCTATCATCTATTTAACTACTACTATTATCTATCATTTAAATCTATGTATCTATTGCTATCTATCATCTATCTGTCTCCATCTATCTATGCGTCTATATATTGACATCTATATCTATCTTTTATCTATCACCTATCTATATCTATGTATCTATATATTGCTATCTATCATCTATCTACCTATCTACGGCTATCAATCTGTCTACCTATCATCTATCAGTTTTATTTTCAAGTTTATGTCACATAAAATGTAACATTGGGATGAAATATCTCATGTAATTATCTTATTAATCAAAGAACTTGACTAGAAAAGCACTAAGCTACAGACATCACTGAATTGTCTCCTCCAACTACAGTTTAGAAAACTGTTACTAAGTGATCAGAGAAGCAAATGTGTAGCGACTTTCTGTGTTGTATGTACTGCACATCCATGTGGTTTCAGGGATATGTTGTGAGTAGCTAAATATTACCACATGCAGACATTTTTTGGAAATGTTTGTGTATCTCTGGTAAGAAAGGGCTACTACCATCCTTATCTCTAAACTCTACTGAAGTCATAGAGAAATGGAATTTCGATCTCTAGCATTTTTGTGTGTGATGACTGTCTCGTCAAGATATAATTTCAGATGAATTACCAAACTTTTCAGAAGACAAGTGGAGACAAAATGTAAAATAGTGAGTAACAGCGTGTATTCCTGTCACTGTGTTTACTGATAGTAAATGTGGAAATTGAAGCCATTGCTTTCACTCACTCAGAGCCAGGCCACATGCACACCTCCTCCTTCCATCCCTCCTTCCATGCTCTTCCTCTGTATCTTCCTCCTTGCTTCTCTCTCATTTCCCAGTCCATTCCCAGCCTTATCTCCTCTACCTGCTCGCTTTAGCCTGCCCCTCTCTTACTCCCCTGGATTTGTCTCTCCACGTCTAATAAATCTCATGATTCTCTCACTGGAAGAATCCAGGAAGCCAAGAAGCAAATAACTGAATATGGGAAGAAATGAGGAAGTGGAAGGGCCACCACTCCTGCTGGGGATACATTCCCCTGGGAGCTGAGCTGCAACACTGAAGAAGAGGAGAGCCCAAGTAGAGCTGTTACACTGTAGCATTCCAGCTCAGCCAGGGATATCCTCGTCAGGGCTGCAAGGCATCTACTGAGAAGGCTTCCTCTCTAGAACCATGTGGTTCCTAGCCTCCTGTACCTCAGGATTCCCTTCCACTGGAACACCCTGGGCTCCTGAGTCTCAGGATACCTTTCCATCCCAGCAGGACAGCAAACATAGTTTGTATTAGAGAAGCTCCTGTTTTTGTCTCCATGTGATGATGGTCACATCCCGATAACTTTGGAAGACTCTTTCTAGCTGGATCTTGTCAGGCCACGAAATCAGACTTGATTGTCTTGTGAGTGAATGAATGATGCCATGAGAACATTCCAATGAGACATTTTCAGTTTGTTGTCAGTCAGAGTTCTCTAGAGGAACTGTACTGATGGAATTTATCTGTCTGAATGTCTATCTACAGGATTTAATATAGTGGCTTACAGGTTATGGTCCAGTTAGTTCAACAATGGTTGCCCTACCAACAGAAAATCTGAGAATCCAGTAGTTGTTCAGTCCATGAGGCTGATGCCTTAGTTGGGCTTCGGTTTATGTCAGAATCCTAAAGTAGGCTCTAATGCCAGGGAAGAAATGGGCTTGCCAGTGAGGAGAGTGAGGGCAAGCAGGAAAAGAACAAAGAGCTTCCTTCTTTCTTGTCCTTTACACAGGCGGCCAACAGAAGGTATGACCCAGATTAAATGTGGCTTTTTCCACATCAAAACACCTGGATTAAAAGTAGGTTATTTTATCTCAAAAGATCCAGATTAAGGGAAATGAAGGGAAAGAGGGTCAGGGGAGTAATAGGTGGTGGGGGGGGGTGCTGGAAGAACTGGAGGAAGGGAAAGCTGTGGTTAGGATGTATTGCACAAGAAGAATCTATTTTTCAATTAAAAAAAAATACCTCGTAGGTGTAGCCAGCTGCTTGGGTCTTGCTTAATTCTAGCTGTAATTGTGTTGACAACCAAGAATAGACATCCTGCAGCCTTTTAAAAGAATCTCCAATATATGGCAGTGTGTTTCTGAAAAGCTACTGGTCTGGGAATGAGTTCATCTGGACAAAAGAGCCCTAACAGGACACCTTGTGTTAGTCATATGCAAACTATCAAGCTTTGTTACCACATTGCAAGAGCAGAATTGTGAGAAAACAAGAATTTTTGAGTACACACACTGCCTCATTGTAATGTAGATATATACAATTTCAGAAAAGAAAAGAAGAAAAAAAAAACCTCACTCCTCACTCAAAATGTAATGGAAACACAAAACCATCTTCCTTCTTGTCAACATTCTGAAGAATTTGACTGAAGATGTCCCAAACATGAGCCTGTTGTCTAACAACAGGAAAGATGTATTTCCAGAAACAAATTTGATTCCAAAAAAAAGGTCTGTTTTTCTCCATGTCAGCACAGAGAGCAGGTGCTGCCTTCAGATTAATTAAGTCACAAGATGTTCCTCATGCTAAAATCGGAGCAAAGGAAAAAGAAACAGAAATGGTGGGTTTGCATAGATGCAATTACATTTATTTATTTATTTATTTATTTATTTATTTATTTATTTATTTATTTATTTATTTAATTTGAAATTACCCAGAATACCATATGCCTGACTTGTAAGCTTGTCTTCCAGGCCATGGACTGCAGTGGGACTTGATGTATGTGAATTTTGTTTTGTAAAGGACAACAGCATGAAACAGTTTCAAGTCTCCACCAACCATTTCATAAGGAGTCTGTTAAAAATGAGCTATTGACCTTGTTTTTGCCAGGTCACTTGTCAAACTGTGTTGCAGGGAGATGTGGGGTTTCCAGGCAACCATTGTCTACATCAATGAAGCTACTTAGAAAGCTACACAGGCAGTTCATTCTATGGCCCTGTTATGGTTTTTAGAACAATCAGGAAACCTTTGTTCTCTATTGTTACCCTGTTGCAGTCTTCAAGGATTATTTTCTAAGACCCTTTTCTAAACTAAATCCCCACACTCTTAGGAATCCTCCCGGGCTTTCAATGCTTGTTTAAACACAATTCTGAGCTGCAGGAGGTGTGAATCAGCCTTGGTTAGTGTAAAGTTAACATTTTGAGTGTTAAAAAGGTCAAAATTAATGAAGCTAGAGAATTCCCAGTTTGACCAAGTAACTCCCTAATGCTTTTAGTAATCCACTTGAAAGAAAGGAAGAAAGCATCTGGGTGGACCACACATTTACTGTGGCTCTGCAATCGCCAACTTAGAATCAGTGGCCTCCCCAGTCCAAGCAGCCTGTCAGCTGCTCCTGAAACAGAGGCTCAACATTCTGCATCACTGTCCTGGAATGTGGGTGAAAAAGTCTCATCTGTCCACGTTCCTTGTTGTTCATGTTAAATAGCTACTTCACTAACAGTAAATGTTCCCAGAGCACAATCCAAAGACTTTCTCCCTAAGGATTTTTTTTTAAAGCAAATACCCCCAAATGCACTTAACTTTTTAATTTTTTTTTAACAAAGTAGGCCCATGAGGTGATGTAGCCCTTGCAGTCTTTTTAAACCCCTTTTCATGTGCTCCAGACTATCGAGTGATGGTTTGTGAGATACACAAGCTAAAGTTGTTAGAATAGAGAGACTGTAGAATATCAGATATGTGAATAACCTAGATTTTGGTTTGTCAATTACTAAGCGATTATATTATTAAAGCTCAAATACCATTAATTTATTTAATTTGACTGTTGTTTTGAGTCAGGGTCTCATTATGTAGACCACTCTGGCTCTGAACTCACAGAGATCTACCTGCTTCTGCCCCCTGAGGGCAAGGAATAAAGACATATATTCAGCTGCTTTAAAATACCTTTATATCACATCTCTTGAGGACACGTTTTATTGTAGTGAATATGCCTGTGTTATTTATTGACCCTCAACTTAGACCACCAGACCTGGATGTACAGGGGGTCTCTGAACCTTTCCTGGCATTTGAATTTGTTCAAGTTTTGTATAAAAGATGTGGAACCTCTGTAAGATATAGCAGCAACGACCCCTATATATCATGCACAATTCAGCTGGATTCCCTTTACCCCAGAAGCATTGGTTTATTAATTTCAGTGTTCTGACCATGGAGGTGTTTGTTTTTGGACAGTTCTGTTTTCTATCTATAATTCTTTCCCATCTCCTTTAATAGGGAACTAATATTCTCACTCCATATATACACGAACTCATGTTTTCCATGCCTTCTGAAGTAAAGTGACATCTATAGAATTTGTATTACATTTGAGGACAAAACATAGATATATTCCCCCATATTGCATATAGGATGTATTTAAGCCTCACACTTCACTGGACCATTGGAAAACAAAAGGGTAGCTTATAGTCAATAGACACATATACAAATAAATCTATATATTGGTGTACAAATGGGAATATATGGCTAGGTGTTTGAGTCCTTTCTTTTCCTCTTCCGAGTCTATTATCGAGCGACACACACTGGAGAGGTGTGCACTCCACCTGTGGCTCCAGTGATTCATTTAGTAGATAGGCTATTTCCTAGAACATGGAAACTACAGTGGTGTTTTCTACCTCAGATTATTTTATGATATTGTGAAAACCAAGGCACTGATGTCTGGTGAGTGTCCTTGTAAGAAATGAAGCATTGTGGTCCATTTCAATATGCTCTGAATGCACTTAAAGCTCACCAAAATTTCAGGTAACAACTTGGGGTCGATCCCATGCACAGGCACCAAACACTGACACTGTTACTGATGCCATGTTGTGCTGGCAGACGGGGCCTAACATGGCTGTCCTCTGAGAGGCTCTACCAGCATCTGACTGACACAGATGCAGATACTTACCAGCCAACCATTGGACTGGAAGAGTTAAGGAAGGGATTGAAGGAGCGGAAGGGGATTACAACCCCATAAGAAGAACAAATATTAACTATCTGGACCCCTTAGAGCTCCCAGAGGCTAAGCCACCAACTAAAGAGCATACATGTTCTGGTCCTTGCCCCGCCTCCCTCCCAGCAAATATGTGACAAAAGACTGCCTTTTCTGGCCTCTGTGGGAAAGGATGTGCCTAATCCTATAGAGACTTGATGCCCCAAGGAAGGGGGATACTGAGGAGGGGTGAGGCTGTGTATATGTGAGAGGCGGTGGCTGGGGGAACACACTCTCAGAAGCAAGGGAGATGGAGCATGGGGTGAAAAACTCTGGGAGGTGGGACTGGGAAGGGAGCCACCATTTGGAATGTAAATAAAAAATAATTCAATAAAACTAATTTTATGTAAGCAGGAAGCCCAGTTACCACTTTTTCTAGCCACTGGTTGCCTGGCACGTCTACCTTAGGGATGAGAATTACAGTCTACGATGTGAGTTATGAGATGTCTCAGGAAGGAGGGGAGAACCTAGAGCTCCTGGATACATACTAGTTGAGGCTCTGAGTTATATGGAGTACGGAACTAGGTAAGGTGTAAACATGAATGCAGGGTGGGAATTAGGATTGGGCGCTGCTGATACTGGATGATCAGAAAGATCATACCTCCCTCAAGCACCCAGCCAAGGGAAGAGAGAGCAGAGTGTTGTGATTAGAGCCTATCAGAGCTGGTTCCCATCCGTGCAGAATGTTAAAATAAACTTCTCTAATTAGACCACTGAGTGTCCAGAGCTCTTACTGTGAAGTGAGGATCTCAATTCTGACAAGATAGAGCATAAGGTGAGGTGTTATGCCACTGGGATTGTCCTGAGGTAGGTGGATCTCTTGTTCTTGCGTCAGGTGGTGCTTCTCCAAGGTAGCATGGATGCTACCTTTTGTCTACAGACACCTTTAGTTTGATCAACAGTTTGGTATGTGGATACCTAAACCCTTTCTGTAAATTTAGAGTCATCTGGTGAAGAAAGTGTCTGTAAGCATGGACCTCCAGATCAAGGACATCTGATCTAGTATTTGGACATCTTAAATGTACTATTCTTGGAATTGTGTTCCCTTGGGATCCTTACTTTTCTTCTCAATAGCTGACATGACTTTTTATTTCCTCATATACGCAGATAATATTGACCTGTAGGTGTTCTGACCTTCTGTATTCTTTATGCCTTGTTCCCGGGCTTCATATATGCTGATTCTGTTTCCGTTATGTAATTGAATTCAGGACAAACATCCAAAGGATAAGAAGATGAATCAGAGGAGGGTCTGATATTTTACTGTGTTTCACTTTTTGTGAGATAAGAAGTTTGGTGTATGCTTCCCAAAACTGCAGTAACACCCATATTTATAAGAAGCCTATTAAACCAATTTAATGTTTTGATTGACCTTTTACATAGTTACAATTTATTTTTAATAAGTATTTTTGATGTGTCTGTGTATATGTCTCTGTGTTTCTGTGTATGTGTGTATGAATGTGTGTATGTTTGTGTGTTTGAGTGTGTGTGTATGAATGTGTGTTTATGAGTGTGTGCATGGATATCTGCACATGAGTGCATTACCTGTAGAGGACAGAAGAGGGCATCAGATCCCTTGAAGTTGAAGTTACAGTCAGTTGTGAGACATCTATTTGTGTGCTAGAAATTGAGCTTAGATCCTTTGTAAGAGCAGCAGTAAGAGAATGTCCAGCCACCTCTCTCTCCAGCCCCAACCTTTCCATCTCTCCAGCCTCAACCTTCTGATTAATTTTGTTGTGATCACAGATAGGCAGCCTTACATAAGAGGGATTAAATCAATCACTCTTGTGGAATAGACTCATTTATATATTGTAATATCCACAGAGCAGGCTTTTCTTAGAAAGCAAGATGTGGGAAATAAATTGTATTTAGATGCCCTGAGGGGTGTGTATATTTTTGTTGCTTTATCCCCATCTTTTTAAAGAAGCCACAGACTTGTATAGGCATTTGGATTGTCAGTTTGCCAGATCATTGGATTTTACCCTCCAGGCTCTACCAGAGACATGTCCCATTTCACATAAACTCTTGAAACAATATGTATCTCCAAAAAGTTAAGTTTGGACAAATGTTGTGCATGTTGTCAGACCTTTAGGGAACCGTAACAGATCCAGATTGTAGCCCTTGAGAGCCATGGAATTCAAGTTCTCACACTGTGTTACCATGAAGTACAGGAGAGACAGGAGACAATGGTAGAGCAGGCCTAAGCTACCATGTCTTTGCTTCTCAGACTAAAAGAGTTTAAAATGAGTCAAGTACATATTTTAATTGATAAACTGACTTTATATTCACCTATTGGAAACAGTACAACATATTTTACATCAGATTATGAAATATGGATGTTTTACTAAAGACAGGAAGGGCGTTTTCCAGTCTTTAAAGTAAGTACATTTCAGAGGATCTTAAGGCAATACCATTTATCCATATTCATATCTATTGAAATACTGTACACCCACACACTTCAATAAATAGTTAGAAACCTGACCTCTTTTTAAAATCATTTCTGGATTTCAAAAAAACAATTTTTATTGAAAAGATTAAATAGGTAACTTTCAGCTGTGTTACAAAGCTAAGCACAATGGGTAAATTAACAATTATTCAGTAATTTGATCAATACCATTTATTGACTTTGACAGTTCAGTTGCTCAGAGTGCTCAGACTTCACAGATTGGGGTACTTCTCTATATGTGTGCAGTTTTGTCCTGAATTAGCCACGTGATTCTTAGCTTTCCAGTCTACTTTCTAGACACAGCATAAATGTTATGAGAAGACGATGTTTCAGTGAAGCTGTGAACCTCAAAGTAACTTTATGTTTGAAATGTTCTCTCTCAAATCTCAGTGTCTGCAAAAAGCACTCAGTACTGTGGCCTGGGCAGTGCCAATCATTCAATAAATTCTGCCCAGCAGGACCACAGGGCATAGCAGGACTTAGGTTTAGAATAAGATCATTGGGAAAAAATTAGGCCATTTGCAGTTAAACCAAGAACACAGCCCAACAGGCTTATCAGCAGAAGATTCCAGCTCCCCCTACTCTCCCTCCTAGTTCTCTTCACTTCCTTCAGTCATTTCTGTTTATCTCCCATATTCTTTTTTCTCTTCTTCTTTTTCTCATCCTCCTTTCTCTATCATCATTTTCTTTCCTTCTTTCTTTAAAAATTCAGGGGCAACAAAAAGAATCCCACAAATGGATATTGTGGAAAACATAACGCTGAAATGAATAGCTAAAGAAAATTGTTGTAAATCAAAAGATAAATTAACTTCATAAGACTGCTATTCTGAAATTGCAACAATCTTGTACAGTCAGGACTGATAAAATGGAGTAATCAGACATTTCAGATGCCCGTCAATGTAAAATCACCTACTTGAACATTATATGCAATACATTCACACAAAAAAGCAAATACTGTAGCCTTATTTGAACAATACTGAACTCATAAATACTCATGGTTTCACTCTGTCCAGGCGCCTAAGGACTATGCTGCCGTAATACAGAAAAACATAGTGGATGCCTCCTCTATTAAAATGTCACTCAAGAAAGTCTCTTCTAACATAAAGGCAAATACATGTAGCTACTGAGCTATGACTGTCCTTTGTCACACTCTATGGAAAAACACCGGACTCCACGAATTCGGAATCATGACAACACTTAGAACTAATTATTTGGTTCATCTGTATTTTATACCTCAGTTTACCTCACATGTACCCTACACACCTTACACAGAGGAGGCATTTTTAACTCTAGGGAAACGTCACTGTATAATACGCATTCTCCAACTGCTTCTCTCCCCAAACAGCGGTTCAGGTGGCCAACACTCCATGGTAGCACCGCTATCTCTAATAAAGTAGGTTATTGTGGAGTGTGCTACTTTAAAGCTGCAATACAAAGAAAAAAAAATTCTGTTGTTTGCTCACTAATTCCACAAGAACACTTTTAGTAGCAAATCACCTAGAAATTTAAATGCCATAATTTTCAAAATTCACTTTTAATAAATCAATCAAAATGACATAAATTTATTACAGCTAGTAAATTTCATAGCATTATGCCACATTATTGCCATTTCATGGGAAGACTATGTATTTATGTCTCCTCACTTATGATTCATTTTTCCTAATTAAAATAGATTTATGGTGTCTTTTGGGTCTAAACTTTGTTTAGGGAAAAAATTAAAAAATTTAAAGCCATCCTTCTAGGGCAAAACATGAACTATCTAAAATAATCACTGTAAAAGTCCTTGTGTGTAGTTTTGAGCATAGGTCTTTAGTTAGGGTGTGCTGAAGGTCACTGTAGAAACCTAGGCGTGCTAAAATTGGCAACTTCATCAGACCTGAAAAATGGCTTTCAAGGCTCTGGTCTTGCTTTGGTCAAAAGCAAGACCATGAGCCTATTCCTGTAATATAGTAGTTAGACTAACAGCATTTTCCTTCAAAAAATGTAGTTTTGTTTTTTTAAATAGAAAAAATGTAATATTCACAATCATTGAGTGATTAACATATCCCATGTCGCCCTCCTTCTGGTGTGTCCATTTGGTTGCATCTCATGTGTGTCCTGTAAGATGCAGTGAAGCATGGGGAGTCTTCAGTTTTGGCGTCAGTTTGAGTGGTAATGACTAGCAAGATTTTGGTGGAGAATTAGTTACTTCGGGGCTGATCGGCTGTGCATAGACGCACAATATTTTTTAAAACACATTTTGGGATTTTTTAAAGAACATAAGATGCATTCCTATCAACCAAAGGACGGGAAAATCAGATGGAAAGTCTGCAGGGTTTCTGTCACAGTAACTTACTGATGTCAAAGCCTAATCTGAGCACTAACAGCCTCTCGTCTCTTGGGTGATAGGGCTGCAGTTCATGCAGAGAATCCGTGTTAGGGTATCAACTTGAACAG
Organism: Rhabdomys pumilio; assembly: GCA_030674055.1. Lineage (NCBI taxonomy): Eukaryota > Metazoa > Chordata > Mammalia > Rodentia > Muridae > Rhabdomys > Rhabdomys pumilio. The sequence continues at coordinate 2,234,409 of JANHMN010000001.1, forward strand.
TGCAGGAGACTGATGCTTTACCAGGGGTCTCTAGAACAGGTTGTGCTGTCCTGCGATGGGTTATGCTTTCCCACAGTGGCATTGATATTTAACCTGAACTTCAATCATGTTATTAAATTGTTTTGTCATGAAACTTAGATGCTGTGGGCAAAGTTCGCAGGCCCCATGGGTGATGACAAGACACAGCCTAATAGCTTCTTGGCCCCGCAAAATGGGGTGGAATTTAGCTTATTGATGTAAATTACTTTTTTTTTTTTTGCTTCCAAATTGCAAGGTTTAGGAAAATATTATGTATTTGTCAGAGACAAAGAGATTATTTTATGAAGGCACACCCATGCTGAAATTAGAAGGAGAAGCATAGCGAGTTATATTACAAGGCTCATTTCCAAAACCTGGATGTCATGCGAGCAGGGACATCTAGTTATGTGTTATATTTTGAAGAAATGATCTGAAGGCAATATTATTTGAATTTGTATCAAAAAAGAAAAAAAATGCATCTTTGTAAATGTGGGTTGACTCTTACTGAAACAGGGCACGGGACCCTTGTATTGCAGCCTTAAAGAATCATGGGTTCACTGCAATATTTGTTATGTAAACTACAGCCGGAAGCCTAGCAGACCACGACTGAATGCTTTTGAAAAGTTGTAGATTACAAACATGAAATCACAATTAATATCCTCTAAAATAAGTTCAGACCTTTCACATCTTAAAAAAGGGACAATGTGCAGTGCTTCACAAGGTCGTGTGTCTAACCAAAAGGAGAGAATGAAAGTATTTACACAGCCAGCGATTCCACAGACAAAAGGCGTCACCCGCGTACAGACGGCCGATTGTATCCCACGCTGCTTCAACCTAACTGCACCAGATTGGATCCAGCCATCAGCACTCCCAGAGACTCCTTAAAAGCCTTTCATGGGTCTTTAGATTCATTGTAGGATGGCATTCTTCAGGTAAAATATACTGATGACAGAAGATAGTGTCAACGCAAGGCTCCAGCAGGAGAGGAGGTCGCAGGCACTCCCAGTAATTCCATACTGGGCTGTGCTTGGAGCTGGAAAGGAATAGAAGAGAGTCAGTCAAATATATGTCTCCTCTTCTGGTATTCGTGACAATATCCAACTGGGGTGGTGCAAGGGGCAGAAACGGCTAGCCTCATTGGGCCTATTAGGATTAACTTCTGGAGGTCAATTTTCTCAAGGCAAAAGAGCTGTGATAAACTACACCTGGCAGAGCGGTGGTGTATACTGGAGATGAGCTTCTGGACCCAATAAGGTCCACAGATACTCTTACTCCTCTGATGTGTACTGTAATTATTTGCATTCATGGGCAATGTTCACTTCTGCATACATTTGCGAAGCTTTCATCGAACAGACAAATACTATAGCAAACGCTGAAAAAACAAACAAACAAACAAACAAACAAAAGTAGATCTTCCTTCTCAAGAACTTTGTTTTATATGTGTGTGAGGACATTTAAACAACTGTATCACAATACCATACAACACTAGAATTAAACATGCAAATTCTGATCGAAAAACTATCATATGAAGTTGCCTGGACAGGAGAGAGTTGCTTTCACAAAGTTTTATTACAGGGAACGACTCTTTGATTCAGTAAGTAACATGGAAGAAGCATTAGCAAAGAGACTACAGGCAAAGTGCTGGAGTCTTGGGTGTAGATTAGCCTTGATGGGCTGAAGGGGCTGGATTGAAACTGAAGCTCCAGGCAGGTAACCACAGGACTTGTAATGGAAAGAGTTCACATCTTGACAAGAACTTAGTATAGCTGAATGTATATATTAGTAATGTATAGGCTGCATGGATACATTAGAAAGCATAGCTTAACACACAGATGCCCTGAAGAGTCACCAGGCTTAGGGTGTGGCCATTGTCTTGCCACATAGGTCTACTGCAGCTCTTGGTAGGTAAGGTTGTTTGTTGCTGAGGGCTGCATGGATCATGCTGTTCCTGAAATTAAGGATTTCCAGTACTCACACTGGTTTGGGACTGATTCTTGTTCATCACAATATAATAGTAAGAACAACACACCCGCCAGCTTGCTTCTAACTACCTCCTGCTAATGAAACCTGCATTTCAAGTCCTATGTTCTTGTTGAAACTGAATCCTGTAATAAAGACATACATTTCATGCCTAAGTCTACAACTCAAATCCAGGAGCAGTGTCTATGGCTCTAAACTTGAATCACCAGCAGAACAGTTTGGACAAAAGCTTCATAAAGGACTAGGTCACCATGTAACAAGATCAATAATTATGTTCGGATATTTGTAAGAAATTATAGGAGATGAGGGAGACACTGGCCCCCATGGTGGGAGAGGTATTCAGTGGACCTCAGTGTTGGAGCTGCAATATTTTTTATTTGCTTTATATCCTGGTCTCTCTCCTCCCTCAATTGTCCCCTAGCCCATCTCCCCTCTCCTTCTCCTCCGAGAGGGTGATCCCCCACTCCTCAACCCTCCAGTATCCTCCGACCCTGGCACATCAAGTCTCTGCAAGGCTAGGTACATCCTTTCCTACTGATGCCAGACAAGGTAGTCCAGTTAGGGAAACATATTACACAGACAGGCAATAGTTTTAGGAACAGCACCCCTCCAGTTTGGTCTTACAAAGTTGGCTCTCTTCTGAAGCAGGACACAAGTAGATGTCCTGGATCATAAACGGGTGTACTTTTTTTTTTTTTTTAATCCAGTAAGTTTTTACGAAACTAGGCATCAAAGAAAATATTAAGTGACAGGAATATAATGGTAAGTGCAGTAGACATGGCCCTGTGGTTACTTAATTCTACACAATCCCATATAAACTTCTCTTTTACTGTCTCTTAGCAATGCCATTTTCATTCTAAAACTCCATCTTGTCTTCAACTCATTTCACTTTTTTTTAAAACACAACGAAATGTTACCAATCATATATTTTTAAATTAACTAGTTTACAATTAAAACAACATATTTTTAAATACTCTAGGTGTCACATGTGTTGTTTTACTTGTGAATGAAACCATAGCATAATTCTCTCCAGTATAAAACAGTGTCTACCTGCCTCCTCATCCAGAATAGCTACCATCAGAAAGGCAAAAATGGAGGGCAATTAGCCAAGGACTTCGAGGTCTCATTCCTAACTTCACATGTTCATGTCCCCATTTACACCTCAGAGCAAGCTCAGAATCTCTGCCTCTGCCTCTGCTTTTTTCTCTGTTGGTGCTGGGATTGAAGAACAAAAAGCAACATACAGACAAAGATATGTAGTCTTGATTCTCTCCTTCAAGAATATTTTGGTACTGGTGAGATGGCTCAGAGGGTAAAATCTCTTGCTGCCAAGGCTAAAACATAAGCTTAGTCTCTGGGATCTACATAGTAAAAGGAGAGAACTGACTCCTGTAAATTGTGCTCTGATCTCCACGCTTAATTTGTGAAATGGGAATGCTTACTCATACTGTATGTGTGCACACATGCACAAACAAATAAATAAAATAATATAAAGTAAGGTTTACTGCCATTGCCCAGTGACCTTAAAATGTCTGTATAGAACACACCTAATATTATTAATAATGAGGGCAGGGGCTTATTGAATACATTTTAGAGGACACCCAGGCTTTGTCTTACACAGACTCATGCTGGTCAGACTTCCAGCAGATCACACAGACAACACACAGCACGTCCTGCATGTCATAAGACTGTAAAAGACACTGAGTAGGTCAACCAGTGCTAACAGTGATCTAATTCTGTTGGATCACCCAGGCAGGGCTCCTCTGAGGTAGTGAAGGGTGCTGCAGCTTGCTAAAGAGATAGTTAATTAGAGACTGAGCTGGGTTGTGGGAAGGGCTCTGATTTGACTGAGAAGCCACTGAGGGGTTGATCTGTTAAAAATGATCCTTTGACAACTCTAGACTTGACAAATTTACTGAAGGGAGCAAGAGCCCAAGGCAATTTAAACCTAAAACCTTTGGGATTTCCAGTGCCTCCTGGGGGAAGCCTATGCTCCTCCCAACCCCCTCACTTCTTTCTCTTTCGTTCTTTCTCTTGAGGGTAAGGGGACAGCTGTATTCAGGATCATATGCCTGTTTTCTGGTTACAGCTGATTCAGACACAAACCGTGCCACTCAGGCTTTTCTTCTGAATACGTGGGCTGTCCTATCACTCCACAGCATGTGCAGAGGCTTCAGAACTCAGCCTGCACCCTGATGCCCTCCTCCACATTGAATGCCAAATGCCACTTCCTGTCCCCCTCAGATTTTCTGCTCATTCATGCCCCTTCCACAGAACAAGCACATTTACTTTATTTCTAACCTACATGGATTAAACTAGTATTTTAACAAAAATATTCTCTACCTTATCTTACAAAACCACCACCACCACCACCACCACCACCACCACCACCACCACCACCACCACCACCACCACCACCAC
>JANHMN010000001.1:2238837-2263302 GCA_030674055.1 Rhabdomys pumilio
ACCACCACCACCACCACCACCACCACCACCACCACCACCACCACCACAACAACAACAACAACAACAAAAAACAGCAACTCTTTGTGTTTGACTTTGTGGCTTCTTTAGATTTTATTTTAAATAGGTTCCATTAGCCTGGCTAGTCATCTCTCCATACTGCAAGTGTGGCCTGTTCTGCTGTAGAGTCCCTGTTTGACATAGATACCAGCACGTGGGGTTTTTAGAGAGCTACCTTAGGCTGACTACTCTTCAGGCAGGAAGGGAGGTGCCCAGCCTGCATGGTGTATGAACCTGGAGTCTCTCCTGGTTGTGGACAGAGATGTGACCTAGGTTCTAGCTCATCTCACAGTGCCTGATTTCAGTGATCACTCCCAATCACACTGGCTAAGTCTGATTCAAATGGCCACTGCCAATCACACGGCCTACTTTGTGTTATTTCCAACCTCGGTAGTTTCTCCTTGTATTGCTCCGGTTTTTAGAAAGGAGCAAATGTAACCGTAAAATACTTAGTTTTGGTTCAATATCAATTACTAGTTTAGGCAATCTTCTTAACTTACTCAACTAGTCTTGAATGGATGATAAAGGTTCCTCTTGCAACCTTAGGTAGAATTACTTAAGTTATATGAATTCTGCTTCTGCAAGACAAAACTGCCCTCAACTTATGAATTCCTGAGGAAGTTACACCTTAGTGGGAATTGAACAATTTGCACCCAATTAGGTCTCATGCAAAAGAGAATTATTGTTGGGTACACAGAGTAGAGCATACATTAGACATAGAGAAATCATGAACCATTTGGTCGGTCATCTAGACAATATGACTCTGCCTCACTGTAGAAAGTTTGCTCAAAGGATACTTTTCTCCTGTCTTAACCAATATCCACCCTTCACACCACCAGGATGCAGGCATATCTAGAGGTTCTGGTTACACCTGTGTACCACACACCAGGCTAAACCAGGCCTTCCCACACTTAACCTCACATCTGTAGCCCAGCGAGTGACCTTTAGGGTCAGTAGTGTACATCCTGCACTGTGAGATCTTCTCCAGTTGGTGTTAGGGAACCACACTCCTGCAGTAAAGTGACTGTGCTGCAGAGCTAAGACAGCCAAATTTTCAGGGTGCATTGCACTCAGCTCACTATCGTACCTCATCCTGCTCTTGGGCATGTGAGAGATTCACATACCATGTGACACTTTGCAAATAACCCTTCACTTGGCAGAGCATAGCTCAATCTACAATCCCTTCCACAGGGGGGTTCTAGGGTACCTAACAAGGGAATGCAAGGAGACACAAGGCCACTGATTCTGACAGCCTCCTCTGGTGTAGAAGGAATTAAGTTGACTAGTTCATGCTGGTATATTTTTCTTAAATTAAGGGCCTCAGGTCATAGAAAAAACTCCCAGTGCTTCAAATTTTTGTTTGCAAAATGTCCATTCACACGGTTGGCAGCTACATTTTTTTCCTATAGAAATCCTCAGTGTCAGTACTCTCTGTGAGCAACTTACAGGAGGAGAGTTCATCTGGGACAGAGAGGTTACGATTCATCATGGTAAAGAAAGCCTGGGCTCAGTTCCTGGTGCCCAGAGATTGTGGTGGAAGGCAGCTACATGACAGTGCATCAGAAAACAGAGAAACCAAGCAGATTCTGGGAGGTGTAACCTCAAAGGCCTCCAGTGACATAGCTTTGCAAGTAATCAGCACAGTCTTCCTTCCATACAACACCAAAGTAAAGGACAAAGTGCTCAGAGCAGGAACCCGTGGAAGATATTTAGATTCATACCATAACAGATTGTATGTTGTGTTGAAGTGAGGAGTAAGTAGGGAAAAATCACCCATTCCTCTCCATTCCTCTTCCTGAGCACAGAGTTGTCTTCCTAACTTGCTCCTGGCAACTGCTAAGTTATTGAGTGTCAGACCTCTGTCCTTGAATCCCATTCTGCCAACCTTCCTGTTATGTTATCCTGTCTATAGAGCTTTTATTACACTGTGGTTTTAAATTCAAATTCATCTGCATTGTTGCCTTCATTCAGAAATATGTCCGTTTGTAGATGAATACTTTTATCTACACAGAGCCACAGGAAACTCTCTAAGGCCATTACCTCTAATTTGGGATAAAGAGAATTTTAAAAAACAATCAAACCAAAACATAGACAAGCTTCGCTGTCTTCTTCTATCCATTCTAGTCTTGGAAATAACATCTCAGAGTTTGAATTTCTCCACAGCATCCTCCATTTAGGCTCAAGTTTCTGTTTACTCTATTTCCCCCAAACCAGAAGTAATTTATATGGACATGCTAGCTCTGGTGTCAAGTGTCTGTCAGTGTAGGCTGCTTTACATAATCCTAACTAGTTCTGAAACTGGCATGGTCTGGATTTGCAGACCATGCATCTCAGGTTGGCTTGCAAACATTTTCTAAATGTGCCATACATATTTTTCAGTGTGTAAATATATGCCTGAAAAGCAGTCTCCACTGTGCAAGACACACACTTACAAATTATAACATAAATTGTCTTTAGTACTCAGTATATAGGCTTGAGTCTGGGCCTTTAAGTCATTCTCCTGCTAAAAACAAACAAACAAAAAAACCAAAAAAAAAAAAAAAAAAAAACCAAACAAACAAAAGAAGACTTTACAGAGATAAAAATAGAGTCCAGCTTTGTCCCTAGGGATCCCACGACTGAGCTGCGCCTTCACTGCTTGCATGGAAAGAGTTGGTGAAAATTTCAACCAGCAAAGAAAAGGTCAAATTTAAGGAGTTTTAAAGATTCTTTCTTTATACGGTCATGCATTTGGTGGCTGTGAAATTATTTAGGTTACTATATAGTGTTTCTGAACACGGAGCCTTAATGATGACATTGTCTTGCTTATTGTGTTTTATTCTTGGCCTCTTGTGGTAGGATTTTCCAAACCAAAACCGTGTCTTGTTCTGGAAGAGCTCAAGAGCTTCATGGGGTTTGATTGTGATAGCATTTTTCTTTATCTTCTGTGCTACTTTTGGCTTTTCAAATTCCAGGAAGGGTAGTGATAACCTAAGCTATGGTTCTGACGTATTCAAATTCTTCCCCTCTTCATGCTTAAGACAGACTTTTAGTTTCTCCTAATGATTTTTTTTTTAAATAATTATTAGCAACATTTGGTCATTGACAAAGTCCTGATACAGTCTAAACGGTTTGTAGGGAATCTGAGATTACCTGGCATATTCTCAAGTTTTCTCTCCAGCCTGGTCCCTGTCTGCTCCACCATATTCCACCAGAGACTCATGGAAAACTTCTCCACATTCTTTACAGTCAGCTTCCATTTGGGTTGTGTTACTGTCTTTGGAACTAACATTCTACTCCAATGACTTTTGCTCGCATTGTTAGGATGTTCCAGAACTCTAAGGAGCCCAGCTGCTATAACCCCTCAGCTTTATAGGCTGTGGGGGTTCAGCTCTGAGTGGCCACATGGAAGTAGGAGGATCCAGTGTTTCCACCTCTGTGTATCCTTGCTGATATACACCCTATGGTGTCTTCTGCCTGTCAGCTCCCTCATTGTTTGAGCAATCCTTTCTGACACACCAATTTTAGGAGAGAGCCTGTGTCTGTTGAAAGCAAGGGCTTTATGTAATTTACTTTTTGTCAAGTGCTTGGTGATATGGAGCATTTATAACAGGGAACTAAATTAATAGATGTTTTAATTTCTGCGTTTCCATGATCAAGAAACAGAGGAGACAGCACTTTCGGGAGCTCAGGGCTGGGAAGGCTGTCACTATTAAAGCATTCATCTTACTGAACAGGAGATTCCTGTCTCTTTGGTTGACTGTAAGGCCCTCATATCCTAAATATACAACAAACACTCACAGAAGAACTATTAAAGAGTCACTCTTGTCTGTAATTCTGTTTGGATATAGAAGTGAGGAGGAAGACTTTAATTCAACCTCTGGGCAAGCTAGAACCAAGCTTCCATCTCTATACTTGTTTTCTCAGCTGACCGTAGAGGGCACAGATTGCCCTCAGTGTCGTGGGGCAGACCAGTACTAAGCACAGTGCTTAGCTAATGGCAAAAATGCATAGGTATTTAAACAAGAAGAATCCACAATGCCCTCTCATGGTTCTAAGAGAGACATCAGCTTTTTGAAGTAGGGTCTCGTACAGCAGAGAGTACGTAGAGAGAGAAAGTAGCAATCACACAACTATTTCAGAATGGTTCATACATCTGTCTGACTGCCTTGCTCTCAGGAACCCAGGTCGGGCTTGCATCTGTGATCCTCAGTGCCTTCCCTGGAAGACTTCTCTGCCTGGTTTCATCTCCCATGATCTTGCTCTGGCCACAGACTCAATGTAAAGTCTACGCTTTGTTTTCTTCTTATTTTCCCTGGTAGCTTTGGCAGTGAGTATGCATGGAAAATACTGTTCTCTGTATGTCCACATGAGGAAAATTCAAAATCTATTATGTTTACCATTTGTGGCTTGCCTAAGTCTCATTGGCTTAGAGCATTGACTGTTGCTATGGCAACCAACTGTGTGCCGGTGTTGGTAGAGGAGGTTACTATGGCTTGAAGTAAACTCACATGGTTCTTCAGAGGCCCCAGAAGAATGAAGTCTAGTTACCACAGCAAGCACCAGCCCAGCAACACAGCTCTGGAAGAGATTTTACTTTGTCTCCATTTCACTTGGTCCAGTTGCCTACCCATGTGACTCAAAATTCTTCCTGAGTCATTCATCTTGGAGAAAGTCAGCTTTACACAGCCTAGAGTCATTTGAGAGGGAATTCTCAGTAAGGGGTTGCATAGATCATATTTGTCCTAGGGTGCATCTTTGATACAGTTTTAATTGTTAATTGTTAACTGAAGCAGGAGGGCTTAGCCTACTGTGAGCAGCATCATCCCCTTGGCAGGTGGTCCTGATGCATATAAGAAAGCAACAGAGCATGAGCCTGGGAGTGAACCAGCAAGCAATGCCTCTCATAGTTAATACTTGAAGTTCCTGCTTGATGTCCTGTCCTGACTTCCTTCAGTGGTGATCTATGACCTGGAAGAAGAAACCAAACAAATATTTTCCTTCCCTAAGTTGTTTTTGGTTAAAGTGTTTTATTACAGCAACAGAAAAGAGACACTCTGACAAAGACAACATTCTTGCATGACAAAAAAATAAAACTTCAAGTTATAAGCATTGTGTTGTAACTTCATTTCCTCCTCAGTGCATGTAGTAGTATACATAGTAGGTAAATTAATTTTGTGTAACTCAATCAATTGAAATATGCAATTATCTGCTCCTTGACAGCAGTCTCATTGGCTAAGGATAATCTTCCGAGTCACCTAGTTCTTATGAGGTCTACATTAACAATGCCCTTTGTGGGCATATGCTCTCAATAATGATGAGAGTCTTAAAATCTTAATTAAATCTTATTTTCCCTTATAGACTTTATTCCAAGAACATCACCCACTGTTTTACACTGCATTTCTTTAAATCCTGCTATCCCAGCAACACTGACTAATGAAAGTCTTGTCTTCTGTTGCATTTCTTAAATATTTAAAAGCACTCATGGTTCTTATATTTTTTATGACTTCAACCATAAAATGCTCCTCTCCCTCAACCTTCAAATATTGGTTCTTCAGAGATGTGACTTGTAAAATGGGAAATACAGTGAGTAGGGAGGAACCTTGGCAACACACACACGAGTCATATTAGGCAATTCTCACTCAAAGAAGAGGCAGAAGATGAAAAGAAGAAAAGACTAAATTCCAAGGCCTGCAGTGCTAAGTGGTTCACACCATGACCTGGAGCTGGTTTCTGCACATGTCCAGTAACTTCCGACAGAAAACAGAGCTTGCATGTAGCTCATGGTTTTCTTGAATGAAGGTCAGGTGTAGGCTTAGATTTTTAAAATCCTACTTTAATAAGAGTTCTTTTATGCTTTAACCTCCCTTCTAGCCCAGCACCTACCAGGGGTAGTGGAAAGGAAAGACTAATAGGGCAAAGGAGGATGTGGATCTTTTTAGAAATAGTTCTTTGGGTCGATCCCAATCTTCCTTGTCAGAATAGCAGCAGTTCAGTTCGCATGAATCAGCAGTGGTATCTCAGTCAACTTGCAAACACCATTCATGAATCAGCAAAGAAAGTTTGATCCTTTCCTCATCTGGGCATTCAGAGAACAGCTATTTATTATTTTCCATGAATCCTCACTGCCAAAGAAACCTAAAGACTCTGCCAATCATCTTGATCCATGGAAATGGCAAGAAGCTGATGTAACACCATGAGAAGTTCTTTGGTGTGTTTCTCTCTATGTAATCATGACATAAGATGATCAGCAAAGAAGGAAAGGCAAACTAATGCCACAGCATTGTCAGTGACAACTAGAGTCAGCAAAATATAGCAGAGTCCAGCAAAGAAAGGCAAGGTGAACCAATGCCACACAGCATCATCCACTCTCTGTTGGGTTATATTGTTACACTTTCCAAACATAGTGTGTTCTCTCCAGCATTCGATCTAGCAAAACAACACATGACCCTTTTCTAGGAAGCTTCCAGAAAAACACCATGTGTCTACACTCACCAAAATATTCTCTCATAAGACAGTTTCCAGAAAAACACCACATGACACAACTGAATCTCCAAAGAAACCAGAAATTCCTAATTCAGTCAGGATTTAGTAACAATAAGGGAAGGCCCTGGCTTTGTAAACTTCTGCACTGAAATGCTGAACCTCCGAGCTGTCTTTATGGATATTCATGTCTGATGAATTCTTGTCTGTTGAGGAGGCATTCGGCTATGTGTCCTGCATCAGGTCTTCCTGGCTCCTGCCTTAAGCTTTTACCTACAATTCATTTACTCACAGATTTTGAAGAAAAGCCTTGACCTTTCACATGACCTTTCACAGGTTTGTTTTGATGAGAGATGCCTCCTTCATATAATTTGAAAATTGTGCTTTTCTATTTAACCAGAAAAATCTTCCTTCAAAAATGGCTGCTTTTCAAACACATGATCATACTATGTGCTCTTTGGGTACTTACTGGACACACAGTATGTAATGGGTTTTGTGCCTGTTGTTGAACGCAGAGAGACAGACCAGATTCGTTCATAGCTTTAAGTAACTTAACGTCTCTAGAATAGAATGCTCTTCACTAGATAAAAAGGAATGATTTACCCTAAATTGTATTATCAAAATTCTAGACTGAAGACAAACTGAATCTATTCTCCTTTGTTGAGAAAGTACAACTAAATCAGAAATCTAAGGAGAGAAACACATTTAAGACTCAGACTCCATCGAAGCCATCCTTAGTCCCACAGATGGAAGGCAACTAGTAGCTGTGTGGCTTTGGGGTCTGGCATCCTTTCCTGATTGCTTTACCTCCCATACTGACTTATTTATTATCTTGTTTCAGGTGTTTTCAGGCCTTGTTGTATTTAATATTGTTAGTAAATAAATCTTAAAGTATCTATAAATCTAATATGATAAAAATAATTTCCATCTTGCAAATTATCCAACAGATGCATATTTAAGGATTTTAAAGTGTAAATAAAATATAAAGCATGCTTGTTCTGCATATCACGAGAGTATAGAAGTACATATTGGAGCATTAAATGCTGAAAATAATTCTTAATAACTACAGTGAATATATGCCATATTTACATCTTCCTGCTGAATTTAGCTCGGATCTTTTAGTGTCTCAAACATATGACACTAGGAATAAGTCTTTCCTAATCAGATAAAAGCAATAGCTGAAAAGTTATCCTCCCGGGTTTTTAATGTTCTCCCTTTCAGGAGAAATTTTGTTTTTATTAGAGTAGCATCATAGCTGTGTACCTTGACTGTCTGATTCTTCTGTCTCTGAAGCACATATAAGATCCCCAAAGTCAGCATGGTGTGTGCGGCCCACAAGGAGGATGCAGTTGTATTTTGTGTGTGTTTTCAAGTAAAGGAGAAGCATTGTTCTATTATTCATGATGGAGGTGACCATGTGAGAAGTTGAAGAATGATAAAGGGATTAAGGGAACTGTATATTCTGGGGAGGGGAACCCAGGGGTGACAATCTGGTTTAACCGCTGTGCCTTCTACCTTCCAGAACAGCAGCCTTTAAGGGACGTCTAAGAGTAATCACTCCGGAAACCAGAGGCAAATTTAAACATCATTTCCCACTAATTTTTACTCCACTCATCTTTAGAGGAAACATTTGGAATCATAATTTTTGAAAGGTATTTTCTAAGTTCCCTGTATATTTATTTGCAGGGCTTGAAAGAATCGGACATTTTGGATTATTCTCAGAACAAGCCATTATAAAAAGGTTGAGGTTACATCTTTGTACTTGAGTTAATTCTTTTAAAGGATATAAGAACATCCTAGGCCTTTTCTAACAATCTTGTTGGAATTTCCTTTGATGTTAAGCTATTTGTTGTCTATGATATTTAAACCACTATTTATATATTCTCATAGAAACGGGGTGATTTTTTTAATGTCTTAGAATGTTGAAACAATATGGCGTCTATTTGCTTACAAAGAAACAGTGTCTTTATCCACATGTATGAACTAGGAACACAATATCACCAATAACAGAGACAGAGCTTCCTATCTGCTAATGTACTTCTTTATATAGAGGAACAACAATTTCTAAAAATTTCAACTTAACACTTAAAACAAGTCCCAGTCCCCAGTTCTTTGACACAGTTGGTTGTACTGTCCACAATGTGTAAGAAATGACACCAGTGTAAGTTGTTATGGAGCTGGCTTCTCCATGTACTGAATGCTCCAGTCAATTTGGCACGGTTCAGAGTGTTCAACGAGATGCACAAATTGACTAGTTCAATATCCTTAATGGTCATTATACTTTTGTGTAAGTATGTTTCTTAAGACTTTCATAATACAATTCCTTTTTTTTTTTTTTAAATTCTCTAGGAACAAGATGAAGTATTACTACCAAAAATGCTAAGGAAATTCTCTAATGTCAAGCATTATGAAGTCTCTGATAGGACCAAGCAAATCACAGGTCGAGTCTCAGCACAAAAGCTGAGGGCCTCAACATGGATAGGCCTTGAAATAGAAGTCTATGTGGGAGTTCCTGGGCAGTAACTTGTTTCATGAAAGAATGTGTTGAGAAGAAAAGGGCGAGTATGGAAAGACTGGACCTGAGAGGTTGGGAGAGAAGTGGTCCATGATCAAAATCTCCACCAGGGACAAACAGTTTATGACTGCAGCTTTACCAGAAACATAAACACTCATTTTGGGTCCCTGCAAGTATTAATTACAACTTTTCATGCTGGGCATTCTAAGTTCCTACCCATTACTAGGTAGGTTACTAGACTATATAAACCTACTAAGTGCAATAATGCTGAAAGTTCTTAAGAAACACATACTCTATTGAATTGCACGCAGATAGATGTTAAAGGTTTAGACAAGGGATTCTGACCATATTATAAACCCATTTTTATGTCTTCATAACTGAGTTTGAAAAAGTATATTTCCGCTATTTTTAAGACTAAAAGCAAAGCTACAAAATTATAGAAGAAAAATAAGTTTTCACATCCTCTTTGGTGCCAGTTTGTCTGAGCGTGTTGCTTCTTAGTCACTTTACTATGGGATGGAGATCAGGTTTCATTTCCTAGGTGGTGAGAAAAAATGCTGGGAAAACTAGACTCTTACTTCATGTTCTATTCCTGAGGAGACAAATTATTTGTGTTGAGTACAGGGGTAAAATAGTTGTCACATCACAGTTACTAAACTTTAAAGTAGGGCCTAAAAGAAGCACACCACAAACAAACAAACCATTAACTTTATTTGTTAGTTCTGTCTGTCACAATAAATGCCAACTTTTCTTCCTCCTCCTCCTTCTCCTTCTCCTTCTCTTCCTCCTCTTCCTCCTCCTCCTCCTCCTGTTCTTCTTCTTCTTCTTCTTCTTCTTCTTCTTCTTCTTCTTCTTCTTCTTCTTCTTCTTCTTCTTCTTCTTCCTCTTCTTTTCTCCTCCTCCTCTTCTGCCTCCTCCTCCTTCTCCTCTTTCTTCTTCTTCTTCCTTCTATTCCTTTCCCCTCTTCCTCTCCCTTTTTTCTCCTCCTCCTTCTCCTCCTCTTCTTTCCTCTTCCTCTTCTTGACAAAATAAATGCATGTAGAAAGTTTTAAATATAAAATAATTAACAATAACAAAATCCTAAAGTACCATGGACCTAAAATTTCTACTTACACAAAGAAGTTATCAGTATACAAATAAGTTTCTTTGAGTATGAGGGTCAGTATTTATGTCAATCCTTCTTTATGTAGAAATCAGTTTGTAAAAACATCTGAGGCTAGTGTGTGATTCTTAGACACTGATAATTGAGACTTTGAAGGAGAAAGGTGCTCTTTTTAGTTGTTGTCATTTGACTAGCGACATTTCCCTCTGGCTGTCAAAGAGGTGGACTTCTTGCTCCAGAGTCATGTGTATTCCTTAGGACATGGTCTCCTGTTTCTCTTACAAGTTCTCTGTATCTTTAGTCTTTAACTTTGGCCAAATATAGAAGAAAGATCCTTTCTTAAAGGCACTCATGCAAGGAAAAGATGTTCTCTCCCTATTTTAAAGTTAACTAGGATGTCTGTAATTATAGGGAAACCAGGACCCTAGCCACACAACTTGGTGGAATTGCATCCTGGTAACAAACAAAGTGAGTAGGAGTGTGAGCCTACAGAAAGGAGCAGCTAGGCCTGCAGAATTCAGAGTTGATCAAACAGTGGGCAGACTGGCCGTGCCAACGTAAGAAGCCCTGGTTGTGACACGAACTGGATCTGATGACACTTCTGAAGTAGAAGCAGAAAGGTCAGAATTTGAAGGTCATCTTCAGCTTCATGGCAAGTTCTGGGTCAGTCCAGGGTATATGAGATCTCATTGGCAGATAGTAGGTCTTGGCTCTCAGAAGGAAGTTTTGCAATAGACTGTCAGGTGTGAGCAAGTCTTCCTATGCCAGGAGGTCTCAACACCTAAGAAAGTGTGTCAGGCTCCAGATGTTCTTATTACTCAAATAACATTCCATAGCCAGGACTTTGTCTAGATAATGTCCTATAATTCCAAGCTATATTTATCATTCATGTTTTCTACAAACCCTTACTCACCAGTGAAAATCTATCAGAGACTCGGATCAAGACTGATGCTCTGCTCAAAAGAAATAATTACCAGCCACTTACAAAGCCAAGTTTACCCTGTCCCACTGTACCCTGGGAGAGAGAATACCTCCATATACATATAGTTTGCACAGAGTTCAGAGGAAGCTTGACTCCATTCGAATCCTATGAACCCACATACATAATATGACCATGTCTGAACTCTTCTCAATGGGGAACTAACCAATCCTGGTCAGACAACAATTATGTTCAGTTTTCTAACTCCTTTGTGTTCAGATAGCAAATACAGATGGCACAAGAAATAAAGCACTGTGGTAAATTTGTGCAAACAGAATTTAGAGCGAGTGATAGAAAGCTGAGTCAAGCACAGTGCTCACAGTACAAAAGGCAGAATCAGGACAGAAACATCAAACATTTCCCAGAGGCTCATGATTGAATATGAGGGTCCTGTATATCCTCTGGTATAGCACTCCCTCCTCTGTCCCCAGAGATCATAAGCCTACAGCTGAAAGATGCTTGCTTTGGAGTACTTGTTATTCACAGCAGTTACTAAAACGTCCTATCAATGTGAAAAATAGAGGAAATCCCTCAGCTTACTTCATCCCCCCAAGACTGCTAACTGATTGCCTTATATTGGGTAGAAAAGGGTACACACACACACACACACCAGACACATGACACACAATAAACATATGGCATACAACACATACATATACACACATATACACATGACACAATACATAACACACACATGCATATACATAAACACATACATACATACATAGATACGTACATACATACATACACATAGGACACATGCACTTAGCCCACAACACACACATACATACACATGACACACAAATGACACACAACATACATATACATATATACATATAGACACACACATATACAAAACACACAGATACACACACAACATACACATATGACACACACATGACACACAACACACATTCACACACATAAATACACATATGACATATACATATGACACACCATACGTGACACACCATACACACACACACACACACACACACACACACACACACACACGCACGCACGCACACTCCTAAAAGACCCTTCCTGCAAAACTTCAAGTCCATCTTGGTACCTAGGTCATCCTTCCATTTCAGGTGCTCTTTGACATGTTCTGTCATGAATAGAACAGAGATGGAATGAAGGAATGAAGTTTGGGTCCCAGTGTTCCTATCATGTAAAGTAACAGTATATAAACTCTGCAGAGAGAAGTGTGGAGTAAAGCCAAATTGTCTTATGTAGAGAAAAACGTGGCCTTCTTTAGAATTGTTGCTTTCGATTATAACAGTGATTTCTTAGTCACCATGACAAATCGGCACATAATTTATTTTGAGGAGTTAAATTAGAAGACAATGCAGTTCTCTGTAGGTGGCATTTCATCTCATACTAATAAATGCTCTTCCCAAATGTGAAATATGCTCTTGATGGTAGAGTTCTGTAAGTAAGCAGAAAATTATGTAAATCTGATTTTCTTACAGTGTGCTCACTAGCTCTTTAAGCTTACTAACTGGGATTCACGTTTACCAACACAAAAGCACTGCATCCAAGATGCATTTGCTTTGCAAACACTCAGAATGACAACAGGTATTTTTTGAGGTGTAATTGAAAAATTCTTATCTGTTTTCAAAGGCTAACAAATCAACAGTTGTGTGAGATGGAAAAAAAAACCCAAAAAACAACAAAACCAACCAAACCAAAATATAACCTCTTAACTTATCATGGGCTTAATTGCTTCTCATAAAGAAGTGAGACAATGGGACTTCAATAAACACAGTGCCTGCTTGAAAACCATGATCAAAGAAGTACCAGCCAGGAGCTGTGCTCAATTTCTTCCCAGCTCCTGTTCCCACAGGCTCATATTTAACCTGTGTTTGCTGTCCTAGTTTATCCAAAATATCACCCTTGCCTGAGCAGAAGCACACATACAGAATCAGGTCTCCTTCTGAGCCTCTGTTCATGTGTGATGCTCTCTGAGGACACCCAAGTCCCTGGCAGAGTAGAGGAGACCAACCGGGAACCAGACACACAAGCTTACACCAGAGAACACAGAGCAGAAGGATCTGTCCTCAGGCTGCCTTTGCTCTGAACGAGGTCTTTTGGTACCGATGTCAATCCATTCAGTTTAATGTTGTTTTGGACCACACTGACATATTTTAATTGATTTTAATACATGTCTCTCACCTTCTGTGTTCTTCTAACACTAACCTCCTACTGTGTACTGACAGAAAGGCAGAAAAACATTTTTTCTTTTCTTTTCTATGAAGAACTGATCAAATACATTAATCAATTAGTTTAAACTACCCTGAAATTGCTAGCTTTGCCTTAGGTAATACAAATACATGACATTTCATGTACTGATGACTACTGGGTTAAGAAAGCAAATGTTCTAATTCCTGGTGTTACGAGTGTAGTTAAATATGAATTAAGGAAAAGGTTCTTGTTTGGCAAACTCAGAAAGCAATACATATATATAAACTAGGTTTTTAAGGAATTATGTCAACCAAAAAATGAGATTGTAATACTCTAGTTTGAACATTCTGGAATTTAAAGCAATAGACAGATAATGCACAAGCATGAACAGAACAAGTAAAGACAGAACACTGAGTTGGGTATGATGTGAACTTCCAGAGACAATGACTTACAAATAGCAGGACAAAGCAATGTACATGGAACTCAGAGAGCAACATCAGTCACACACACAACATATGTGTAACATATATACATACACACTCAATACACACATGCATAACACATATACATATGCACACAACACACACATACATTCACACAACACACACAACACACATGCATAACACACATATACACACTTAAAACACACACACTTACATATACACATTTAAAACACACACACACACACACACACACACACACACACACACACACACACACACACACTTTAGCTCAGGTATAGGGGAGACTGGGATCCACAACCATGGCTGAGGGCAAGACGAATCTGGACAATTCTAGAATGTAACTCACAGGATAGCCTTCCAGAAGGAAGAGTGGGAAGGCTAGCCCTGGTACATAGTCTTCTGGCAAGGGTCTTGGAAGCTGAGGGCAATATCTGTTCTATGGGGTTCAAGTTTTTCATTGGCTGCCTATACAGCCTGTGCTAACTCTGTTTCATAAGTATGCATGCTTTGTAACTTTCAAGTCAGCACTTCACAAACACACATATACAAAACCCAGCTCATCTTCATTAGCCTTTAACATTTCCCTTGTGTAACGTAAGTGCGGATCAGCTCTAACAAGCCTGGGTATCAGGTATAATGTTAATACATTTGTAGTAAAGAGAAGATGCAGGGAGGTGGATGATTGGTTGGAGGCTCCTGGCATTCAGACTAGACCAACCAGGCAGCTGGTTCTTACAGACAGTATGTACTCAAATACTAGTCTAAGAATTCTTCATATATGTATTTACTCCTCACAATCCCATGTGTACACAGGGAAAATGAAGACATGTGGGTCTCAGATTTAACCCTTCCATTGTAATTTGGAGATCTCTGTCTTTTTAACACTGTTATTGGTAGTCAGGCCTCTCAAGAAGCAGCAGAAAACATTAAAACCTTAAAAAGTTGAAATAAGATTTGCTTTTTGTACCACTCCTGTGTCTGTAATAAAATAACCCTGGCAAGAAGGAACTGTGGGGTGTCACAATGACAAGAACATGAAGCTGTTGGTCACATCACACTTAGAATGGAAAGCAGAAATGCATGCATGCCTACTTGCTTGTTCTTGTATCAGTTTTATCACTCTGCGACAGTCCAGCATTACCCACATAAGGAATGGTGCTGCCCACAGTGGGCTGGATCTTCTCATATCAATGACCTTAATTAAGACAATCATTCACAGATATACTCACAAGCCAACCCAAGGTAGATAATCTCTCATTGGGACTTTTATCCCAGGTCCCTCTGGGTTTTTCAAGTTGGCAAAGATAATCATATCATTGGATAATTTTGGAATTTTTTCAAAAAATGTGTAGACTAAGCTTTCTGATACTAACAAATACAATCCATTTATTTTCACTGAATTTAAATTCAGTTAAAAGTCAATTTCCTAAGGAGAAACAAACCCATATTTAGTATTTATATCAGTTTACTGGCATTATGTGCTGTTGTAGATTTTCTTAGTTTGCAAAAAGTACAATTAAGACCAAAAGGAATGATCTAAGAGTTAACCTCAATGTCTAAATTGCATTTCACCTTAATTCAGATATTCATGGGATTGCAGGATAAAATCTTCACTCTGAAAGGCTATGTGAAACTTCTCTTTGCTAACAGTCTGAGCTACCATCCAGAGCCAGCAGCCGCCACACAGTCTGTCCAGAGAATCACCCATCTGCTAGGTCCTCTGGCCAGTTCAGTCCATTTTCTCTTCACCCTGGGAACTTTCCAGCCTGTTCTCAACCATAGTTCACTCCTTTGCAGCCAGAAAAATGGTAGCAATTAAAACAGAGAACACACCATTGTGACACGCGAAGCAGCCCTTCCATTTAAGGACCACTGCTTAGTGATACAGCACGGCAGGACATTCTCCCTTGGACTGGGAAGATGGCTTAGTTGGTAAAGTTCTTGCCTTATAAGCACAAGGACATGATTCCCAGATTTCCATTTTAAGAAAGTGTTCAACAAGAGCACTAAGAATTATTCTAGAATCTCATTGGGTGTATATCACTGTAAATAGAACAAGGACAAGAAAAATGTATTAAGAGCAGGGTCTATACTTACTTGAAAAAGATTAATCAGTAATATCATCATGGAACCTTATGATTACTTGTCTATGAAGAGTGTAGTCTAGACTAATCTATAGAGATAGGAAGTTAGTGACCTGTTGCTTAGGGTTAGGAGGAATGAGGTGCTGGGGTCATTTACAGGGAGACTGGTTCTTCTGCAGATCATGTTCCAAACCCAGTGCTGGGGATGTTTACATAGCTTCATGACTAAATTCACTGAATTGTATATTTTTGGTGGGTGAATTATACATGCATTATGCCTCAATAAAATCACAGCCCCATAGAAAACTAGTAGCTGGTTCCTCTCCATCAGAAACCAGATGATGGTGGGAGCACAAGTTTGAAAGAGCAAGCACATGAACTTAGCATGTCTGAGAAATCATTTAGAACATTTACAGACTTTTGGTCCACTTGGTGTTGATGGACCATTATATTCACAAAAGTATTCACATTCTCCGCTGGAGGAAAGGTGTTAGGGTCCAGCCAAATATAAGATCTTTGAATAGGAGGTTGTTTGTCTAAGATTTAATTAAAAGGTTTGTTTGACATATCCTCAAAGTGATGACTAAACCAGGGAACACTGATTAAAATTAATGATGAATTCCTATCAAGTTAAAGGTAGGAGAGCAACATGAAATATGGAGTTTATTCTTTAATTATATTTTATTTTTATCTTTTTCTGTGGTACTGGAGATGTGTCCTTAGCTCTGTGTATGACAGTCAAGCATTCTGAATCGAATTATTTCCTCAGCTTTGAATATCCATTTCATCAAACAATAGTCTTTCAGTTGTGGGCAAGATTTTTAGTCAGTAGGGTCCTCTTTTGGAGATGTTTTTTCACAGAGGCTGCATACCTCACAACACATGACTGTTGAGTCCAGTTATTGTAACTATAGTTACTGATCTGTGCTTCTAATTAGCCAGCTACAAAACCATACCACACAATGAGGACCATTGGTAACAGATAAAGCCATGTAAACTGTTTGGAGAGATTTGAAGACAGACAAGTGTGTCCTGCCAAGTCTTTAGTCAAAGACTACTAGGCTGGCAGAGTATAAATATAATATTTCAGGGGTCCTCATACCTGGGGGATTATGCTCAAATTTGGCATGGGGAAATTAATGGATCTTTCGCAAAGATACTTAAGTCTGCATCTTACAAAAGAATTTATCAGCTCTGAGCCCCTTTCCCATTGTGAAGCATTTCTACCCAGTTAAGAGGGTACTTCAAGTGTGGTGACTTCCACCACCTTCCTTTTTTGTGTAGTGTTGAAACAGTACTTTACATAATAATAAGCTCTCTAAACAAACATAATCAGCTCCTCATTCCACTGAAAAGAGGGATGAAGAACTACTTTCAAGGCAATAAAGAAAGACTTCTGTGTGTCTGTATTTTAATTTTTTTTCAGGTTGAAGAATTACATAACCACAGGAGAATTTTATTGTGTCTTGAGCCAGACACCATGGTCCTTAGTTAAGAGTCTGTCATGAACTTGTCTCTATCTAAGCTTACAATTCTGGTTGACAAGGAAGATTAACAGTTTCATCCACATTTCACAAGTAAAAATGAGGCCATGTAATTAATCATGAGACAACTGATCCCAGTTAGTGCCTTCTTGGTCAAAGCTTGAGTGTGTTGATTCCAAAATGTGAAATGGCTTGGTTGGACAGTGATGGCCAAAGACACACATAGATAGGCATGGAGTTTCATCTTCACATAGGCTGTCACTCACAATAGAATCAAAGTCCTGTCCCATCTTTTTCCAAGAGAACATATTCACAAACTCCACTTTTCATATCTTCACTCTTTATTGTGTTCCATTTTTTTTTAAAGAAATTATTCTTTTGGGCACAACAGGAAGCAACAAGCAATGCACAGGCAGTAAGAGATCATGGGTAATGGCAGATACTATGCAAGAGAAGTAATAGTGGGCAAATGAGCTTCCTGGAGATGGCACACCGTTTTGCACAGCTACAATGGGTGTCCCCTGGAGAAGTACAACCAGGGGTTTCATTCCAGGACAGCCAGGGGTTTCATTCCAGGACAGTTTTTGCTCCCGTCTCATGCTCCCTTCTCATGCTTATCATCGCTGTATTCCTCATATATCTGGCATGGTGTGATTTGGCTTGGGGGGACCCTCACTGTCTATAGCCTGGTGTAATTATCTTCTGGGAAGCAGCTCATTCTATTGGGTAGTTTTCCTTCAGATCAAAATAAAGACGAACTTTCATAAAATAATATTGTTTGGCTGAATTAATATTTTTATGGAATTCCTTATTTAAGTAGTTTTACCATGTTAGTTTGATTTAAATAATTTGGAATAGTTAGGGTAGTTGGTAGAATGTTTAGAGTTGGAATCAAAAATAGAATATAATTCTTCCTCATAGAATAGCAAGGTTAAGGATGTGAGATCTCATGTATTATAAGCATGTATTACACTAGCAAGAAAAATAGGTTTGAGACAAATTAATAACCAAAGAAAACATTCATTCTAGGTTGGGTTTGAATTCCTAGATCTTATGACCTACAGGTATTGGTGTGCACCATGAAAAGACATGGTTATGAATAAAGAGTAAATAACTCTATTATGAGTATAAGAATAAAGAATAGATGATTAACCAATTTAGCTGAAGAAGACCTCAAAAATAAGATGTAAGATAGGTGATGTTATATTTCTCAGCAAATACAAATTGTTGTTAGCTTAGCATAGGAGAAAAATATGCTACTGTAAACTGGCTTCCTTAAACTTTGTTAATCAGTAAGTGAAGAATTATTGCTTGGAGTTACGTTGAACTTGTGGAGAGAAAGATAGATGGGAAATGTTTAGTTGGGTATGAGTTTCAAAAGAAGAATACTTAATCAATAATCCTGCTGTAATTTCCTTTTGTGCAATGATATTAATGTTCTTGAGTATGTTTTTGTAGTGATTGTTTTTAGAGAATATGTAACTTGTGGCTATGAGATATTTTCTTATATAGAGAATTCTGTCTTGGGTGGTATAAAAAGGGTAAGAGAAAAAAATAAAATTGTTAGAGTCAACTTGTTGGAGTTTGCTCCATCCAACAAATATATGTGTGTGTGTGTGTGTGTGTGTGTGTGTGTGTGTGTGTGTGTGTATGCTTAAAATGGTTGGAACCTGCTCGTTGGAGTTTTTCCTCTATCCATCCAATCTGTCTGTCTGTCTATATCTGTGTGAAGTTGGAGCTTGTTTTGCTTCATCCATTCAGTGCATGCATGTGTATGTGTGTGTGTGTGTGTGTGTGTGTGTGTGTGTATGTTTGTGTGTGTGTGCAGTGTATGTGTGTGTATGTCTGCATGAGTTTGTGTATCTCTGTGTGTGCTTGTGTTGTGCATGTGTGTATGTGTGTATGTTTGTGTGTGTATGTATGTGCACATGTGTATGTGTGTGTGTGTGTGTGTTTGTGTTTGTGTGTGTGTGATTTTTCACCCTTTTTTTTCTTCTTGCTGGCCCACAAAGAATTTAAGGAGTTCAGAGAGTTTCTCACCCGTCATAAGGAGTGCTGCTCCAGTGAATCAAGACTTATTACTTCAGAGAAAAGTTTGCTGAGTGATTACTTCAGTTGTTGTCTACCAACATCAGCAGCCCCTGTCAGTTGCTATCAGAACTGGCCTGGTCAGTACAACCAGTGCTGGCCCTCTTTGGCTGTTATCAGCACCAGCCCCTAGGCTGACTCCACACACAGCCCTCCTCAGTTTACTGTGGTGTCAAAGCTGGCCTTCGACAGAGTATCCAAAGATCAATTCACTTGACAGATTACCACAGTTCAAAAGGCTCCTGGAAGGGAGATGTTCATGCAGGAGCCTAAGCAGGGGTCCTGACTAAAAACAATCATTGGTTTCTCACATTCAACTGGATTCCATTGCATTGGCCACTCTTCAGTTTGTTTCACAGTACATGAAATGCATGGACCCAAGATGGACACTCATGCTACTTTTAGAAGTTTCAGAACAAGAGTTCTGCTCAGGGACTCTTGTGTCAATCAACCTAACAGTCCCCTCCCCCACACATTTACTTCACTTTGCTCTGTTGTTTTTTTCTTTGCTGTGTAATACTTTCCCTTTTTAAGATCTCATTTGAGCTTCTATTCATTCTGAGGGGATCTGTGTGTCACCTGTCACCATGTGATGTGCAGCACTCTGTGCCAGTACACACTAGACATTCTTCATATCTGCATTGTATCAGACTGTATCTTATTCCAAGAGTAAATGAATACATGTTCTAATCAACAAAGCTGATGATTTACTGTGAACTGAAAAATTGACATACTCTACGTTATTTTGTGCATCTGTCTAATTGACTGTCTGTATATAATTCCACATTCATTGTCAGCAATTGAGCCTAAAACAGAGAGATAAAGTCATTGTCCTCACATGAATAAGATATCCTGATAAATGAGTGATCTGTTCCTAGAATAAAAATTATACTAATTGTCAATACAGAAAAGCATGGCTGGCCTCTGATGTATCTCCATAATAATCTATACATTGAGATCAAATATCATGCATTTTAAAGTGAAATTATGGTCTGTCTCATAGACAGGGGCTCTCTTAAGAAAAAGATAGTGCTGATTCCTTTAGATTTCACCATTCAGGACAATGCAGACATCAACATTGGCAGCACCTGGAGTTTGTAGGGGAAGATAACTCTCATCCAAATGTTTGAATAAGAATCTGCATTCTAACAAGATCCCAGATGATTCCAAGAAGTTTGAGAGACATGGCCCTCAAACTGCATTCCTCTTATTGGAATTAGAATGTCATATTTGTTGAGGATAGGATAAGTCTTGATATGTCTGTGTTTTAGTTGGCCTTACAACCTCAATCAGCTTAGCTGGTGCAGGTGAGCAGCTCCATGAGGCTTTGAATATTAACATTCTCAAATGATCAGAATCTTGAAAATCTATCAGTCACCCATGTCTTAAAATCCATATTTTAAAACGGAACAAGGCAGTAAGATAAAGGGAAGAAACTTTAAGTTGTCTCCTTTGCATGGAACTGCCAAGTTATGTCTGCATTGCTACATAGGAGCCAGGCAAATGCATCAAGGACCTACAGCTTCACCCAAGATATACATTTCTAGAAGTTATTGGCACACCTTAGCATGTGGTGACTTAGCATGTAGTCCCTCACATAACCAGCATTTGGCAGGTTGATAATTATTTCAGGTAAAGTGAGGATAGCTAATTTGAAATCTGTGTGGCTGAGAACACAAAGACCAATCAGAAGTCAATGAAGATAAACATTTATGTATGGTCCACTGAGGCAGTTGCTGTGTCTCAAGTGTCAGTCTCCTTTCACCCAGGCCCTTCCCAAGGCACCTTTGAGGACTCTTCCATGGAGAGAAGTTTGTGTTTTCTTGCCTCAGGAAGTCAGGTCAGCCACTAGGCTTTCTTTGGCCAAGCACATGAAATGAAATGACAGAATTCACCTCTCCACCTGAGCCTCATCAAGCGCCACAGAGGTCTAGGAGCACAGTCTGGATGGTCATCAATTTAATGAATTTGTGTTTTTTCCAACCTCTATCAAAAGCTCATTTATTTATTCATTCACCAAAAGCTCTGTGTGTTTTCCACACTTCAGATTCCTTTGTAAGTTTTTCCCCTGCAGGAAGTCTTTGCTGTATACTTTGGGTCTCTGTGACCCTCAGGTCCTCTTTAGCTTTATTTTACATCTTGACCATGTTATTGCATTCTACTGTCTTATTCTAAATCTATATGAGTCTCTTTCCATTAGCTATAAGTGATTCTCCAGTTACAGTGTTGGGAGGCGGGTCAGAGGACGTTCCAGACATGCTTTCCTTCTGTGGTCCTTCAACACTAGTACATAACAGACACCAAATGTTTATCTTTTTGGAGGGAGTGTCAAATGTATAAGTGAGAGAATGGATGGACTTGTGGCCACCACCATTAATTCCTTAGGGAAGTTATTAATCACCAAGCACACAAATGCACATGAACTGGAGACCTGCTAGAAGCTCAGATCCTATCTAGAGAAAGCTTGCAGCAGGCTGTACTTTGTCTACTGTCAGGGGCTTTTGGTGATAAAAGTATCTTAGTTTTGCTTTTTCTAACAATCACATGTAATCACCATTTGACTTGTACAGTTTATAGAAGATGATAACCTACAGCTGACTCTTGATCAGCTCTTGTAAATTTCCTAGCTTTTGTGGGTACATCTTACTGTCAGAATAAAAGGGCTATGAGTGAAAAGTTCATTTTGATCTTTGTGTTAAAGCTGACAGAAATGAGACACTTGGCTCTATTGATTCAAACACATCTTTAACATTACCTGTCAGCACCATTTGAGTGTTTGATTCTTGGATCGATAATTATAAGTAACTGATTCTCACTAAGAAGTGTAAAATAATATCCTTTTCTCCTTTAACATTATCAGATTTTGATCATAGGATTTACAGGTTTTCCTAACCTAGTGTTTTACTTTTTATATATTTTAAGGATGTAAAGACTGTTATGACCAAAGAATGTGAAGGAATATTCCATGTCATTTGTAACTACTTTGCCAATACCCAACTCTGCCATTACCATGTAAATGTATTCATAGGTGATATGTAAATGAGCAGGCATAGCTATGTCCAATAAAATTTATTTATGAACACCAAAACTGTAATCTAGTATAATTTTCAAATGTCATGGGATATTATTCCTCTTTTGATTTTTAAAAAGCATTAAAATGTAAAAGCCATTTTTATCTCAAGAGCCATGCAGAAACAGAAGAGGCATGGCACCTGCCTGTCTGCTCATTTACATGTTATCTGTGGCTACTTTTGTGGGACCATTTCAGACTTGAGCCTCTGCAGCAGAGTCGAATATTTGTCAGTGATGCCTTACGACCTGCAAAGTTAAAGTATTTGCCATTTGTTTTTAGAACAAAATGTTTGCTCGTTTCTGGTCTAGACAGTGATGCCCATCCAACAAAACCCATCAGTATTCACCTGGTGTGCTATCCGGAGTGTGATGGAGAAGGACAGTGCTGAAGAGCAGAGGCCCAAGACACTCAGGGGCCCAAAGGATACACACACTCCTGACAGGATTGAGGTCATAAGCCCAGCTGACTGAGCTTTGAGCTGCTGTGTAGACCATGATCCCAGACATTGAAGATTCACAGCACTGTATGGCAACATAGTGAGTCTGCACTCCTCCTGGTTACACTCTTTGTCAAGAGTTAGATACTTATAGCTACTCAGGAGAACAGCTCATATATGTAACACTCCACCAAAGTGACTCGCAAATGCTCTGGTTTGATAAGGAGCACATTAGGGTGTCCATGATGGTGCTTTTAGCTTGCGTGGTACTTGTCAAGTTCTCAGATACATCAACAAATTAAAGAGGGAGAATAATCTGGGAGTTAAGACATAGGCTCATTAAAAAAATATCCAGGTTGCTAAAATTGACTTGAAGATGAAGATCAATCTGGGGTAATACAATTGCAAAAGTTTGGAATTGTTCGAAGAAACCCAGTGATTAAAAAATCTCAAATATTAACTTCCAGTTAGCTGAGGATTTATGGTTTCTGAAGAACAGGTTACTGAACTATAAAATCCTGAATTAGAGATAATGACAGGAGGGAAGGGAAGCTATCCACTTGGTCCTGACACAGACTGTAGAGATCTTAGAGAGTTCTCCAAAGATGACATTACCATTATCTGTGGATTCTCATGAGGAAATAAATTTAAAATGCTAGGAGGAAAAGGCCCAGGAGATGTTCATAAATAAAAGCAGAAATCCCTGATGAGTTTTTTCTTGTGTTTCAGCAAGCAGGGTTCAAGAAGGGAACCTGCAGGGACAAGCCCAGTGACCAAGCCATGCTCAGTATCCTGGAGTCACATTTGCATGATCCCAAGATCATGAGTCAATGTCTTTCTGGTATAATTCAACAGTACAAAGCCATGGTCCCTGAAAGTCCCAGCCTTCTATGACAAGAAGAAACAGACCACATTGTATCTGAGTTTCAAGTTCTCCCTCATATTTTTATATA
This sequence comes from Rhabdomys pumilio, assembly GCA_030674055.1. NCBI lineage: Eukaryota > Metazoa > Chordata > Mammalia > Rodentia > Muridae > Rhabdomys > Rhabdomys pumilio. Next base: position 2,262,722 of record JANHMN010000001.1, read on the forward strand.
TTAAATTATTCATGCATAAGAAGTTGTCAAATGGCCCTGAAATGGATATTCCTACATTTCATAATGCTTTTATTGATTATTTGATAATTTTGTATCATGAACCTTGACCACACTCATTTTCTAGTCCTCTAAAGTATACTTCCTCACCCTCGTGACCCACCCCTGGAAAAGAAGACAGAGGAGGAGGAGGAGGAGGAGGAGGAGGAGGAGGAGGAGGAGGAGGAGGAGGAGGAAAAGAAGAAGGAGAAGAGAAGGAGAAAGAGGAGAAAGAGAAGAACAAGAAGGAGGAAGAGGATAAGAAGAAAAGGGGGAGAAGACGGAGGAGGAGGAAGAGAAGAAGAGGAAGAGGAATAAGAAGGAGGAGGAGAAGGAGAAGGAGGAGAAGGAGGAGAAGGAGAAGGAGAAGGAGAAGGAGAAGGAGAAGGAGAAGGAGAAGGAGAAGGAGAAGGAGAAGGAGAAGGAGAAGAAGGAAGGAGAAGGAGAAGGAAGGAGGAGGAGAAGGAAGGAGGAGGAGAAGGAGAAGGAGAAGGAGAAAAGGAGAAGGAGAAGGAGAAGAAGGGAAGGGGAAGGAGGAGGAGGAG
>JANHMN010000001.1:2268798-2276298 GCA_030674055.1 Rhabdomys pumilio
AGAGAGAGAGAGAGAGAGAGAGAGAGAGAGAGAGAGAGAGAGAAACATCATCTTGTCTTCACTGGTTGGAGAAGGCCCTGGAAGAATGTTGGTCACTTTATTGATACAACTGGGGGATCAGGATGTCAGGGGTCAAACTGACTTGCAAGGTATTTTACATCACAGAGCCTTCTGTCCTGCAACAGGGAAGTATGAGAACACAGACTGATCAGCACCTGAGCCAAACCAGACAGCGACAGCAGGCAGCTGGAAACCTGAGCCGGGCTCTTCTAGCCTGTAGCCAGGAGATCTGCTGCAGATTAAGTTATTGCAAACCACAAGTGCCCTGGACTCTCTCTCCTGAGGCTTAATTCACAGCTCACTTTCCTATTTATGATCTCATAGTCTTACTAAATCCTAAAGATGTTTTTTCTCTATATCTCAGGATCATTGTGGCCTTAACTTCCTCTCCTCTTCCCCAGCAGTGGCCCTATTCATCAGCATGAGACGGTGATTTAAATTGCTCCATTTCCTGAAAACTTGAAGCCTTCCTTGTGTGGTCTTGTTTCTAAGAATTCTTGATAGATTCCCGGTTTTGTTTTCTTAGGACTGTGTGTGCTCTACCTACTTTGTGGGATAAGATTCCTATGCTTCACTCAGATGCACATCTTGTCATATTGGCTTTCTTTTGCATTCCCTTTGCTCTCAAAAGTAGCTTCCAAATGTCCTGCTTCGAAGAGGATCCTTAAGGGGAATCCCATCTTCCACACTTGTCTTTATCACATATTAATTATATAAATATGGACAGATCACCCTCCTTGTTGTCTAGAAAATGAGGCTTTAACATATGAAATATATATATGCATATATATCAAAAAATACAAGGATGTTTTACAAAACACCCAGCAGACCTTGGGGGCTTTCTCTTTCTAGCCTGGAGTTGGGTGGCATCCCTCCATCTTTTCCCAGGTAGCCTTGTCATCCAGCTCAGCATGGCAGATGAAGTCACAGTCTGGGAATGGGCACAGAGGCAGGCAAGGTAATGCAATGCCTGCCAAGGACAGAGTCAGAGTTCCTATCCAGTCTCCTTCCTGCTTTTCGATTCTTTACATGATGACAGGAGAAACTCAGTTGTAAACCCAATGCAGCAACAGTGCAGAAACTAAAAGCTTTTTTCCTTTTTAAATTTATTTACTTGTCTTATGCAAGAACACTGTGGTGTGTAAAACCATGTCAGGAGGTTTGGTAAGGTAGAGCAGGACGGGATCCTGAGACTTAGTGGGCATACACCTGAGGCTTAGGTGACTCCTAGCTCCCTGCCAGACTCCTGTCTTGGAACATGTGCCATGCTTCTCACATGAAAGAAATGTGTTCTATGGTCATGTACGTTCACAATAGAGTTCTCCATGCTAATGAGGTACCTAGAGGTCCAGATGGCTTAGCCAATAAGCTTCCCTTCCCAGACATTCCTCCCTGCAAAAAGTATTTAATCTCAGGTCCATTCTGATAAATACAGTATAGTTTTAGGCATCCATTTTCTGCCATGTCAATAAACTGTTTAGAACCATGGACTGTCTCTTTTCATCAAGATCCACTGTGGGGAGCTATGAAGAAGGCCTTTGCCTACAGAACCGAAGCCCAATCTCTTGTAGAAGGTCTTTCTGTGCTCCCTGACACAACTGCCTCCAAGATAAGAATAATCACTCCTTGTTGGGATAAGCTGGAGCTCCCCTCTCCTCCACAGCCCCCTCCACCCTGAGCTAGATACTGTCCCTGGCCCTTTGATCCCCTACTCCATTTTCTGCTCTTCTGAGACTCCTAGTGACTCCTAAATGTACAAGAGTCTGAGAACCCCATGGCTCCAGCCTTGCCAAAGGACCGAGGACCCCAGAACCAGCTCTGGTCTTCTCACATCTCGGACTGTGCTTTCCCACCCCCACTCCCCTAGAACATGCCTCTGTACTTCCCTACAGCCCAGCATGGCCCTGGTGGCAGATCTGTGGCAGATCATGTCTTCAGACACATCAGAAGAGGGCATCAGATTCCATTACAGATGGTTGTGAGCCACCATATGGTTGCTGGGAATTGAACTCAGGACCTCTGGAAGAGCAGTCAGTGCTCTTAACTACTGAGCCATCTCTCAAGTTCCAAAACTAAAAATCTCAATGTCTTGTCAATCTTACTTTTAACCCTTTCAGTAGTAGCAACTGAATGATGGAAAGATGTAGGTCAGGAGAGGAAGGGCTTGTTCCACCAGGAGCAATTGCTTAGCATGCGGTGAGGGATCTTGTGTAGTTTTGACTCTACAGTTGGTGGTTTTATCTGATCCCTTTTTTGGTCTTCAGTGTTTCATGCTGTCAACTTAAAATTTCTAGTTTATGATTTAGTACAATTAGAACCGTTCGTTTATTTATTTATTTTTTGTTTCTTTTTTCCATGTTTTGTGACTTACAAACACAGAGACACAGAACTTTGGTCCGCTTGTGTGAGCTTCACTGCTTTGGTGTTAATGTCTTGTGTGTTGCTTGTTAGAAATGGCAGGAAGGTCAGAATTTCAAACCCATAGGTGTATAAGCAGGACCAATCAGATACAGGTTGACTAGGATTTATCAAAAGCATCATGAAAGTTACTTGCTGGAGACCCACTCAAACCTGTGCAAAGAAGTGCACTGCTTTCTGCCTTATGCCCTGAGGGAAACACTTGACCACCTAAGGCTTTAGAGACCTTCTCTCTTCCTTTCTGTTGTGGTTTGAATGAGAATGACCCCCATAGGCTGACACATATTTGAATGCTTAGCTACCAGGGCATAGGACTATTTGGGAAGGATTAGGAGGTACGGCCTTGGAGGAGGTGTGTCATTGGAGTGGGCTTTGAGGTTTCAAAAGGTCATACCTGTCTCAGTCTCTCTGTCTCTGTGTTCTGGTGGATTAGAATGTAAAGCTCTCGGCCACTTCTCCTGTGCCATGCCTGTTGGCTTCCCATCCATGATGATCATAAACCAACCCTCTAAAACCGAAGCCCCAATCAAACACTTTCTTTTATAAGAGTTGCCCTAGCCATGATGTCTCTTAACAATAGAACAGTAACTGAGACACCCTTTGTATCCCCCTCCCTTCCTACTTGTGACATCCAGTCATGTTTTAAACCTTTTCACATGCTCATTATATTTGTATGATATAGACATGACTCTAGGGCACTGAAAAAGGAGGAGAGGGAGAGAGGGGGGCAGAGGGAAGGAGGGAGGCTTATATTCATGTCCAGGGAACTGTTTAGCATGCTCGTCTTGCTGATGCAATGAGGGAGTGAATATTTCAGAGGACAATGGTCTGTCCATTCTTTCCTTCTAACATGCAGTTTCTGTCAATCAAATTCAAGTCAGTCACAAAGCTTGGGCTATAAGCATCTTTATCAGCTAAGAAATCTTGCTGGGCACATAATTTTTTTATCCTCTTAGTAAATGTGTGGACTTGAATATGTTTTTTTTTATTTATAAAAATGGAAATAGCTGTTTAGGTAATCTACATCATCACCAAACACATGAACAATGTTGTCCAATGTGCACAGACTACAGAGCTATTATACTGATCCTACCAACCTGTTCTAAAGAGCTCTGGCTCATTTCTGGTTCAGGTGCCTTAATGTCTCAGATGACAGGAACCTAACAGCTCCAACACAGTGGCCAGCTGGAGGCCTGGCTGTTCCCAGAAGCCTTTGCATCCTGTAAACAGTCAGAGTCCCTAAGTTATCTGCACAGACCCTTCACCTCCACATTTTATTTTGCCTTGTTTTAATCCGTTCATGTCTTGCAGGCTTTCAGGTTCTTTGATGATTGTAGCTGGCTTACATGTTTAGTGATAAGTCCCGAAATCCACCACATCAGAGCATTCTATAAACAGGTGCTCATCAAATATTTATTTTATTCAGCAACTCTTACTGCTGTGTTCTATATGTTGTTACTCAGTTTGTCTTCTTGTGGTTCAGCTTTGATGTGTCTTTGAGCACATGGAAGCTGGAAGTGTCATGGACTTGGAATTTGGGCTTCCAGTTTCTACCTCAGTGTATGAAGCATTGGGGTACAGAGAACCATCACCCAGATAAGGAGCCTCAAAGGAGTGGCCATGCCTTACTTCTGGTTAAGGGACACATTACCCCAGGGCCATTTTCTAGTGTTAATCAAACACATCTTTGTCGTAGAATTATATTGGACCCAGGACTTGGTCATTTGTTACTTAAATGACTTTTGCTTCTCTTTATCATGCCTCAGTATCTCCCAGTGTCCGTCAGCCCCATGTGTCTCTGACAGAATTATCTTTACTCTGCCGCTTGGAACAAGTCACCCCATTACTCAAAGCCTTCCCTTGACACACAAACGTCAAACCAACTTACAGACTTCAAGCCTCAAGTTCCTTATCAGTTCCGAACATTTTCTTTCTTGTCCAGTTTGCTTCTTACTGTTTTGGTCCCATCTTTAAGTAAAAACTTTAGGTAAGCTCTGCTTCTTTCATCTTTGGGTCATTATCCTGAAAACACCACCCCCCCAACTTGAAGATAACTTTTTTTTTTAAATCCTAAAACCTGACAGCTTAGCTCTAAACATCAGCTCTGAGATCCTTGAGACCACGACGTCTTCTCTGATGCCATCTAAAGACAGCAGTAACACATCCTCCCTGCAGACCCCAAGCTAATCGGAGACTGTAGAAACTTCAGTTTCTTTTTTATAAGTTTCACACTTTTGCAGATGTGGCTTCAGCAGCCCACAGAACAGAGGACTTTTCTACTCATGGACCTCACCTGAGAATCACAAATGCTTAATATAGCTTCGGGGTTGCCTTCTTGCTTAGCTACAATGCTGTCAACCAGGCAGCCTTTCCCTGAGTGTTCACATTCCCTGTGCCTTGAGGCCACGGACAGTAACATAGGATGCCATCCTGTTCTGGGCCAGCAACCTGAGTGCCCAGTTGACAGCACTTTCTGCATCTCTTGTTTACTCCATTCCTGTAGTCCTTCTGCTTCTCCTTCTCCTCCCCCTCTTCCTCTTTTTTCATCTTCCTCCCCTCTTCTTTCTCCTCCTACCCCTCTTCCTCCCTCTCTTCCTATTCTCCCTTCTCACCCCTCTTCTTCTTCCTCTTCCTTCTCTTTCTCCTTTTCCTTTTCCACCTCCTTCTCCTCTTTCTTCTTTTTCTTCTCCTTCTTCTCTTCCTCCTTCTCCTTTTTCTCCTTCTTTTGGTGGGTGCAGTAAACTTTCTTGATGGCACTGAAGAGAGTAAGTCTCACTAAGACCCCTCCCTTTCTTCTGGAGGCCTAGGACAGAAACTGTGAGAGGAAATAAAGTTGATACAGGACCTCCTCAGCAGTCAAGAACCTCTGTCTTCCTCTGTTCCTGTTGAGGTGGGTGGTTTAGGGCTGCTTATCAGCCACAGGCTCACCAAGCTGTTGTTGTAGCTGAAATTGTTGTCATACCAGGGACTGTGTTTGATGACGTGGTCAGGAGTCCCTCCAAGATGCCAAAATTGTCAGAGATGACCTTGGCAGGGGTGCTGATGGTGGCTAATCAATTCTAGACTTGAGTAAGTGAGACTCAAGGACTCAGCTAAAGGACTCTGGTAAGTTCTTACTGTGTTTCCCAGAGAAGGCAGAACACTGCTGACAGAGAAACACACCGCGTGCTATGTCTAATCTTCTAATCTGCCAGAGTCAAATCCTCTTCAGATGGCCTGGGAAGCTGCATGCTCCACCCTGGACTGACTGGAGAAGATGGGTTTTAGGATGAAAAAGGCTGTCTTTTAGTGGAGGCTGCACCAGAATATGAAGAGAGCTTATAGGAGGGTGAGACCAGAGATGGGAAACAGAACCTGGATTTCCTCCGAATTAGCTGCTAGGTATGGCAAGAGACACACGCCCTTCTTGTTCTTCAGAGGCCTCTTAGCATGAGGAAATCAATCTAAAAACATTCAAGTCATAGTGAAGCTGCTACAGTGGGAATAAATGGCAGACTAAGACTTGAACTCTGGTCTGTGACCTTGACTTCTCATTCTTTTTTATCTCTTTCATGCTGGAGTCATGAGATCGTAACAGCGCACTGGGCTTATGTGGCATTAGGGATCAAACTCTGGCTTTGTACATGGTAAATGAAGTGAGCTCAACCTTTCTCTCTTCACCCAGTTTTGGGGTAATGGGGATTGTGTGTGTGTGTGTGTGTGTGTGTGTGTGTGTGTGTGTGTGTGTGATGGTTAATTTCACTATTTATGAAAGCACACTAATAAATACATAGTCAACTATACCCTATAAATTAATACTTGAAAGAAAGTAATATGGATTTCCCTATGTGTTTTCATAAGTGCGGCATTTGGGACACAGACATAGGCTGTCACAGACAAACCTAGTAAGAATCCAGGGAGGGGGATCCCAAACCTTCTATGGTATGAGGGGACCTGTTTGTACTGGCCAGATAAGGAGGAAAATGCCAAGTGGCAAAACTGAAAACTGGGCACAAGATAAGAGCTGGGCACTCTGAGGGCCATCAGCCATCAGTGTGAATGTCACGTGACAGAGATATCTCAGGAGCAACTGCTAGGCAAGTCCCTTATTTCTCAGCACCATGCTTTAGAAAGTAAGTCTTTTTTTAATATGAGAAAAATTTAACAAATAGACTAATTACTTTCATTTGGTAGAATTCTCATTTGCATTTTGACAAATACTTGTGAGGAGTGTGGATAATTAGAGGTTGCAGTCTTTCAAAAAACCCTGGAAAGGATGGCTAAACCATTGGCTGAACCATGAATCTCAACTAAGAATCAAACAGTTTGTGGGTTTTGACCATTTATAAAATATTTCCCTGTTTGAAGCAAATTGTTTGTCAGCATCTTTTAAGTATGGCACAGGGGATCACCACTGTGTTCTCAGGCTATTTATGGCATATTTGAGTTGTGGTCACCATTACTGTCCTTGTAAATCAAGCTCATGGGCTTTTTACTTGTTAAATGGAGTTGTATAGCATACTGTAATACATTGTTACACTATTCTATTAAACCATGGGTCTTTCAGCAAGCTTAGTTATCACGCCTCCTTATATCTGCGGATTAAAAACTCAAGGTTGTTTTTAAAAACCAAAATTGGCTATGAAATAATATCATATAACTATAATCTTAACAACTCTGAGTGACCTGGTAACTTTGTTGTCTTTTCTATATAACAGGAGAAGAGAGGTTGAATATATTTTAGTTGAGTCTTTTTATGTGTCTTAAAATTTTATTTGTATCATATTTATTATTTTCACCCTGTGTCACTGTGTGCATCTGCCTGTGGGTTTGTGCAGTGTATATAGTATTAATGCCAAAACCAAGCAAGGATTATTATACGGCAGAGTCACAGCCCTAACATGGAGAAGAAGCATTGAGAAGAAAGCCAGGATGAAAAGTATCCCCAGGAGAGGGTGTGTGTGTGCGGTTCAGCCTGCAGGGGGTGCTGTGCTGTATGTGCTTTCTCTGTGTTGTAAAAAACACTGAAGCCAAAGGACACCA
>JANHMN010000001.1:2281298-2305297 GCA_030674055.1 Rhabdomys pumilio
CAAATGTTGTTCTGGCAAAAAATTCATAGTTTCTGTTCATGTCTGGGACAAGAAAGATTCATCTCACTGGGCTTTTCTATAAGTGGTGCGAGTTTCTCAGTACTAACTTGAGATGTATCAGTTTTAATTTTAGCCAAATTTTTGGTGAACAGTCCCTATACAAAAAAAAAGTAGTTTGACATGTTTAGCTTAAGAAATATTAACTCAGGTAGTCCTGCTCAGTGGTGCTGATGCTCACAACTGGAAGACATTGCAAAGACTCTGTTTTGTGTGTTTTTGCAGTAAATTTTGTTGATATTCACTGGAAATCCTATCTTTAGGGCAGAGAACTTGGCAGGTACTTCTGTTCATCAGGGTCCTTGACAACTGGGCATGAAAAGCTATTTTTTGCCTTTCACAGGGACTGGTGACACTGCCTTAATTGTCTCCCTGGAGACTGCAGAGTGCTGAAGGCAGGTTAGCTACTGCCTCCTCCAGAGTTATGCTACGGCCCCTCCTCTGCTGTCAGTGCCTGAATCTAACACCCTCTCTGTACTGGGAGAAGCTCTCTCCCCATCTCTTACTCAGTCCTGTGTATCAAATCCAGGTGTCTGGTCACTCCAGTGTAATTGTTTCAGGTGGTGATAATGAGCCTCTGGGAAAACAGGGCTAGCAGGAGGATGAGCCCTCAATGGACTTCCAGAGCTTCTGCTGGTCTTTTTGTTCCCCTGTGGGTGACTGGAGCCTCCTGCCCTTTGTTTCCTGTATATATTTTGACACTTGTCACAGATATCTTAGAGAAAGACTTGGGAGCCATCCTCAAGGTCAGATAATGATTATATTTATAGACTGTTCCCTTTGGAATCCACATAGGTAAAGATGAACACCTGTAGGGAGCCCAAGGGTGTGAGAAGTGAAACCCACGGCACTGTCAGGATCCTTATTGCTGAGTCCCAGCCTTCACAGGGTCCCACAAGATAAATACATGCTTTCTTCCTCTGTGCCATTTTGCTTTGTTCTAGAAACCAACAGTTACTCTATTGATCCCCCTTGCTATAAAAAGACACAATTACTGCAGCCAAGATGTGAGTGTGCACCCTTATCTGTGTATCATCGAGCTATTGCAGCTGGCCACCCACAGACTGGAGAGCCCATTCATGTTGTCCCCCTGACAGACATCTTTCCAGATCCTCAGTGTAAGGCAAAACTCAGAAGTTGTAGCATGGTGCTTATGGCATGTAATGATCTAGCCCATGAGGTCCTTTTTCAGCATGGAGAAAAATAATGCACATCTGTGGAGCTTCTGCAAAGATACTGATTCACTACCATCTACAGCATCTGTGGATATACAGCAATCTCCACCCTTGCACGGGACACATTTAGTTAGCCTGGCCTTGCAGAGATCTTTGTGGCTATCTCAGTCTTAAGCTCCTTTGCCCAGGGGTTTTTCACTTATTTGGAAACAATTCTCGTGCTGGAAGGATGTGTTGGAAGGACCTGGGGTAGTCTGCATCCCTGGGACCCCTTTCTTTCCTCGGGATGTGGGAAGCAGTTAACAGGCAGGAAATCAAAGTGGACACTGGCATTTTACCAACAATGGCTGGACATAAACCAGAAGTACTTCCATCCAGCAGGACCAATCTGGAGAGCAAAGCTATTATCAAAGTGGATCTCACCTGCTTGTTTGTCTTCAAGGCAGGGTAAATATTTAATAGGAATCTAGGCGTTATTTATTCATTTTTATTAGGTCTTTCTGACACCCAACCCTGCATGCTGATGGGCAATTAAGATAAACACATGCTCAAAGAGGGGCTGTTTCCACATCAATCTTGCTAAGGTTAAGTGATGGCATAAGCAACTGTGTGCAAGCTTTATTTACAGGATTTCCATATACCCTGAAGATTCTGTATCTTCCCACTCAGAAGAAAACAAGACTCTGGTTGGTAGGGAATCTTTTTTTTTGGTATTCACATGCATTTGATCTTGCCTCTGGCTTTTGCTATCTACAGTGGGTTTGTGCTTATTAAAGTCTTGGTGTCTTGCTTGTTATAGTGTACACATTTGTAAGTGTATATGGCTCATGTAGATTTAAGTTGGATATAGAATGTTCCAGAAGAACTCACTTGTAAACATCCTCGACTTCTTGAAATGGGCGAAACTGGATAATTAGAATTGTCTGAAAATAAAAAGATTGACTGGAACACTTTTTAGATGACTGAGCTAGCACACTGCCACATTCTGACTGACAGTGATTACAGCTAACACCCGCTGCGTGTCTGTGATGCGTCCAGCATTGTTCTTTACTCTTCCTTCCCTTTGATCATTTACGTATTTGTTTTGACTTAGGGTCTCACCATGAGCCCTGGCTGGGCAAGACCAGACTGACCTCAAACTCCCAAAGATCCAACTGCCTCCCACTCCCAGCCCAGAATTAAAGGCGTAGATCACCACATCTGGCTGTTTTTAAGCACAGATTATTGTACAACCTAGGTGTCTTAGTCAGGGTTTCTATTCCTGCACAAAACATCATGACCAAGAAGTAAACTGGGAGGAAAGGGTTTATTCAGCTTACACTTCCACATTGCTGTTCATCACCACAGGAAATCAGGACTAGAACTCAAGCAGGGCAGGAGGCAGGAGTTGATGCAGAGGCCACAGAGGTGTACTGCTTACTGGCTTGCTTCTCCTGGCTTGTTCAGTTTGCTTTCTTATAGAAACCAGGACTACCAGCCCAGGGATGGCACCACCCACAATGGGCTGGGCCCTCCCCCTTGATCACTAATTGAGAAAATGCCTTACAGCTGGATCTCACAGAGGTATTTCCTCAAGAGAGGCTCCTTTCTCTGTGATAACTCCAGCTTGTGTCAAGTTGACACACAATATCAGTCAGTACACTAGGATAACAATGACAGTCTGGTCCTCTTGCCTCTGCCTTCAGAGCTCTGGGATTATAATCCTGTTCCACCACATCCAGCTTTTATTCTTTTAACAAATTGACACAGCCAGTATCAGGTTTTTTTTTTTTTTAAACTGCAGTCTAATAATTGTGGATATTTGTGGATTATGGTGTAGTGTTTCGCTGCCTAGGCCCATCATGGTCTATTAATCCAACCATGACTGGTTATATATGCCTTCTCACACCTTCACCTTTCCTTTACAAGCCTCTACTGCCTATCAGAAGCAGTTGCTGCTGCTGTGCAACAGAAGGCCAGGACCTTCCCATCAACTGAAGCACTGCATGGATTTTCAAAGCTCTTCCAGGTCCATTACCACCCTCTGCTTCTACTTCAGTGACACTGAAAAAGAGGGAGACCACATTGACTCCTTCATTTCATACCCACCATGGTAAACAGCTTCGGGTGAATGACCCTGCTTAGTGTACGCCCCCTGATTCCTTTGTTTGTCTACCGACATCTTGTTGCCTCTATGCTTTGGATTCTGGAAACTTAGGTGCATTTACAAGATTTCTAATAACAACTAAACACAATGGGTAAAACGATACCTGTCTATTGCCCTTATGTAGCCCTTCCATCACCCGCTTCCTTCTTTTCAAAAGTGGCTGCTGCTCAGCTTGAAGGTGGTACTTTTCATTGTCTGGTAATCTCAATGGAAAGCCAGTGAAGGCCCCAGTCCACAGTGCCACTGTTATCAAAACTTCCGTTAAGTTTGGAACAGGTAGGGGACAGTGTCTGATTGATAAATGAATGAATGGAGTTGTGGCCTAGGCAGTAAAACACCCACTGTCAAAAGCAGGTGGGTCTCTAAGAGCTCCAGGCCAATCAGGACTACATAGAGACTCTGTCTCAACAACAAAACAAGCCAAAACAGAAAAATGAAACAAAACAAATAAGATTAAAACAAACACCCACACACAAAGCACCCCTACCCTCACAAAAAAAAAAAAAAATCCCCCAAACAAACAAAACCAGGAATCCTGTCCATACTGGCAATAGTGTGAATATCTTTGGTAACTGACTACAGAGCCTTTTGGCTCTTGGGAATGTTACTCCTTGATGCCAGTGAATGAAACAGGAGCTCACAGAGGTCAGATAATATACTTAAAAGTCATGTATTAGGCTAAGGATGGGGTTGGTATGTCCTTTCATATCAGGCTCCTTCCACAAAGTCCAATTCCTTAATTTTATATAATAAAATGGCCAAGTTTTTAAAAAGATAATCTCCCCTGTAATTATTTTGTATGGTTGTTTCATGTACCAAATTCTGCTTCATAACTCAATGAGGTATGAATTCTTAAACCTTTCTCTGTCAAGGAGGTGGACGTAAGCTCTAGCTCAGTTGGCCCTGGTGCAATCTCCAGTCCACACAAGCCAGGCATGGTGGTACACCCTGCAATCCTCAGAGATGGAGATAGGTGGATCAGAAATTCAAGGTCATCCTTGGCTGCATAGTGAGTTTGAGGCCAGTCTGGTCTACATTACACCATGTCTCAAAGCAAGGTAAAGCCTAGGCAAAAGCAGAACTAGTCCTGGTAGGAGTAAGAGGCAGGGAGTTGGGGGACACGTTTCTGGCCAATGTCTGTGGAACTTCAGAGTGATAATGAAAGCAAGACTCCCATGTGGTCCTGCCTTGTGTTTTTTCTGCAACCCTGAGGGCCTGGGCATAGTTGGGGGTTCAGCAACTGCACTTCTGCCTGAAATAAAGTATGGTCAGTAGCTGGCAGAGACAAACTTTACCAATGGACACCTTTGCTTCTGCTGTAATTGTTATTTATGTGACTGCTGCCCTTCTGTTGTGTCTGTCCACCCACGCTGAATGTCTGTCCGGGGGAGGTTTCTTTCCTCATGTCTTTTTCTTCACAGTAGCAGAAGCCTGAATGATTGAGTCAAATGAGGCGGGCATTTTGAACTGATCAGAGCATTGTCAGTGTAACTAGTGCAGGCATTTTTACCGGTGCAGACATTGTTCATTGTTTAGCAAACATTCTGGTGATACCCACTCAGGCACTGATTGTTTGTGTGAGAGAGCCTGTTTTAAGTGAGCTCCAACTTGCTGGCCTCTTCATTTCTATTGTTCCCCTGGTGAAGACATGTCTCTTAGCAACTCGGAAGGCAGAAGCTGTGTTTGTGCCTTTGGCTTACAGTGCAGGAGGCTTCCCTTCAGTTTTCTCCTTTTAACTCTATGAGGTTTATTTTCTCTCTGTTCCTTTACTTTTGTGTGTGTGTGTCGGGGGGGGGGGGGGCTTGTCAGATCCTGAATCCCTGAGACCCGGTTTTTATAGCCAATCTCAGGTCAGAACTAACACCCACTCAATGTCAGCATCTTAATTTTTAACATAGGAAGGAAAACACCTACATAGATTATCTTTCTAAGCAAAATAGAAAAAATAATGTTAGGTAGTAAGAGACAGCACAGAAAGAAATTTACTGTGTTCCTCGTGCTTTCTATGATTAAAAAGTACTCGTCAAGCAAAAGTAAAGAAAAAATCACTATTTTAAACAAATCTGAGAACCAAATGATAAGCCTTGGATATTTTTATGTTTGATTTTCTACTTTTAATTTTTATTTTAGTTTTTCATAAAGGGATTACCTTTTTGCTCTTGAAGGTTGTTTTGTGACTATTTACTATAAATGAAAATCTTTTGATATATATGATTTTTAAGCCTTAAGTAGAAGGATTGAAGAAGGGGCGTTGAGAGAAGTCATGTTTTTGGAGGAATGGTCTGATGTTATGCCATTCCCAGAAGGGAATCCATACAAAGCCTTGAAGAAATACACAGGAGCTGTGTGGAGACTTGGATATGCGCTATAGGCTATAGACATGCTACTGAAAATGGACAGCCACACAGCAGAGACCTGGGCATGGTCCATCTTTGGACCTGTGCAGAGACCACTCTGAACTTGAGGCAGAAGGCAAGGTGAGACAGAGGGCAACCACAGGATTTGTTGTGACTATTGCAAGGCCTCCGGCCTTTGCTCCAAGTGAAGTGAGCAGTTCTAGGAACAGCTGAGGAAGAAGTAGGGTAACAAATGTAGGGTTTAAAACTGGGTACAGACTTCAGGGACATTGCAGCAGTGGTCTGAGACCCAGTCAAAAGGCATCAAACTCATAGCTCACACAGATAACAGAAGCCACCGAGAGCCTTAGCCTCCAAAGATGACTGGACTTCACCTCAAAATCATTGTGGCTTCTGGGTTCATCTTCAGGGTGAATTGTTACCTAGGGTGGAGTTTGACAAGTATTGCTGAGTGTTCTCTGAGGAAAAGGGACAGGCTGGGATGATAATGCCACCATCTCTGTTCAGAGGCAATAGCCACTGCCTGTGTTAGGTAGCCTACAGTGTCTGCCTCGGAAGGTTAACGAGAGAACTAAACAGAGATGCTTCATCTTCAACAGTAACTTCTGTAACCATGCTTTCAAACGCCACACTTCCATGTAGGACTTTGCTCACTATAATTTTTACTTCTTTGTAGTAAAAGAAAAGAAATCAGAAAATTATAGATTATAATTTATACTCTCTAGAAACTGCTGGCAGGTGTTGGAAATCATTAGAGTTTTCCTTTCTTTTTCCTTCATTCTTTTCCCTTCTCCTCTTTTCCCCTCCCGTCCTTTCCCTTCCCTCCCCCCCCCTCCCCTCCCCTCCCCTCCCCTCCCCTCCCCTCCTCTCCTCTCTCTCCTTTTCTCAAGAGGCCAACTATTCCTGTACCCTCCAGACAATGACCTTGGACACTGACCATTGGCTGTAAACTCTACAGTTTTCTAATATGAAGCATCTACCTTGTTTCTTATTTCCACATTGGAGATGGGGGCCTGCTGATTTCCTGTGATTTGAACCTTCTAAAGATGACTTTTTTGAGGTTACATGGATAAAATATGAGCCAAGTATTAACTTCTAGAACAATTTGGGTATAATTTGCCTTCATACATTGTTTTGATTTTCACACCCTGGTGGCAACCTACTTTATTCATGGCTATTGTCTATAACTCGTAGACATACTAGAATCTCCACAGCTCTATATAAAAGAGAGCTTCGAAATGCTTTTCTCAAAATAGCAATCATTTGCATTTAGTTGGCAGTGTAAATTTATCTTTCTTTATAATGCTTGCTCCATCTTAAAAAGGCAATATCATAAATGAGATTATCCTTTCAGAAAGCAATCCCAGACTGGAATAAATCAAGATCAGGAAACCTTACAAATGGCCTTTAGTATAATGGATATTACCAGAAAGTGTGTGCAGCTCAAGTGTTCATGACAACAATTTATTGCTGGATTCTCAATGTGGGTTTCCCCTGTAGGAATGTGTTATTTGTTTTTACCCGGGGGTATTGATAATCCCCCACAATGTTGCAGCTGAGAGAGAGTTGGCAGGTCTCATAAACTCCAGTCTTCTAGCTCAACTCCCTTCCCAGAGAGAGGGAGACATTCAGGACTACTAATATTCAGAAAAATGAGTCAATGGGAAAAGTGAAACTCAGAGTGATTCTTGCCACTGCGACCAGGTCCACATTTTCCTGGTATTAAAATCTCTTTCTCAAACTCACATAAGGGGCTGAGTAGAACAGAACAAACCTATCCTATTTAGAACCAATAACTAGCCTATAATGTTTGGGAAAGTTGTTATACTTAGAGCATACCATGGGTAAAGTTTGTCCAGTGGTGGGAAAGCAACGGGCAAGTGGCCTGGCACTTGAATCTTTGCTTAGTTGTCTGATGATTGGACATGAGAGTAGATGTAGGCTTTGGCTACATTCTTTGCTATCAAATATTTG
The DNA here is from genome assembly GCA_030674055.1 of Rhabdomys pumilio. Lineage (NCBI taxonomy): Eukaryota > Metazoa > Chordata > Mammalia > Rodentia > Muridae > Rhabdomys > Rhabdomys pumilio. Next base: position 2,289,008 of record JANHMN010000001.1, read on the forward strand.
TCTTGAGTAATATATATATATATTATATAATATATATATATATATATATATATATATATATATATATATATATAATTTTCTTGTACTATTTGTCCACTGTCTTGCCTGCACTTGGAATAGCCAGGTTTTGAACTGTGACCATGATAACAGGTGCATAAACCACTGTACCATTACTTTATATCTTTGATGACATATAAAATAGATCATCTTTTCATATAACTTCTTTGGTGTATGTGTGTGTGTGTATGTGTTATTAGTCGTTTTTTTGAAGTGCAGATTCTTTCAATGGCTAAATTTTAAGGCTTAAATATTATTTCTTATAAGAATTCCTGTATCTGGTATGTGTTTTTCAAAGTTTATCTACCCTCTATCTATCCACGGTGAAGGAATCTATCTCATCTCTTCTGATGTGGGAAGAACATAAAGGGTTGGGATGTATAACCTGTCCTAACTTCTTGATCCACAGTTGTGATGGAAATCACATTGTCAAAGGAGGAGACATTCAAGTCAAACACACCCTAAGGTTCTGTTGGGGTTATAAGCTCCTGGCAGGTCAGTTGGTTTTACAGCTAAAATGCTGCTTTGTTTTTAAGACAGTGTCTGGTTGTCTGTTCAATCCTGGCCTCCATCTTGTGGTTCCCCTATCTCAGACTCTGGAACACTGAGATCATCCTCACAATCTGTCATAAGAACAAGACTTGATTCACATAGGATAGTGTCTAAGGTCTGTTTAGACACAAAGAGACTAGAATTTGTTTTGTGTTCTGAATGCTAGATATAAAAACAAATTCACTAACTCTTGTATTTTGTAAAGCCCCCAGAAATGACCACAAACCAATACAGGGGATTAACAATATAATACTCCTAATACTAACAACAGTCACCTTTTAACTTTACTGCACTGGGTTAAAAGACACAGCAATATGCAGAAATTGGTCAGATGGGTGACTAAGTTTACCTGAGTGTCTCAAGTAGCAAGGAGGCTGTGCAGTGGTCCGAGTCTTGATTGGCCCACTCTACAGAGACAGAAGTGGCCAGAGGAAGAAACAAAGCTATAGAAACTCTGGTATTTTTATTTTTTTTTTGTTACTGAAAATAAGATTCCCCCTCAAATATCAAGTTTTCCTAGAAATAAGAGCAAATTATACTTTTAAGAAAAATAATTAGCAGCCTAGAAAGGAAAATCAGGAATTCTCAATGAAATCGTTCCACAAGCTAACTGTTGGGGCTTGGATCAAGAAGTTCCCTAAGACTCACGTGTTAAAGGCCCAGCTTCCAAACACAACTGTGCTCAAGTGAGGCTGAGGGGAACGAGCGAGTCATGGGGATGCTGAAACCACACATGGATGCTCTCTAAGTGGTTTCAATTGATTTGTTGCTGGGACATAAATACATTGGAGTGGGACCTGCTTGAGGGGGGTCTAGGTCTTACAGGGGTGACGTGGGGGCTGCACTTTGTCCTAGCTTCTTCCCTCTCATGTTGCTTCTGGGCTGCCATGTCTGAGCAGGGTCCAGTGTATCCTCCTGTGTTGTGTTCCCTTTCGCCAGGCTCAAAGCAACAGAGCCAAATGACTGTGGAGTGAAACCTCTGAAGCCAGGAACAAAGGAACGGAGTCATCCTCTTCCCAGTTGCTTCTCTAGGGTGTTTGTCACACCATCAGTGTGGTGGTTTGATAGGAATGGTCCTGTAGACTCATGTGTTTGAATGCTTGACCCTAAGGGAATGGCTCTATTAGGAGGTGTGGCCTTGTTGGAGGGAGTGTGTCACTGTGGAGGAGTGTTTTGAGGTTCCATATGCCTAAGCTATGCCCAGTGGGACAGTATCTCCTTGCTGCCTGCAGATCAAGATGTACAACTCTCAGCTGTTTCTGGTACCATGTCAGCCTGTATGATGCCATGTTTCTTACCACAGCAATAATGGACTAAAACTCTGAACTGTAAGCCAGCCACAAATAAATGTCCTTTATAAGAGTTACTGTGGTAATGATGTCTCATCACAGAAATAAGACTCTAAGAGAAACAGGAAGCTGGATGGCATACCTATTCCTTGTTTGATAACACAGGGTGTCAGATAAGCTCTCTTCTCCTATAGGGCAGAAACTCTGTTCCCTTTCCTCACGATATCCCCCAGGCAGAGGAACTCCTGTGGTACCTGCAGCCTCCAGGTACCTGTAGGCTGTCTTTTCACCTATGCTTTGCCAGAGCCTTTGACACTTCATCATGCTAAACTCTCGAGCTGTTACTCACCTGTGTATCTGGCCTTCAGGCATCTGTGTGTTAACACACTTGGTCGGTCCACACTGTCCCCACTTCTCTCACATCAGCCAATCTTACTCAAATGAAAATAATGAGCTAAAGAGTGAGTATTATGGATTTATGAATGGCAAAGCTTGTATCAGATACTGAAAGTCCGAGTACTTTGCTGTGAACTATACGCACCCAGCACACATTAGGAAATGCATTGTGATGAGAATGAGCCAAGGCTTCCTTTTTAAGCATAAGAAAACTTTTCCTGGGACTCAGGGGACTGTATTCATTTGTACACATTCTTCACAAGAAGGTAAATTTGTAGTGACTGGTCCTCTACTTCTTTGCATTTGAAATAAGCATTCTGATGAAATACATTCACATTTAAGGTGCAGCACATACATGTTAGCTTATTTGACATTTTTATCTTAACATTTCTGAAGTTCTTCTTGAGCTGTAGTCACAGGAAAATTAAAACAAACAAACAAACAAACAAACAAAAAACCCCAGCATTTCCTTATCTTCTTGCAGTCATGTTTCTGAGCATGGTTGATGTTCCACAAAGTAGAAGTTCATAGAAGATTCAAACTCTGGATATAAAAGACAGGCATGCAGGTGCTATGTGGTTATTATGGGCGTGTGATAGTGCTGGGTTCATAAGGCTGGTTACTTTTTGCTGTCTCAACATTCATATTAAGGCAGGGTTTTTCTAGAGAAAAGAGTTTTAATGATGACATTCCTGATCCTGGAGAATCCAAGGAATGCACTGGTTTGCTTGATGGGAAGCTGGTACTGTAGAATGGGGTCCTTCTTGGTTCATTGTGGTACCCGCCACCACAGACAGACCTAGCAGCTTGCCAGCTCCAGTCACCTGTAAATCATCTCTTTCTTTTTGGGAGACCAGAGCAATTTTGTAGTGATCTTGCTCTAATTTGCGTTCTTACATTGGCCCAGGGATTCAAATTAAGGTCTTGATGCTTGTAGTGCAAACACTTCTACCCAGGAGCCAGCTCCCCAGCCCCATGATAATGAATTTTAGATCTCAGTATCTGGATTGCCCTGTTGGTACTTAATAATTGCCAGTACTGTTTAAAATAGGAGTACACACGGAGGGACCCGTGGCTCCAGCCCCATATGTAGCAGAGGATGGCCTTGTCGGGTATCAATGGGAGAGGACCTTGGTCCTTGATGCCCCAGTGTAGGGGAATTCGAGGGCGGGGAGGCAGGAGTCAGTGGGTGGTTGGGGGAACACCCTCATAGAAGCAGGGGAGGGAGAATGGGATATGGGGTTCGGGGGGAGGGGGAGAGCTGGGAAAGAAGATAACATTTGAAATGTAAATAAAGAAAACATCTAATAAAAAATGTGGCATCTATGGGGCTGCCATAATGATTGCTCAGCAGGGAAAGGTACTTGCAGCTGAGGGTACTTCCCAGATTCTTTACACATACCCTTGTCATTCTATGCGTCTCTCAAGCTCAACAATCTGAAGTATTTCTAGTTTTTATTTCTCTTAAGCAAAAGTAATTTGGCCAAGCCTCACTTGACTTCCTAAGCCATCCAGCATCCCTGCCTGTGCTAGCTGAGTTTATAGTTTCTTCCTTAAGCACATCTAACCTTGGCAGGGGTGGGATGTCTCTGTCTCTAGGCTTCTCCTTTGACCTATTTCCATATATCCCAAGCTGAGCATCTGAGTTGATGTTTTCCCTCTGCCATCACCTTTTGCTTTTCCTTTATAGTCTCACTTGAGAAGGCAAGGAGAGGACCTTGGCTTCATCCCAAGAGAAACCCGGCTGCTGTCTCTGATAGTGTCTTTATCAGGATCTTTGTCCACCAGGCTAGCATGTGGTTCCCAGTGAGCGCCCTCACTGCAGCTGTGTCAGCTCTGACTTTGTAAAGAATTTATGGTTGAAGGCTGGCCTTTATGAGGGGGTGGAGACGCAAAGGCAGCCACATGGACTACGTGAAATTAAGACTCAGTATTAATTCAGTACACTGACTCTGATAACCTCCTTTTCTGAATCTTTGCTCTGTAATAAATGGAAAGAGAAGCTTATGCTATGTGTCTGGAGTGTAAGAATACTTAGGACCATGACTTCACATGGCATAGGTGGCAATTATCCTAACTTACAATGTAAATACACAATCCTACTTCAAACATTTGGATCTTCCTTCTGATATTATTCATTTTAAAGACCTCCATTATCTATATTATTATCAAAAACGAAGAACTATACTCATCTTATTAAATACCACAAGCTCGCTGATGATGCGGGTCATTGGAGGTAAGTTATTATGTAGAAATTACAACAAAGGACCAGCAAAGGTTTAAATTTAGTAAAACGGAAAAACCATAATCTACTAATTCCCAAGGTCAGGAGTTTTATGGTTGACCTTGGTAATCAACTTGACAAGATTTAAGATCACCATGGAAACAAGCCTGAGGACATGTCTGAGAGGGAGTTTCTAGGTAGTTAATCGATGTGGAAATACCTATCCTAACTGTGAGCAGTACTGTACCGTACAGACTAATTACAAAGGAATAAGGGAGGTGAGAACCAGCATTCACCCCTCCCTCCTTCCTGGCTGTGATGAAGTGTGGCCTCAGGTTCCTTCCCTGTCATTACATACATACATAGATGATGTGAGCCTATGTGTCCAGCTGTGTTATATCCAGCTGTGTTTGTGCAAAAGACGCATCATATTGACATCTTCAGATATTTTCCTGAGAAGACCATTTTAAATGAGGCAGCCAGTTGTTCTGCCAACATTCCCTGAGCTCAAGCTACCAGGGATGAACACCTGATGGACGTAGGTGAGCACAGCTTTGCCACTTGTGTGCATGAGACATAAACTTATTCCGGAGGTTTCATGTTTAGAAAGTAGATCTCTCTTCTTCCATATCTTACAGTTGTAGGTGACTAGGAGAATATTGATAATTTGTGGTTTATGATTGGTAATTTGCCTTGTAATTATAATTTTTCCTATTTCTTTTTCTATGAAAGATGCCAACAGTGAGGTGGGCTCTGTTTGAAAGCAAGGGATAATTCTGAGTTACATGACACATTCTAAAATGGAGTAAGAGAAAATGAAGTGTTGTATGAACTGAGCGGTGCAGAGACAGAGCAGAGGATGTGGAAGGAGGAGAGAGGCTAGAGGCCAGAAGTGGGTTCACACTGAGCTGGACCAGCCTGAGAGGCTAGAGACCAGAGGCGGGGTCACAGGGAGCTGGGACCAGCTTGGGAAGACAGTCTTCAGATCAAAAATGCTGACAAGTCTGGATTTGGCTTCAATCTAGCAGCAGTTGGCAGAGGGGATGGAAAAAATGAGGATACACTTGGACCAAAGGCTGACATCCTTCCCTGGAAAAATATATCCTGCTTTCTTGAAGTTTCTTTGATTTTTTTCATAGATGATGAAGAGATTATTTGGATTCATAAGGGTTTTTTTTTTGTGGCTTGGGTTATGGTTACGTCTGCATTCTTTTTAATCTAAGTGTCATGCTTTCAACAAAGAAAAGCATCTGAAGCAGGCATCCCAGGGGTCCCCGAAAGACCCTAAATTGGGATAGTTCTATAAAAGATGAATATTTGATTATCTTCTGCTCTGTGCATATGACAGGGAGATGTACGGTAACAAGGCATGAATTCGTTATCTACCACCAGAATCCTATGACATCCTGTCAGTGGGACCAGTGTGTGAGTCTCACTTTGCAGAACCTTCACATCGTGCCACCCTTCGCAGCTCCTTAAACTGCCTGAGCCTCTGCTAACATCTATTCCTAACACCGGAGAAGAGATTCAATCAAAACAATGCGTCAAGACTCTATGTGCTTAATCTGGCTTTTCTTTAGCGCCAACTTTAAGGAATCAGAAAACCAGAGTATGATGTGTCTGGTTCGCATAACACTGACATCCTATGCTAGCAAGAAATGGTGAGAAAAGCCTTTTACTATTAAAACAGCCAGCTGAAGTGATAGCTCTTAGATCTTCAAACTGGGGGCTGATAGGTGCCAATGAACCAATAGAGCTGCCTCATCTCTATTTCCAAGTGGGACACACACACACACACACACACACACACACACACACACACACGGGAAGACAGAAAAAGCGAGAGAGAAACACACACACACACACACACACTCACACACATACACACACACACACAGGAAGAGAGAGAGAGAAAGAGAGAGCGAGAGAGAGCGAGAGAGAGCGAGAGAGAGAGAGAGAGAGAGAGAGAGAGAGAGAGAGAGAGAGAGAGCCAGTCTTCTGACCACTGAAACTGTGTGGATACTGCAAGAACTGTCAGCCATCTTTGTGGTTTCAGCTCCTCAGTCTTCCAAAATAGTATCACATGCATTATATGTCTATTTGAAAATAGTATTGCTTCTGGATTGCTTTTAAAAAGAAACAATGTGATTCTATACCTCTAGAATTGCAATTTTTAAAGTTTCAAAAAAATTTTGGCAATAGGGTTTTAAATCTATTCTTAGGAATAAATCACTGTCAGTGAAATTGATTCCTGGGATAAAATTGATTTGTTGTTTCTCTAAATTTAGGCCTCTAAGAACTCATGTCCTTCTTCTTACAGCTTGTAAGTGTAGATTGTAAAGTGCTAAGTAAGGGATAGAACAGAATTTTAAAGTGTTTAGATGTAAACACATGCTGTTTGGGGGCATGATGTGCAGGTCCCACAAATATCTCACATTCCCAAGGAAAACCTCTACTGTCCCATGTGCTCATCAGAGAACCCTTTACTATTTGTTAACATCTGGTTATCTTCAAGGTGGGTATGTGACTCTGTATGTCCACGACTTAGTCAAGAAACCAAGTACTCACCATGAACCGCCATCTTTCACAGACACAATGATGTGTAAAGTTAAAACTTGCTGCTAGTGAGCACAGGCGGTCAATAAAACCATACTGGTAAAACAAAGGAACAGAAGCACATGATATCTTCTAACAGCCGGAAGGTGGTCCTCACTCCAAAGCCCCCTTTCTTGGGAGGGTCCAGTCATTCTTCTCTATTCCCATTAGAACGAAGTTCATGGCCTTCAAACTCAGTCTTGTAAAACATGCAAGCACTTCCTTCAGCTTAGAAAGGTTCTAGCAAGGAAGAGTATATATTGAACTAGTTGGCACCCCAGGTCTATTAGTTTATGAAGTGAAAATTAATATCCTGTCGCCAGACAGGCCTGGTCTCCAGTCATTTCAGAGCAGATGCGCATTCTCCCTTCTTTACTGCTGCCTTAAAGAGGGACTGCTGAGGTCGCCCGTTCCCGCCTGCAATTCCGCCAAAAATGATGTGGGAAGCACAGCCATGAAAGGTCCAGGCTTGGCTCTCCCAATCAGTAAATTATGGGAATGTAACTCCTCCAGCTGCTATGGCTATCTGTCCTCTGCCAGAGACCCAGTTCCTGTATCTTCTGCCCAATGAGTCTGGCCATTCGTTTCCAAAAGCTAATGTGTAGCTGATCATGTAATGCGCCAAGCCCAATCAGTGTGCTTACTCATGGCCACTCATGAGCTCATTTGGTGTAATCACAGGAGACCTTGGGGTCATTCCTCAACCACAAGAACACTCAGTGGAGAGAGCTGTGGGTGCTTCTACCCAGCTGCCTGCCAGGTCTCTTGGCTTCCATTACTTTCGTCATTTGGATATAGCTGGTTGTACTCAAAGTCACTTCAAAGGCAACTGAGCTCCCATCAGTGAGATATCTTTGGCGGACAGCTGCTCCTGAGGTAGCAGAGTAGACACAGAGACCAGAGACACCACAGGGTCTGAACCTCTTTCTCGTTCTTTGCCATCGTGCAAAACTTAAGCAGTGTTAGTTTTAAACAAGAGTTTATGTTGGAGAAATGAAGTTTTCTTGGGTGCCTAACAGAACTGTCTCCAAAAATTAAGGCTCTGTTGGTCCTATTTCATCTCTGTATGGCAATTATTCTCTCTCTGTCTCTGTCTCTCTCACTCTTGCTTCATTTCTCTCTCCTTCCATTTCTCCCTGCCCTGCCCTGCCGTGTGTGTGTGTGTGTGTGTGTGTGTGTGTGTGTGTGTGTGTGTGTGTAGGTGGACGCCAGGTGTCTTCCTCTATTCTTCTTCGTACTTTATGGGAAAGAGTCTCTCACTGTATCTGGAACTTGCCCTTTTGATTATACAGACTGGTCAGTAAGCCCCAAAGATCCCTGTGGTTCCCTGCCCCGCCAGTGCTGGCATTAGAAGCTCATGCTGCCAGGTCTTGCTTTCACATGGGTGCTGGGGAACCAAATCCCAACTCTCATGTCTGTACAGTAGGCACAGTATCCACCACACTCCCATGTTTACAGTTTTTAAATTCTGAACTCTCTTCGGAAATGAACTTGGTAGTTATATCTCAATATCTGCATAAGAATCTAGACTCAGTAATTTTGAAAATTTACAACAACCCACATCACAGAAGGCAAAACACAAAGTTTCTACCTCCAGGAGACCTTTTGTGCTAGTATAGTAAGAGCCATATTATAGTATCATTTCCCTGTGAGCCATGCAGGACCAAGTAATGTCTCTCATCCTTTGCTGTAGATAGTCACTGTCAGTCAAGATGCTTAGGCACATGGATACAATTTTGGCAATTTCTTATCCCTCATCAACCACTAGTGAGAAAGAAAGAAATAGCCCTCAAAACAAAGAATGTGATGTATTTTACTGAAATGAATCAAAATATTTCCTCAAAATGAACTTTAGGTCAGAGTATGGGCCACGACTCTCCAACAAGTTCCTACATACTGCCTGATTAAATCAACGGTTGTGTAATTCATAAATAATACAGTTCTCTTTATGGAATTAAGATTCAACTTGAAAACTATATTTTGGAGTCTTAATTGTTATTAATTAACAATTATTAATTGGGAATTTGTATTAAGTGGGAAATTGTAAATCCCACCCCCCCCCCAAAAAAAAACTAGACACATCAAAAGCCTCTGTTGGGCTGTAGTTAGGGCTCAGTTGGAAAAAGTCCTGGCTGTGTAACCCTGATGACTGAGTTCAGATATTCAAAATCCACATAAAAGCCAGATGAAGAGGCAGACTGCCTGTAATACCATGAACCTACCAAAAATAAAAGGCAGAAACAGGAGAGCCTGCAGCTGGCCTGTTGTGTGCAGCAGCAGAGACCCTACAGCATAAGGGTGAGGGTCAACAAGCTTAGGTTGCCCTCTGAATGTGGATGTTCACAGTCACGTTTATTCACAGAACGTCCATCCCCTGGCAATACACACGCAGAGGCCTGCAGGACCAAATCAGTTGTTTGATCTAATATATGGGAGACATTTCTGTAATAATCTCCTCCCTTCGATACCACTCTGAATGTCTCACCAGGGCCCTTGTTTTGCTTTCCAAATGAGAAACATTTTAAATAGTTAATGATTAGGGAAGAACAATTTTATCTAAATTTCAGGTTTATTACATACTTGAATATACACCTAGGTTCACACTGTGGTTATTAGGGCAGAGGTCAGGTCTTCTGGATAGAAGCACTATGGTCTGAAGACTAGGTCTCTGTGCACTCATTTTCTTAGCTGTCTCTAGAGACATCATTTATTGTGATTCTCTGAAAGCTTACAACAATGTTAAAATGAGTCTAGGACCATAGTATGGACCTGGTAGATAATTACCAATATAGACAAAAATGAGTGTTTGAAGTGTACCTTAAAAGGCAAGGAATAAAATGAAGACAACATTTTGATTACTTTGTAGTCAATTTTTAAACTGCACACTTAATCCCAACATGCAGAAAGCTCATTGACTTCTGCAAACCTGGTTATTAGATAATAAAAAAGAGGTTTGAATTAGCCATGTCAGTGAGCTTGGAGAATCCCATGTAAGAAAGTTTGCCAGGTCCCTTTATTTTTGGGTGCAAAACTTGGACCTTTAAGACATTGATACAGAAGTCAGGCATAAGAGTCTATTTGATTAACCAAGCCATATTTGTTAAAATACTCCACAAAAGAAGCATGTATGTGAAATATATTAATTCCTCGTGTGCCTCGCAGCCTTTGTTTCACAATTGTGCCTGTGTATTGCTTTCGATTGCTCATTGCAAGATCAATACGACAGAGTGGAAAGTCTAGGTTGCATGCACTCAGCAGCTTTGATGGGCCAGTTTTTAAGTTGAAGCAATATTTTTAACGTATTTTTTTCTTTGTCACTCATGCTTGGATGTTTGTAATAAATTGGATAAAACAGAAGTTATTGTTGTGTTCACTGCAACACATGGTGTTCCCATGCTAACACTTTTACCTTTACAAAGTATCAGAATGTTGTGTCTCTGTGATAACACTCTTACCTTTACAAAGTATCAGAGTGTTCTGTCTCGGTGCACTTGCAGAGTATCAGAATGTTGTGGCTGTGTGCTAACATTCTTACACTTGTGAAGTATCAGCAGCTGCCTTTTTACTGAGGAAACAGGCCCTTCAATCCACTGCCAAATAACAATGAGAAAATATAATGGTTTTCCTTTTTCCTGTGCATTCAAACTTAAACTGGCCAGATTATTATGGTTCATATTATAACATCATAGTATAGTATAGTCTGCTGATATAAACTATTAGAAATGTGTAAAAAGTTGGAATTATTAAAATTTTAGATGCGAGCAAGTGATATGTACTAGTGAGGAACTCAGGTACAGCTGGCTAAGGTCTCACTATTGTTCTTTATTCTCAGACCCAAATGGTGATATTTTTTTTCAAAATATAAACTTTTTTTTTTCTTCTGGGTATAGTCACGTGTTAAAATAGCTTTTAATTATACTAAAATGTAGCTTTACTGATGTAAACTATCTCTACTAAGGAAATGAATGTAAAAATTGCATAGATAAGGGTATCAGGAAAAATGTACGGATGTTAGTATTTCACTTGATTATCAATAAATTAGTCATGGTATTTATATATGTAAACTCAGAGGGGAAATATTACATACATATTATATACTAATAAATATCATAGAGTAATTTATTTTGACAGATGAGTTTATATATTCAATTAAAAATGAAAATACAATTTAGACCCTCTAAAGTCAAATGAGCTTTGTAGAGATCTTGTTTGTTACGTTACAAACTTAGGACAATCACTGTAAATACCGCCATTTTCTGTCTCTGCTTTAACCAGGCAAATGCAGTTTGCTGGGTTCTGAGCACCCATGGACAAATGTGAGTCACAAGGAAAAGCTCACATAACAGTGAGCATCTCTGTGTACCTGCCAGGATTTAAAAAGAGAACAGCGCTGTTTTCTAAATGTCTACTAAAAACTCTGCTTGACCACCAATAGTTTCTCAAGGTGGGTTGGTGTGAACACAGATGGGTTTTCATCCTGTTTTTACAGAAGTTTGGTCTACTGAAGGTCTGACCACAAAGTCAGCTTCACATGGAAACATAAGCAATGAGTGTAAAAGGATCTAAGGCTTTGTTTCTTTGTAAGAAGTTCACAGCTCTTAAGGAGTGTGGGCAGGAGCCCCTCACCTACAGGAATCATGGATACTACACTCCCCGGGGACTTCCTGATTCAATGACTCCATGATGAAGTATGCATTCATTTCTTTTAAAAATAATGTCTGACAACACCAGGGCCCAGGACCACATATGTAGACCTGAGTAATAAAGGCTGGCTTCCTGTGTGTGTGTGTGGGGGGGGTGGGGTGGGGGTGGGAATGACTTAAAAAGTATCTGGTAAAAGATATTTGACTTTAGGATTCTGGGAGCTGGGGTTGGACAAATGCCTGGTGCATCAAGTGTACCTAGCAGCAGCTGCGTGAGCTTCAGTTACTTCTACGGTCAGGATAGACATTCCCACCATGAAGCCGTCATGGCTGTTAACTGAGCTGATGAGGTAAAGGTTACTCATTGGAGTACCTGCCACCCAATGTTTTCTAAATAAGCAGTAAAGCATAGATCTGGATTCCACCTCAGCACCATGTGCTTTCCAGTGTCAAAATGCTTCTTGCTAAGTCTTGAGTCAGTTTTATCCCAGAAGTGACCACTCCCTGACAGACTAATCCAGCTGTGTCTTTCTGCTGGACAAATCGTTACTGGACATGACCTCAGGGACCGTAGTGTCCATGATTCCTGTAGCTGAGGGGTTTGTGCACTATGCTCCTCAGTTTGATACTGAGCCATGAACTCTTGCAAAGGAACAAAGCTTTAGATCTCCTTTTGCTTATTGTATAATCTCTACTACCCACTCTTGGAGGCAGTTAGTGTCTAGGCCGCTGAGGTAACATTACCATGTGCACCCTCTACAGTGAGACCCACATGTGTGGAATATGTATGGAATTAGCTCGTCGCCAGCTCCCCACTGGTGCCACATGCATAAGTGTGACAGGAAAGAGAACAGAGGACAGATGGGGAAGTGGGAAGGTGGTCAGATCTGACCATGGAAGGAATACACCAGGCAGCTTTCATTCTTACCAGGCTTCTGCAGCCTGGGCTGGGCTGGAGCTGAAGGACTCACTGGCCAGAGTTTAAGGATTCACTGGCCAGAATTTAAGGATTCACTGGTCCATGCTAAAATGTGCATGAGACTCATGCTTAGGATAGCAAGCCAGATTAAAAGATAGCTGTCATTTGTCATTTGTGGACATTTTAGTTAGCAGCTCAACAACAAGGGGCAAGTGGTGGGATGGGGTTGCAGAATTCCTTTTTTCTCCTGTGAGCTTGGCTGCTGGGACCTCTGATTGGGGGAAGGGGGTCAGATATTTGTGTCATTCTAAAATGCTAGATGCCATGCAAATTCCTTAGAGTATCAAAGCACTCTGCAACCATCTGACTGGAAACAGTCAATTTCAGTAAGCTCATAAGGGATACCGAGGCAATTTCACACCTGATTTAGACCCACGGAGCTTTTACACTTGGTTTATACGGCTCTCATAGAAATTAAGAGTTGAAAGCAAACTTTAAGATCATCTACCCCTCACCTCACTTTATGAGGCTGCGTTCCCATCCCAGGGGACAGGGGTTTGCTGATGAAGAAGAACTTCCTTCACATTTTCCTCTAGTGAGTTTGGATGCATTGCGGCATGCCTGAAGTCCAAACGTGACCGACAGGACTTCAGAACTTTTGGGCAACTAAGAATATTAATTGCCGTATTGCCTAAGTGCATCATCGTACGTTACTAAGCCCAAATCAAATGAAATAGTAAATACAAACAAACCATGGGGGCCATCTGGCTCCACAGCCAGGCAAGAGGACTGAACTTACAGTTTTCATTTGGCCGGGAGTTTGAACAGTTTCAGTATGTCACTATTACATGTATAGAAGTGATCCTCACTCAAGGGATTAGTGCAGATCAGAGGTTGATGAAATGTGGCTGCAGAAGCCGAGACTTACATGATCCTAACTCAAAGCAGAATTTACACAGAAATGTCGGTCGAGGCCTTCAGCTGAGAGGCGCCACCTAGTGACTTTAGTCTTCTGGCAGCGAAAAGCATAAAATGAGTGTTGTGTATACCTCAGGCCAGAGTCAAGTATGTAATGTAATACAAACGGCCTCTTCACAGCTTCTTCTGACTGATCAAACTCAGAAGAAACAATGAACATCAGACTACAAGCGTTTGAAAAGACACGGAGCAGCAACCAACTACCACAGGCTGTATATCAAGTGTGTGAGTCCTCACCTGGTGACATCTCTTCAGTTCTGAATAAATGCAGCAGACATCATTTCTATATAGGAGGTGATAAAAAGAAGATCCCTGAATCCACAATTACAACTCTGACTTATTTTTAAATGATGCCTGTATGAATTACTTTTCTATTGCTGTGAAGAAACACCATGACCAAGGCAACTTGCAGAAAATTTCAGAGCTTATTGTGGGTTTACTGTTTCAGAGGGTCAGCCCACAACTACAATGGAAGGTAGCATGGCAGCATCAGGCAAAGCTTACTTCATGAGACACAAGCACCAAGGAAAGAAAGAGTGAGAGCGAGAGCGAGACACAGAGAGGCCAAAGGAGGCAGAGAAAGAAAGAGACAGAACCAACTGGGGATGGCATGAGCTTTTAAAGCTTGAAAGTTAACTCCAAGTGATGCACCTTTCTCTGGAAAGACCACATCTCCCACTCCTTCCTAAACAGTTCCACCAACTAGGAACCATGTACTCAAACATGTGAGGCCATGGGGCCATTCTCATTCAAACCACCACTGAGCCCAACGTGTAGTGCATCATAAATGTACAATCAAGGATGCTAATTGCGTGTGTGCAGTTATGGACGGACCCCGTGTTTGTCTCAGTTTAAGGATTTTCAAGAGAAAGTGTTAATCTGGACACACTCAAATTATCCTCCCTACCTACAAACCATATAAGAAGACTGTCTGATTACAGTCCATTTTAAAACCAAAGAGAAATCTGAAATCAAACATGTTGGGTGATTCAAATGGAAGAGGGGGTAGAGAAACACGTAAATCAAGAGCCTCACATTAGCATGTGGAAAGTGGGAAGTGAAATCGACCCCCCCATTCCTTCCTGGCAGCAGAAACTGAATTCACAGATGGGTTCAGTCACAGTTCAGAACCCATTCAAGTTGTCACCATCACTGGTGGCCCAGGATAAAAGACCTTCTCTAACACAAGCAACACAATCACAGTGCCCACATGTACCAATGTTCACACACACATTCACGTGTGTGATTGCATAGGAGTACAGCTTCCTACTGAAGTGATGGGTCCATGAGCCACTCATCAGTCAAAGCTTTTCTGGAAAATCACTAAGAATAACTTTTTAAAAACATCCAAAAAATAAAGTGTGACCTAAAAGATGCTAAGTTCTGTCTGTTTGTTGGGGCGTTAGTGATCTATATGTCAAGGGATTCCTTTTGAGAAGCATATTTATTTATTTATTTATTTATTTATTTTTATTTATTTAGAGACAGGGTTTCTCTGTGTAGTCCTGGCTGTCCTGGAACTCACTCTGTAGACCAGGCTGTCCTCGAACTCAGAAATCCGCCTGCCTCTGCCTCCCAAGTGCTGGGATTAAAGGTGTGCGCCACCACCGCCCAGCTTGAGAAGCCTTTTAAATACATTAAAAAAATAATTTAAAACTGCAACTTAACTTGAAACGTGGGCACAAATCCCATCATCTTCAAGCAAAGCACATATCTGTCCTGTCTAGCTGACTCCTTTCCATTATCATACAGCTCATTAAAAAAAATCAGCAGAGATGAATGCAATTACTCCTTACATGTGCAGCACAAACCAATAGAGTCTGAGGAAGACTGCCCCTGGTGACTGACAGCAAGGGAGACTCCCTCCTACCCAGTAGTCTCCCACCTCAAACTGCCCAGTTCACCAGTGTGACTCTCACTATTGGTAATAACTTTCTTGGGGCTAAATGGGTAACTTCTTTGAAAACGCAAATGCCCGTTGTCAGGTGCACACAGGGCTGTTGGATTAGGGCTGTTGTGGAAACAAACATTTGTTTAACAGCTGAGGAGCTGAGAACTAGATGGACATTGTTCAGTTCTGACTGCAGGCATTCAGGCCTGACTTCACCGGATCCTTGAAGGATGATGCATGTGCTCTGGAGGACACCGGAGTGATGTCACCCCATGTCATCCTAAGTGGTAGTGGAAAGCAAAACCCCAAGGGCTCACCTAATCTTGTTCTTCAAATGTAAAATATCAGGACACATTTTTCTTTTTTAAAATTTGCTTTTGGCATTTTCACAGTTAAAGCCAATTTAGGATCTTTGTATTCCTACTTAGAACAGCTACAGACAGGCGTCTGCTCACTGGTGTTTAGAGTCCTAAGTTTGGAAAAAGGAACTGTTTCCTACATGTTCTGTTGAAAAAAAAAATGAACTAAAACATCATTAGCTCGAATCCTCTCAAAATTAGCTTGGTTTCTGCTTCTTTCTCTAATTGATCCATTATCCATCTGGGATTTATCTCTTACGTTAAGATTTTTGTACTTCTATCTCAATATGGTCATATACATGAGTGATGAATGGTGTGTGCATATGTGCCTGCGTATGTATGTGTGTACATGTGCATCTGTGTGCCTGTGTATGTACATGTGTGTGC
>JANHMN010000001.1:2305307-2318164 GCA_030674055.1 Rhabdomys pumilio
TGTGTGTACATGTGCATCTGTGTGCCTGTGTATGTACATGTGTGTGCCTGTGTATGTATATGTGTGTGTGTATGTGTATCTGTGTGCCTGTGATGTATGTGTATGTGTCTGTGTATATATGTATGTGTGTGTGTATGTGTTTCTGTGTGCCTCTGATGTACATGTGTGTGCCTGTGTGTCTGCATATGTATGTATGTATGTATGTATGTATGTATGTATGTGTGTGTGTATGTGTATCTGTGTGCCTGTGATGTATGTGTGTATGCCTGTGTATGTATGTGTGTGTGTGCATATGTGCTTGTGTGTATGTATGTGTGTGTGCATGCCTGTGTGTGAATGTGTGCCTGTATGTGTGCATATGTGCACACGCATGTGTGTGAGAGAGTACTACAAACTTATTTAGTTTATAAAATCATTGGAAATAATGTAGCATTACAAACATGATCTTTCTAATGTACATTTTCCCTTTCTTCAGTTCTCATAAATACAGAATACAAAACTAAACCTGTAAATCTGGGTACTCAAAACTCATTATCTAAATACTGAAAAAAATTCAAGGGGACTGGGGTAAGTTCTGATGCCTAATTTTAGAACTGGAGCAGAGTAACTGCTTGTTCTGTTGAGGGAGGCAGAGCTGCAGCACCCAGAAGTCGGGTCCTGGAGCCGGTGGGTTCTCTGCCTTGGGTCGTAGAGAAGAATGGTAGGCATATTGGGATTTATGACCTATAAGACCGTGAGATTATAAATCTGTGTTGTTAGATGTTTCCACTGCTACAATAATTTCTTATAGAGGCAATAGAAAACTCATACATTTGTGGAATCACACGATCATTTATTCATTCATTGATTCACTTAGGAAAACCTTGTAAATTTCTAAATGTGAGGCACAGACACATTTCATCTACCAGGGATGTCCATCCTGTTGGCTTCAGGGCAACACTGGATGGAGAATTATTTTAGCCACACACTAAACATCTATCACTGTGTGTCTAGTAGAATTGTCTTTCACAGTAAACTATGAATGATAATGTAATAAAGAAACTGTTTCTTCCCCATAGAGTTTTGGAGAAATTTTATTTTCTACCAGTCTCTGATCCCCCTTTCAGGGGGATCATCATGAAATCTCCCTCTCAGTGTTATCCAGGCTCTCTGTTGGATGTGGGATAAACATACAGTTTTAATTTTCAGTATAAAATACAATGTAAAGTCAAGAACATATAAAACATAGACATGAATTTCAGCTGCTCTGATTCCTCACATCAACCTCCTCAGTGTATCAGGCAATGAGTCTGCCCTTGTCATTACCATCGGTCTGTCAGAAACCATCAGGAGAAATATAAGAAGTAATGGATATACAGACATGCTTCCCTAAAGCATGTGATGGCTGTGGGTAAATGATCAATTTCTCCAGATCTTGTGGTACCTGGCAAGTGCTTCATGAAGAGTCACCATCACAACTGTGTGCTATTTCATGTAAAGAAAGTAGGTACTAGCAATCATATGCAGCTATAAATTCTGTGCCCTCTCTTTGTATAACATACTAAGAACTTGTGATCACTGTACGGTGTACTTCCTGGTGAGATGTGCATAGATTATATTGGTGGTGCTTACTCCTGAATCTAGATACATCAGAAGAGCAATAGCTTAGTTATCTTCTCTGGCAGAGCTGAAGGCACACCAACAAAGACAGGACACAAGGGATGACACGTAGAAGTTAGCAAGCACTCCGGTTTTTCATCTTCTTTAAAAAAATCATCATATGCTAAATTATATCCTAAGACTTTTGCTGTACTTGTATCTGGAAATTAATCAGCTAATTATGGATAATTATAATTAATATCTGAATTCATTATTTTGAAGCATATTAATTGGAATTTGAAATATGTTCTGAGTTGTCTTAAATTTCTCACATGCTAACAATCAGAGAATAATGGAGGCTTGATTGTTACAAATTAGAAAAAAAAATCCTCCACAAATCTTAAAATAAAACTCAAAACAACACTATGTTTGTTAATGAGGCTGTAGGAACCCAGCTCATGTTACAGGGAGATGGCTCTTCACAGATGGCCATGTTCCTAGGAGACAGCATCAACCTGAGGCTCATTTAGCTTCCACAGGCTGCATTCCTCTTCATCCTCATTCTTAATTTTCTTGCATGTGCATAATATTATTTGCAAAACATAGGATACTATCCCCCCATTTAAAGCAAGGCAAAGCAAAACACCAATCTTTCCCTAAATAGGAGTCCAAAGCACCCGCAGGATGTCAGAGACGCCCTGATCTTCATTCTCCCTATCTGTAGAGAGAGTTGGGAGGTGACTGCTGAACTCATCAACACATGACAACTCCATTTGTTCCTTTTTTTCTCTCCCTCTGGCTCATACCACACAGTTAGCTTCCACCTGACCAAAGTACTGAACAACCCAACAATTGGCCTATGCCCAAGATTTAATAGGCCAAGGTTCCAGGCGAGGTATGCAACACCCTCCGCTATCCAGTACCGTGGACTTTCTGAATGCCACCCAGTTCTATGATCAGTTTACACTCTGAATATTCTTGTAGCTCCATTTAAGCATATTATACTAGTTTATGTCTCCCCTGACTGTGTTGAATGCTCTTTTGGGATGACATTGTCTAGAAAGATTCTTCTGATAGTCTTCAGGCAGAATTGGAGTTCCTAGTTCATGCCAATTCTTTCTATCATACCACACACTTGTTATACAAACCTCTTCAATATGCCTGTCTTATTCACCTATGAAAACAGAAGGATAGCAGTGGCCAGTTACCTGTACAGATCTACTGTACCATGTGACGTGTGCCTTGCGCAGACACTCAGTGAATTCTTAACAACTGGTAGAAATACAAGCTCACCTGATTTCTTTTTTCTAGCAATTGCGGTCTTTTATGGCTTAGCCCTATGTCCACATGGGAATTTGTCCTGTATTCATCTGTTCAATCAACCATTCACTCTCCATTCTTCCGTCCATCCTCATATCAGTGCATCTATTTATTCACTCATCTATCAATTATCCATCTGTCAATTCACCATCCATCCACCACCCATTCATCTACTCATCTCTCAGTCCTATCCATTTGTCCATCTATCATTTGATCAATCCATTCATCTATCATTTGTATATTTATCCATCTCTGCCACTCAGCTCTCAAGTATTTTTCTATGCATCTATCCATACACTCACTCGACACATTCATTCATCATTTTATTCATCCACACACTCACTCATTATCCATCCATCATCCATTTATCATCCATCCATCATCCATCCATCCATCATCCATCGATCCATCCATCATTCATCCATTCATCATTCATCCATCGATCCATCCATCGATCCATCATCCATCCATCCATCCATCCATCCACTCATCATCTATCCATCCATCCATCCATCCATCCATCCATCCATCCACTCATCATCTATCCATCCATCATCCATCCATCATCATCCATCCATCATCCATCCATCCATCCATCCATCCATCCATCCATCCATCCATCATTCATCATCCATTTGTCATCAGGCTCCCATCCATCTTTCCATCCACGGCTAGTGAGGCACACACAGTCAACAGAGTCATTGCAATGTCTGACTTTAATCTTCAGTAATGAAATGCACATGAACTAACTTTCATGATTAGTAATGACATGGACAACATACTCAATTTTCTTGCAGGGTTAATTTTTTTTTTTTTGATGAAAAAAATTTTTTTTGATGAAATGTTTTTACTGCTCTCTACCTCTGGGTGTTTTACTGAGGCTCCCTTGAGATTCTTCTTATTAACAACTTTAACTTTTTATAAACAACTTATTCATTTGTTTATTTCTCAAGGAACAGCAATTTCTTGATACTCAGATTTTCAGTAGAGAATTTGATGTTGTACTTTATAAGTTTGTTTAATATCTGACCATAAGTACATATGAAAATTGTAGTGTAAATATTATTTTAGGAGTTGATAGAAGAAATTGGATGTTGGTTAGATTAGTACTGAATTAATTTCAATTTTTGTTGTAGATGTGCTATCTTCTTTTTAGATGATTTACCACTCATTGCGAAGCTAAAGATGTTGAGAAGATCACTGAAGGAAACCTGTGATGTCTGCTATCATGTGTTAGCTCAAATGCACCGTTAAAGTAGCTCACTCAGTATTTTCATTGACACCATCTAGTGTTTGCGGAGGACTGAGCATGGGATCGGTTCATAGGGATGAAGACTTCATTTATCCACCACCCTCTGTTGTCTACAGTTACTTGCCATCATCTGTTTTGTAACATTCACACTCTACACAAACATCCCTAGTTTGTGAGGACAGTTCACACATGTGAAGACTTTCCCCAGGCAAAATTGTCTGCTTCCATCTACAAACTGAAATGATGTAGCATATTTATTATACTAATGGTTAATAACATGCCGTCTCCTAAGGAGGCTTAACTCCCTTAAGGTTTCATTATGCTCTCAGCACTTATGTGGTGTCCAATACAATTGCTGTTTAATGGATGTTTGCTAAATGTTGGACTGTGTTATTCAGAGGAAATGGAAAATGTGGATTCCTGGGGTAATGAATAAAGGCATTTCTCCCTTTTAAGAAAACTCAGCCAGCAAAATGAAGGTTGATTTGCCAAGTAGATGAATCAAACAGGAATTATTCAGTTCTGGAGTTCTGTATACAATGTGGCATCTCTCTGTGAGTCAAAACAATTCTGTTTACTAACATCAGTATTTATGTTTTCATAATTTCTTGCCATTATTTAGATTCAAGCATACATACTTGATGGCAGAGTTTGGGGCATTTTAAACTTTGGTTCTGCCAAATATCTGCTGATTTCCCTTTAGTAAATGTTTTCTTTCTCTACTTTGCTGTCAAATGGAACTAGCATTCATTAATGGACATACAGTCGTGTTTATATACCGAAATACATTAAGCGTAATAATAGTCATTTTAAAATATCACCAATTTACAAAGGTAGTAGGAGGTTTTGTGTCGTTAAAAAATACCAAGTAGCTGATTATTGTACGGAAAAAAAATTATATTTTTACACTTTGCCATTTATCTAAGGATAAGCAAATTCATTTTACTATTGATGGCATGCACTTAACCATGAAGTGATTTTCATAATAATTGTATTCATTTGATGATTGCTAAGTATTATATCCAGAGGCTAAGTGAAGACAGTTTCAGGTTGGGCATCACTGGTGCCTTGAACAAACCCTACTTTGCTCTTCTGTTTATCATCTAAGTGATTGCCTGGATGAATGTTTATTCTGAGAAGTATACCACGAAGTCAAGTGAATGCTGGTTGGATTGGAATTTAATTGATGACGGGTCCCCTGGCGGCTGTGCAGAAATGGCCGGTAAGTTTAAGATCAGAATAAAGAACTCATGGTGGGTTGATGCCAGACTGAGAGCTTTAGCCTTGACCTGTTAGATTTCAAGTCACAGCAGACAGCAGTGTGGGGCTGAGATATTCAGGCACTAGCAAGCCCAGCCCACCATTAGGGACAGGAGCTTATCTATTCAAAGTATTCCACCTTTTTCTTTCTTTAAAAAAAATGTCTACTATTAAAATATACTTCAAAGATAATCACAAAATTGTGTTTGCTTTTAAAAAAATTAAGTAGAAATGGTGTATGTGTTTGAATAGCACACCACTTTCCTCTGCCTAATGATGGCCATGCTTTAGCCCAGGACCAGTACCCAGAATAACACATTCCAGCCAGGCAATTATCATAAAAGGAGACTGAATTCTCAAATTCGCCACACGTCTCCCTCATCATGAAAAATGGCCTTTCCCTCTCAGACTCTGAGGCTGAGGTGGATCAAAGAAGAGTTTCTTTGTTCTTCTTGCATCCTATCTTTTGTGGCCTTTTCTTGAATAATGACGTTAATAATTCAGTTTTCACCCCTTTCAATTGTGACACATTTTGACTTTTCAAGAATGTATAAAAATATAAGTTATGACTTGGAGACCTTCATTTCTTTAGAATGTTCCAACATGACCGATATAAATCTGTTCTCTCCAATCTATCCTCAGTGTGCCCAGTGTTCCTGCAATGACATCCACTTTATCTCTGCCTTAACTCTCTTGCAGCAATATCAGGAATTATGAGATCTGCTTCAGTTCTGATTCTATTCTCTCCTCTGTGTATGTAGAAGCAGCAAATTGGATATTTCTGCTGAATGCTTTAGTGAGAATTTTCACTGTCTATTGTTCTTTGATCGGTATTTTCTTCAGGCTTGTTTCTTACAGCTGGGACTCTCAACATTTGCTTCATTTGTATTAACCTTGAGTGGACTTTTACTTAGAGTGACGCATTGGCAACTCTTCTTGATACTATAATCAGCGTGCACCCATACCTTAAAGATCATTTGTTTATTCTTTATTACCCTGCCAATCTTGCTTAAACCACACACTTTTTGAATCCCTGTCTAACCACATTTGTCCTGGAAAGCCTTTAATAAAGGCTCAATTAACGGAGGCCAAGTTTCATTGATAGCTTTTCTTGTTTTCTGTCCTTCATTTCATTGATTCAATTTAATTCAACACGTATTTATTAACTTTCTCTATAATGATTAAAAAAAAAGCTTATATTACACTTTCAAAGGTCACACTGTGGAGGAATTCAGTTTTACAGCAATGGCTCAAACCTAGTAGCTGGTTGAAATGTCATGTTTCTCATCATCATATGGAGAGATAGAAATCATTTTACAGATAAAAACAATTTCCTTGTTTGGTTTATAACTGGTATTTTTAAATGAGTACCTTTTATTGTAGAGCTTGTGATTAAAGATTATTGAGAGTGACTCTTAGTTCTTTTGTCTTATGTAATTTCTACCCGAAACACAGAAAGTGAGTATATACTTAGATGTCACTAGACACTACTTTTAAAAATTATGTGCACCCCACTTTTCTTGATTAATGAGGAAAGTATCTTAACTTTTTAAATTAGCAAGTCTTTATCTAAGAAACAAGGCCATGGCTAAAGAAGGAAACAAGTGCATATTTTATCTCCACACAGGCTCACTAAAATATATGAAAATTACTTAATATCTTTTAGAGTTGACAGACAAAATAAGATCAAAATGTATATGCATACAATTAATTTTAAGACCTCATACACTTGGGTACATACTACCCTTTGGAGGTCACAGGCACTCATGGGAATCAGATCTTTTATAAGATGTTATAAGTTCATAGTTTCAGCTGATATTAAGCTCAAACTTGAGGGGTTATTAGTCCCATCCAAGACAGAATACTGCAATTAATAGTGTCATGTAAGCTTTGCATACACCCCTGGTAAAATAGTTTTAGACACTCTATCCAAATATGCATCATTTTGAGAGGTTATAAAAATGAATCCTGTAATTTGAGCAGACAGTGTTGCACTATGAGACTCTTTAAATACTTAATCATAAGCCCAATGTAGCTCATCTCACTGTGGGGGTGGGGCATTCATAATCACCCAAGCCAATTTAAAGCATTTTTGATTGATTACAATTTGAGATACATTTTTTCTTTCCAAACCTCTCAGTTTCTCAGATCAGCAAATCTCATTTTAGACTAAAATGTAGTGCCATTTATGGAACAAGAGACAAACAACTATTTAACTAACTTATACCTCCTCCTTGTAGGCAACATCCAAAACCCTTTAACTCAACGGTTATAGAAGTCCATGTGAGTTTTTCAAAGTTAATGACTTCAGCAGGTTTGACCTTCTTCTTTAAATACCCAGCATCCAAGGTTCAGAATAAGGCACTAAATTTCTATGTAACAAGATAAAGGTTGTTTCTCATATCAGTAGCTTTTATATTGATATTTTGTGTCATTCAGAAATATTCCCAGTTGAAAAAAAAACTTAACAACGCTCTTATAGCAATGGTCCATCTTTCCAGATGAATGTCCACAGTGGAACTGGGAACAATCTGGAAATAAAGGCCGATAGCTGAAGTCAGTCCTCTACCTTGACAGTTTCAAGAGATCAAAATCTCCTCCTGGAATACAGAGAATGGGAGAACATGCCTTTCCCAGATGACTCCAACTGGAAACATTAAATGCCTTCTTGCCTCATAACGATTTTTATACTAATGTAATACCAAGCTAAAGTAAATAAGTTTTAAAATAGCTACTCAGAAACTTCTGTCAATTCTCTACAGCCCTGTTTGTGAAGGCAAATTGTAGCCAACCAGCTCACAGTGGTTTGAGTGTGACACAAACTGTGCAATAGGAAGTAACAATGTACACCAACAACCTGGTTAGACACCACTCATAGGACGCAGAGGGAGAACACATGACAGAAAGACAAGACAAGTGACAGACACCAGAGCCACACCCATGCCTGTGGCCCAGAAGCAACTGATTGTGTTTCTGTGACAATACAGAAATCTTGGTTGACAGAAAAAGTACCCAGACATACTTTGTAAATGTATGTGGATACTGACCTGGACTTGTGACAGGGCTAGAGGTAGTAGGCTCAATAATTTCTACAAAAAGGGAAAAGGAAAGAAAAGAAAAACATTGTGTGCATTAATCATACATAGAGACAATCAGCAAGCATGCAACACGTACTCAGTGGGACTCTGATGTGCAACTTCCCTGACTGCAGAACAATCAATAAAACCTTGTGTCTGAGGCTGCAGAGCCCTGTGATGTGTTGGCTCTTCGGCTGTCTCCTATACTGAGCTAAGATCCAGGAGATTTTTCTAGTTTGGTTTACAGCATCACATTTACTAAGTCAAGGTTCAAGACCTGCCCTTGGAATTTTCAGGCAGTAAAGTCTGAAGACTTGTCTTCTGCTAAAACGCTAAAACTTCTTAGATGACTAATGTGCTAAAAAAAATGCCAGAATTCACACACATGCTGTTTTCTGATAGTGGACACTGGTTACAGAGTGGTCGGTCGAAATTTGCTTAGTGTGTACTAAAAACGTAAGTCATGGGAAAATTCCAATTTATCCCTGCTTGTCATTTTAAAGATTAAAACTCATAATTTACAAACACTTAACATGACTGCTTAGCTGCCCAGTCATGTTTGCTTTCATGTTTCTGAATAAAAAGTATACACATACCCATTGTGTGGTAAGTGCAGTCCACTTGACTCAAACTTGAATCAGCTGGGAAGAGTCTTAGTGAGGGACTGTCTAGATTAAGTTGTTTATAGGTGTGTCTTCTGGAATGGTCTTAATTACATTAATTGGAGTGATAAGACTTGCCTTGCCCACTATGGGTAGTATCATCCCCTAGACAGGGAATCCTGAATTGTATAAAAGTAAAGATACTTAGCTGAGCACTAGGAAGCATGCATTAAGCAAGCATTAATTTAGGACTCTCCTGTTCTTGACTATGGACATAATGCATATAGCTCCTTCAAATTCTTACCGCCTTGACTTCACCTTCATGGACTGTACTCTGGAATTGTGAGCCAAACAAACAAGCCCTTTATCTCTTAAGCTGGTTTTCTTCAGAATTTTGTCATAGCAACAGGAAACGAGAATAAGACACCCATACACTGTGCACACACACATAAAACACATACACAATTGGACTGTCTGAGTCATAAGGTCCTACTTACCAAGGCAACCCTCTTGTAAGTGTCTAACAAACTGCATAGCGTTAAAAAACATTGCTACACTTTTACTCTAGGTTTCCACCCTTTAACCTTCTTTTTAAAAGGAAGTCTTTTCAGGTGGCATGTGTTGGTGATAATGAAAATCATTATACAAAGGCCAGCACTGTTGCTGGTAATCTAAACAAACCCTAACAAATAGCAAAATGTCCTTAGGGACTATTGCTAATGAGGCAGAACTCAAATAGTAGGATGACTTGCATTTCTGAGGTAATGTGGTCCAAGGAATCAGCCATGTTTTATTTCCACAATAGAACTTGGTCATCGCAATTTTTTCACAGTAGCAAAACAAAACAGCACTAATTCCTGTAACTGACTATACTGAAAGTAATCATGAGAGTAAAAGCTGAGACCCAATGCAAGACCTTGTAGCCAGGAACCCATGTGCAGACTTCCACATGTGCAACTTCCCGTGGTAGATACTAGCTCAGCAGAAAAAAAGGGGTAAATGGTGTGCGTGTGTGTGTGTGTGTGTGTGTGTGTGCATGAATATGTATGAATGCACGAATATGTATGGGGTGTGTGTATTTGTGTGCACCTGTGTATGTATGTGTGCATAATATGCATGTGTAAGGGGCATGTGTGTGTGTTTGTGTGCAAATGTGTGTGTGTGTGTGTGTGTGTGTGTGTGTGTGTGTGTGTGCATATGCATGCATATTTTACCTATGCATGTATTTGGTTTGCCACTGTTTGTGGACTCTCTTTTTCTCATAGGGCAGTGAAAAATCAATGAATCCACAAAACCCTCATGTGGCAGGAGTTATAAAGTTAGTTATAAAGTTAACTTCAAAAAAATATTCTTGAAGTTCGCTAGTTGAGCAGTCCAAGTATGTGTTCATCCCATGAGCAGGCTCATTCTCCAGGCCCTGGGTTTCTGTCCTGAGCCAATAGGTCCCACAAGGTCTTCCGACAGCTAAATCAAATCATAACCAGATCTGGGAGTGTTCATAGAAAAGAATGTTCTCAGATGGTGAAAGATTATAAGCTATGGTTCAAGTGTGGAAGTCCAGCCACCTGTGTGTCAGACAGTGGGAGCCTGTGTTATTGAAAAAATTTGAAATATAAGAACATTTTATGATTTCATTAAAGTTCTAGTGATCATAGAAATTAACAAAATTTTACATAAAGTCTCAATAGAGAAAAACCTTCTAGTGGACATAGGCAAGATGATAAAACTTAGAAAATTTTCATAATTGGTATGTTTTTAAACTTAAAATATTCTCCCATGACATCTTGGGAATGTTAGTTTAGTGCTATAAAATAAATTTGTTAATAGAAGCTTATGCTATATACTCAGATGAAAGAATTCTTTGAGTCAAAAAGAGAAAGACAACCCTTGCATGGTTCAGACAAAAAGCCTAATGGAGTCTTTATTCATGGGCAAAGTACGTTCAGTGGGGCAACGAAAGAGGCTTCTATGCTCAATAACTTGGCCACTAGCTTCACTCTCTCAACTATTTGTTTTCATTGTTTTGAGTTCATAACACCGATCAGTAAATTCACCGAGAAAGACCAGTGGTATAAAGCAAAGACTTCATCTCAGCAAAAGGACTGGAGAGCCAAAGAGCTATAAGACCGAACCACCTCTTCACCACGTTTATTTGTCTAGAGCTAAAAGGCTTAGGTAAGGCCACATTGTCTCACAGAATAGGTTGCAGATGAACACAAGAATTTAGTGCACAGGAAGCATTGCAGGCAAGATCCAGATATGCTCTGTGGATTTTACTTCACAGCCAATTTGGGGTTGTTTGTTCTCAGAGTCAGACAAGTTAGGTTCCCTAGTGATAGGAGTTTATCAACAGAAATAATTATAAGCAGAGAATTTTGTTGACCATAAAAATCTAGAGGTCACATGTATGTCTGGGCATCAAGAAACCAATGAGATACTAGGGTGAATCTAAGTTCTGGGAGCAGGGATCCCAGTGGC
Source organism: Rhabdomys pumilio (assembly GCA_030674055.1). Classification (NCBI taxonomy): domain Eukaryota; kingdom Metazoa; phylum Chordata; class Mammalia; order Rodentia; family Muridae; genus Rhabdomys; species Rhabdomys pumilio. The sequence goes on from JANHMN010000001.1 coordinate 2,316,875, forward strand.
CAGGCTGTGGCAGGTGAGGCCTGGGGTAGTTCCTGGGTGTCAGAAAGTCCTTAGTTACAAAGGACTCAGCTCAACCAGAATCGAATCCCTCACTTGCCTTTATTCATCTGTGGGAGGACCAGAAGTTAAGGAAATTCTGAGCCCCAGTGTTTCATTTGTGAAATGTAGCTAAAAGTCCTTATTTTGTAGGCAGTAGGAGATGATTAAGGACACAGCATACATAAGCAAGTGGGGGCAGGGATGAGGATATGTCACTGCTTAGACAGGAGTGGAAACAATGCCTGGGACTCAGTAAGGAGTTTTCTTCGGTAAACTTCTGGAACTGAGGGGAGTGTGTTTGCTACACGGAAGTAAAGATGGAGGTGTGAGAACTACACAGATACAGTCAGCCTACCTAGAAAGTAACTGGGTATTAACATTCACAATTAAAGCAGTGAACATATGCATCTTAACAGTTCTGACTGAGGTAAAGTTTACGTTACAAACTTACAAATCCAGATATAACAATTGTCTTAAGAAAGAAATTAAAGTATACTTTAATCCTGGACTGACTTGTGTAAAATTATAGGCATACATTTTTAGCACAGACAAAACCTATCCCAAATGATACTCTTTCTTTTATCTATAAACACATAACAACTAGCCACTCTTTTTAAAATGGAAAAACCAATAGTTTAGAAAATCTTGTTGAGTAATAGTCGACTTGACTATCTCAATTAAATCTATTCTAGATTTGTTTATGGGCCATTGATTCAATAGTTCAGCAATTATTTTATTCAGTGTTCTGTTATAGCAAAACTTATTACTGTTAATTGAAATCGGGCAAAGTATAAATTCTTAGTATATAATATCTATTATCACATTCTCCTCCCCCAATGTCTATGGGACAGATGCCATTCCAGGTGAGAAAAAGAAGCTTAAAGACGTTAGAAGTCGGGTTTTGGTCAGGAACTAATTGAGATAGAGACAGGAGATGCTGTGCCTCAAATTTCCGTTTGCTAACACTCTGCTGCATCTGTAATTACTGCAGTTACTGCAATTACTGCAATTAATTACTGCAGCAGAGCATTCGAAGCAAGAGTTGGGCCACCACTAGAAGCCTTTGTACCACCGACTTCTGTTCACCAGTCTGGAAAACAGGCAGAATCAACCCTTGCAAAACAGGCAGATTCAACCCCTGCCATTTCAGGAAGCTTCTGTAATAAATTTTTGTATTAACAGAAGGATTTGCCATGATTCTCTCTCTCTCTCTCTCTCTCTCTCTCTCTCTCTCTCTCTCTCTCTCTCTCT
>JANHMN010000001.1:2321791-2334229 GCA_030674055.1 Rhabdomys pumilio
ACACACACACACACACACACACACACACACACACACACACACACACACAAACACAAACACCCCTGTGCCCCAAGAGCTGCTCCGGCCACTGAAAGATACAGGTACTCTGCCCATGAGGACACATCAGATGCTGAATGCAAGGTACTTGGACAGTACTCACTTCAAAGACCAAGTGTTCAGCCTTCCTCCTAGCATAGATTTTATCTTCTATCACAGCCTCTAGACACATTTGAATCAAAGCTGATGTTAATTGCCAAAATAAACACTGTCAAATGGTTCAGGAAAAGTGAACATTAGGAAATATTATTTACTTAAATGATATATGGTTGAAACGTTTAGTGATGAGACAGGAGAGTAGATGGTCAGAGGAAGCTCTCTGAGTCTCCAGTCTGGGCAGAAACTGTGCAGATAAAGTTGGTTTTGACAGTTGTATCCTCTTCAGGTATAGCCACTAGGAAGATGGAGATTTTCAATACTCACAATAGAAAAGAACCTGCTTTTAAGGATTCTAGATATCAGTTCAATCTGCATAGTGTTTGTGTTTTAAGCATTAGATCTTGAGTTTAAACCTCAAATCTACATACAAAGTTAGTATGGCGATGTGTACTCGCAACCCCAGCGCCAGGGCCATTGAGCTAACCTATCAGTGAGTTCCAGGCCAGAGAGAGACCTGTGCCAATATTCAAGGTTGATATAGAAGAAGATGGATGGAGGGTAAAGGGGAATGCTAGGATACAAGTGGTCTGTCATGGAGAGTGTGAGAAGGAACACACATTTGGGAAGATGGAGAAGTAAATGTGGAAGATTGATGGATAAAATAAGTATAAGAACATCTGAAAAAGCCACGAGTTAATAGTGTCAACTATTAACAAGAACAAAACAGAACAACAACAACCTTCCACCCCTATAATATACGTAAGTCCATGTATAAAAATACACACTTAGAATTTTAATGGAATCTTTTTCATTTGGGATGATACAGTCCAAGTCACCTAGCAAAATCCCAACAGCAGACACATAAAGACTTCTTATGAGTTGTTACCCAGGGCTCTCAAAGCACATTGTCTAATTGCTGCCACTTCTGGTTACCCTCAGAGGCAGAGGGTAAGGTGCTATTGCTGAAGACACCATGCACTTCAGAAACAAAAGCCCCCAGGGCTGGATCTAACCCAACTGCCCTTTGTCTCAGAACTACCTTTCATAGTAGGAGAAAGCTCCATGTAAGCTTTCAAAGGATTGAGGTAACCCCAGTCTTACTGATCCATGATGCCTGTGAACCATGTCAAGTCCAGCACAATAACTGTAGTGGTTCAGTATTGGTACTCATACCTTGGTGGTAACCAACAGATCTCTAGTTGGACTTGGAATTAATGTTCACTTGACAATGGGAAAACCATATCTAGTCATATGACTCAATACCTAGTCATCTACTCAGTGCTAATAAAGTCATGGTTATTGAAGGGATATCTACAACCACTAACTTACTAAACCAGAATAATCCCTAACAACAATCTGTAAACATCTGCCCTTATACCCACAGATAAGTATAGTCTTCATCCCTCAACAAGGAAACTTCTCTTTGCAACAGATGATGACCATTACAGAAAACCACTACCAATCAAAATTCAGAGTTGTGGATCCCAGTCCCCATAGATACATACACAAAACATTCCCACACCCAAGGCTCAGGGAACATTGTGGAAGAAGGTCCTGAAAGATTGTAAAAGCCAGAGGATCAGGGAGTTTGCTATGAGATTTGTTTTTTACTAACATCAGAAAGTGTCTATACAAAGTTGCACTAACATGTCCTCCTAAACATGAGATAAACAAAGACAACAACAATGGACAGGCAAAGTGGGCAGAGGAAAAGCCTATGGCCTCAAACCTTACACAAAGAACTAGACAACTGAGAAAGGCTGGGAGTGGAAGAGGTGATCTTCCCCTAGGAAGAGAACACTAATTGGCAGTCCAGTATGAATTATCAGTCTTGTACATACACGTAAAATTTTACAGACTGAATAGGTTATATTTAGGAACACATGTGTACATACATTTATACTTATGTGCACATGATAACAATTAGTGAAAGAGAAAGACACGGTGAATGTGAAGGAGAGCCTCCAGGGGTATTTGGGAGGATTTGGAGGGAGGAAAGGGAAAGGAGAAATGTAATTAAATTATAATTCACCCCACCTCTCTCTTTCTCTCTCTCTCTTTCAAACACATACAGACACACACACACACACACACTCACAGACACACACAGACACACACAGACACACAAAGGAAAAAAATAAAGGTAGATGGTTCTGAGGTTAATCCCTGGCTGCCACATGCACATAAACACACATGCCTGAGCATTTACATATACAAGTACCTTTGCATACATGTGCTCTTGTGCACACATGCATGCACACACCCACTCACATGCACATGCATACTCACATGCACATAGAGAAACTTCTTTGATTTCTTTTTCTCAAAATGTAACCCAATTCCACTCATCTCTCCCTCCACTCATACCCACTCTCTACCTCTGAAACCTCCCCACAACAGAGAAAAAACAATCTCATATGTCACAGCGTATCTCACAAAATTCCCTTTTGCTCACACTTTTTTGCTTGCACACTTCATTGCCATGACTCCTTGGACTGTATGGGGCCTTTGGCTTCTGTTACTCTGTTAATGCTGGATCTTCACTAGGACTCCTCTTGCATATCTTGTTGTTGCCCTGTGTCATGGAGATCCTGTAGTTTTGAATCTGTAGGCCTGGCTCTTTCATGCACTCCGGCAGTTCATAGATGGTGTAGATGTTGGGGTGGGTCAGTTCAAAGCCCTGTATCTGGGCCTGAGAGGTATCTGAGATGGTCAATCCACTGGTTTTCATTTTCTCAAGCCCTAGGTGACTGTCTCACCTGCAACTGCCACAACCAGGGCCAGCTCTTCCCTGCTGCCCAACTGAAGAACAAAGCCTGCTCCCCTGAGTGTTGCAGCCAGTGAGGGCATGGCCAGTTCTCCCGCCTTAATAATCATGGGGCCAGCTTGCCTATCTGCCACAGATGGTGAGTGAGGGGAAGAGGGTGTCTTTCCCTAACACCATCTAGCAGACAAGAGGCAGGGCCTCAGGTCTAGCTCACCTGCAACTCCCACATCCAGGGCCAGTGCTCTCACCTGTCATAGACGGCAGGGGGCCAGGGTGGAGAAGGGCATCTTTCCCTCACCCATGCTGCCACAGGACAAACAAGTTACAGGACTAGTTCTCCCACATTCATGCCCCTGGGGATAGCTCACAACTCTAGGGTCAGCTCTCCCACAATGCCCAGGTGAGGGGTAGGGCCCAGGTGAGGGGTACAGTCCTCAGACATCAACATTTCCCTGGATGGCAGGCGCTACCAGGAACATCTGCCTGGCCTTTGGTGGTAACAGACCCCTACTGCTGCAGGGTCATGGAGTCAGACATGGCTCTTGGTGGCAGCATGGGCCAGAACCCCACTGTGATCCTAGGTGGCATCACTGACTCCTCACATCAGGTCTTCCTCACTTTCCTCAAATCAGTTCTGCCTCTCTTCATTGTACCACATCCTTCTGTTTCTCTTTCTTTTCCATTTCCCCACCACTTACTAGTTCCTCTTAGTGACTCCTGGGGTCTCTGAATGTCCGGGGTCACCTCAGGAGTGGTCTCAGGAGTGCTGTGCCTGGTTTGTGCATTATGGCCCTGGGCAGGGTTTCATCTCAAGCATAATTGCCTTCCCCCCACACAGGCCTTCATGGTGCTGGACTGGGGTCATCTTAGGATATCTCCCTGTCTAGGCCTCCTGGCATCAGACTGGTGGTGGTCTTCGGCTCACTTTTTTCAGGGATTGTTAAGTTACTAATCATTCAAATGTTTATAGGTCAGAATATTGAGCATAGACATAGCCTCTCTCTTTTCTGCCACCTACTGACACACGGATGATGCAGCAACCACATTTCCAACACCTCTAGGGGCAGGTTGGACTTCTTATAAAATCTAAGATCTCATAGTATTCTAAACACTTCCTCCAATTTATCCACTTTCCCTCATGTCCCAGGAGTTTAATTTTGTGTGCATAAGAAAATCTTGCTTCTCTGAAATATGTACATTGGGTAAGAATCAATCATAACTGATATTTTGCTCCAGTAAATTGTTTCTGGAATGATTAAAGGTCTCGGAATTAACGACTTCTTCAGAAAGGATCCAGACCGAGGAAAATGCAGATATGCTGTGTTTGACAGAGCTTGGTTCTCTGGGGTCCAGCTTATCTAAAATCATATGTGTTTCCTTTGTGTCTGTACAGAAACTTTGCAATTAGGACATGTTTATGTTCAATCTTTATGCCTCCCCCGCACTATCTGCCTTTTCTCTGTTGTAACAAATCATTTTATAATTAGCTGAAGGAGAATGGAAAAATTATGGTATGGTCAGAGCAGCAATTATCTTGGTTAGATGTCACTGTTAGAATTTGCACATTAAAAAAGATTTACTAAGGTCTTTACTTTTCAAAGACTCTTCACAGAAGCCCACAGAGGAGTTCATGTTGGCACACTTGTGTTCCCATTCATCCAGTAAGTAGTTATCAGGTATGACTGTTGTCCCAGGAATATTTTAGTTCCTGAAAATGAGATTGTGAAGAATGCTAAATGTTCCTGATTTTGTGAAGTTTATATTTTGTGAGAAAGAAAATATAATCACAGAAAAGGTGATTTCCATGCCACATCACACACACACACACACACACACACACACATGGTTCCAGGTACACCAGAACACACTCATCTTCCACACTGGTAGAGAGGTGCATGCACTGTAAGAGAAAGAGAACATGCTGCCCCATGCTCTTTAGAACATCTTGGACCTTCAGCCACTATTCTTCGAAGAATTAAGTGGTTCCAAGGAAAAGGGAGGTGAGCTCACTGGCCCTCGTGTTTACCTGGGAGACTTGGCTTTAGCTGACTGTTCATAGGGTAATGTTGTTGAGTGGTACCCTGCATGTGTGTCTTTTCACTGTCTATTTCCATTGGGTTGGGAATCAGGAGATGGTGTTTCATCTGCCTGAGCCTCACCATTACCATTCCTCAGAAGAAATAGTGGAATCAGAGACGCCTCCAAAATACCTTTGGCTTGTAATGGGCATCACTCACAAGACTCACTTATCCTGGTACCTCACTGTTCATATGTGAACTCCTGCCTCTCAGCATCCCATACCCTCCAGAGCTCGGACCAGCACAGAATAGCCAAAGCCTGTATTTTCAGTTGGCTCGAAAAACACTGAGCCAGGATGGGGCTGCTTTCTGCTGTCTCTCCAACATGGACAAGCGAATTGTTTGAAGACAGACACCATGATTTAGGAGGTCAGTTTGGAAACGTTTCCCTGACCTCTGGTGGGTGGCCTGGAGCCATTCCCCACAGTTCTTCCTGGCCACAGTCATTTTACTCTTTTGCTGTTTTTACTTGGCGCCTTTCTTCTCCTTAAGGAGGATCTGAGAAAGTGTCTTAGGTACTGACTTCTTTAGCACAGTGCTGGGATGACTGCTCTCCTCAAATGTGCGGTTGAAGAGGAACAGAGTTCTAAAGTCTCTGTGGTCATGCAGCCCCCGCCTTAGTCACCCTATGGCTTTTCCTGGGAACTTGGTTGTTTTTCCTTAACTAAGCCAAGGGAACAGCTGTCCTTGGCAGGTCTGACTTCCTGCATGCTGTGCCATGTCCTCATTGCTTCAAAAGGAGCCCCAGGAGGTTTGGAGTGACACAAACCTGCCAGCCTGTCCTGTTCCCATGGTTCCTTCTGGAATCTGCCCTTCCCTTCTTGGCTCACAGATTCTGTCCACGATGGAGCCAAACTCTCCTGCTCTGAACTTATTTCTCTTTGTATCCGGTCCTCAATCAGAGAGTTCAGTGTCTAGTCTCGCACTGACCAAGAACTGAATTTGCTTTCCACAATGGAAATGGCATCTGTGATGGTGGGTTTATTTTGATCTTTAGGACTTGGGAAGAGGTTTATTTTGATTCATAGCATTATGGGATATGGCCCATGATGGAATGAACTAAAGGTGGATGTTGCATTCACAGTTAGGAAGTAGAGACCAGTGGAATGGTTGTTGTCAGCACAGTGGTTCCTTTTTACTAATTCTGGATCATTATGGAATGATACCACATGTAGGGTGGGTTTCCTCACATTAATCAACTAATCTAGATAATTCATTACAGACATGTCCAGAGTTATTTCCAAGGTGAGTCTACATCCCATCAAGATGGTAAAATTATTTATCACATTGGCCATAAGCTATCTTATCTTTCACCACCATAATATAATATCTCACCACACACTTCCAAACAAGACCGACATACCATGGACTTCCAAAATCGTAAGCCAAAATAACCTCTTTGTAAGATGATTGTCTCCATTATTTCTTGTTGTCATGGAAATTTGATGGACACATGTACTAACCACCACATATGTTTGAAAATCATTATGATATTTTTATTTATCAAATGTGATCTTGGTACCCATGTCTCTGTCTACTTTTTTTTAAATCTAGAATTACTTCAAACAAAATTACAGATGTCCTATTATATAATGAAGCACATCTGTACATTTGTCTGAAAACTAAAGACCTGCTGTGCAACCAACTGTAAACATTAGCATCTAAAACAACAAACAATAATTTCTTAATTTATAATTCAAATACATATTGTTTGTCCCCAAACTATACCTTATAGATGTTTTTAAAGCATGGAAATACTATATTTTTAATGGATCCCATAAGCTTTTCTTTTTGGTCTCTTTAACCTAGCCCAGTTAAACTTTTCTTTCATAACAGTCTTCGCATTGTGTCAGGTAGATCAGAAACTTGAATTATCACTTAAGCTTGGGCGAGTACATATAAATGCACAAACAATATGGGATGGACCTGCTGAGAAAGAGTAACAAAAGAAAAGGCTGGAATTTGCAAAGTCAGAATCTGAGGATTTTATTCTTTTAAGCTAAGTATCTTTATAAAAGGGCCCAGAAAGATTAAATTGACCATAAAACCAAACTGCAAACACACAGCACTCATCTCTGCTACACACTCCATGAGTGGTCCTGGGCATTTAACCAGTTGTTAAGTAACGCAGGTACATTATGGCTGCTTAAAATAACAGTTTCTCTTCTTAAGTTTCCCCCACCATTCAGGATTCAATTAGTTCAACTCAGTGGGCTCCTGCCAAACTCCTGCAACCCAAATGCAGGACCTCCTCTGATCAGCATGGCTGCCCTGAGGGTACTCTGAGTCCTGAGAACATGAGAATAGAAACAACAATAGAAGAGAAATGTCTTGGTTACAATATGAAAAAGACATGGCAATAATTTCCAATATGTATAAAAAACTATGAGTATTCTTAAAATGCCCATTCATTACTAGTTCTTATCTTTATTCCTTAGTTATTTATAGTTATATAGTCAAAATAGCATCTGGAGATGTTTGCACATTCAGTCTGTGCTTGTATCATAGCAGAAAAACTGGACCTAGGTCACAGAGGAAAGATACAAAAATTGGTACACAGCAGTGTATGTGTGTACATGTGATATGTCTGTGCATGCTATATATTCATTTATTGTGCTAGGTATCTCAGTTTTTTAAAAATTCATCACCAAATCAGACATTCTAGACAGTTATGTAGAAAAATGAAGATTCTTGGGGAACAAAATTGTTTTTTTCTTTACTAAATGTAATTTTGCCCAGGACAAGACAAAATTTTATTAAAGCAAACTTATGAGGAAACAGCTCTGTGTGTGTGTGTGTGTGTGTGTGTGTGTGTGTGTGTGTGTGTGTGACATGTGCAGGTCAATGATGGGTGTTACTGTCTGTGTGAGTGTATAAATACATGTGTGCAGCACATAGAGGTCAATGATGGATATATATGTATATATATATGTATATATATATATTCATATGTATATGACATGTATAGATCAATGATAGATGTACATATACATGTGTGTGACATGTTCAGGTCAATGATGGGTATTAATGTGTGTGGGGTTGTATATACACACATGTGTGAAATAGGGAGGTCAAAGATGGGTGTTTTGGAGACAGGGTTTCTCACCTTGCCTGGTTAGCAGGCTTCAGGGTTCCATGTATGTCTATAACACTCACCCCCTGTGCTGTGATATAAGCCACCATCTTCCATTTTTTAACATGGGTGCTACTGATCATACGCATGTCTTAGCATCTTCACAGCAAACCCAGACAATGAAGTGAAAGCCCAGGCTGCATGGAGAGACCAGCGCAGCAAGAAGCACTTGCTTCTTGGTGGATAAGGAAGGCATTTCTGCCTCTTCTCCATGACACACTTTTCATTTTGTATTCTGACCATGCATCTGAGCCTGGTTTTGTTTGCTGTGCTCTCCCAGGCTGCGTATACGGTATTGAGTCCTGGCAATGTTTTTAGTTCATGACTTCTGTGATTAACTGTATCTATGAAGAGGAATCTAAGACTTATGAGTGCTCAAGACATAAACAACCAAAGGCAAATACTTCTCTCTCTCTCTCTTTTTTTAAAAAAATGATACACTGAATCTTTAGCCTCCAAATCTTACTAATCCCAAGTTATTTAATCCATGGATTAAACACATTTAATCCATGTTTAAGCACAGTATTAGATGGACCTGCCCTTTTTTTAATCTAAAAAAATTCCTGAATATTTATGGCAAAAATATTTCCCATGAATGCTTGCTTATTTCCAAAGGTCAAAATAAAATCTGACAGTAACGAGTACAGTTGCTTAATTCACCCGAAATTTATGGATTTGTAGATTTAAAAGACAACAGAATCCCTCTACCATAAGTCAAGTGTGATGCAAATGCTGGGTTACTAGGTAAATAACAGCAGCTAGGCAACAGTTAAGATAAACTACATTTGACAACCTAAAACATACACTTTTAACTACAGCCAAGAAGGACATTTTAATTGTAAAAAGGTGACACAGTGGTGTGTATATTATGATGCACCATTATGAATTATAGAATTATGGAATATCTGTGACATTTGAGAGGCAAAGCCTTTGGGGTGATTGGTGAGGAAGGAGCTGTCCATAGGCTGCCTGCCTGATGACGATGTGAGCTATTGCAGGAGACCCTTTGTAAAGCAGTAGTGCACCCTGGCCTGCCTAGACATTTCCCCAAGCTGTGTCCTGCTCTACCTGTGACTCCATGGAGTCTCCACTGCGATGTATTCAGCAAACATGGCTCCTTTGTTTCTGGATTTGCAGGGTTCTAGAGGGATGAATCTTTCTCTGGAGATGACTCAGCTTCACATACTCAGCTACAGTGAAAGCAACCAGATGAAGAAACGTGGATATTGTGGTCACACCATCCTTAGAAAGGGAGTGCAGAGAAATAGACCCTGTACCAGGTAATACAGAGAAGAATGGCGTGGGCAGAGGTCCCATCCTAACACCTGCCTCTGGAGACTGTGCTCAGTGCTTATGCCAGGGCCTCTCAGGAGACTCTGGGGCAGAGCATAGTTTGGAAGAGCAAAGTAAAAGACATCTGTGTAACTTGAACAATTGTAGGCAGTGGAAAGACACAGATCACATGCAAGTTAAAGAAGAGAGGCCTTAGTGGCTAATTCCTCCTGTATTATTTCTGGATGCTGGTCAGACATGCCACAAATTCTATAGCCAAATAATCTAGAGGGGCCTAGTGAGCCTCTCTGGTTGTGAATGCTTTCATTCTTGGCACAACTCTTCTGAGTATTTTCTAAAACTGATATTAATAGCAGATGGAGAGACACGACTCAGAGCTTTTACCTTTTTCTTCTTGAACACTTTGATGTTTCTGATGTGTTCAATAGCTAAAGTAGAGACCACTTTAAGGACAAGCCCCCTGGCCTCACCCAACTTTACCCTAAGATTAATTTCATTGACATTGCATTGTCTGATGCTGTCAATCTGACTTTTTCATTGGCCAAAGGGTGTGGCTAATAGACTTGGAAGTATTTTTTTGGGGTAAGACTGCAAAGGAGAGTGAATGTAAATAGTCCAGCAAATCACTGAATATGAAAGGGGCTTGCTTCTTCCTGCCACTCCCAGTCTGTTTTATTATCTTTTCTGTCTGGGTAATGGCTTCTAAAGCCTAGACTCTGTGGTTTTACATTGATCAATGAGGACCAGAAGGAAGAAAAGTCAAACACAGAAATGGAATACACAGGGAAAGATGCTTAGATATGTCAATGATTAAAAAAATAAACAGAAGAGATTAATAAATGGAATATTTACCCACATGATCCAGATGGAACTGAGGATGGCTGCACATTTTACAAAACTTTGTCATGGGGCTGAGTGGTAAAGTGCTTGCTGCACATGAATGAGGACCTGGGTCAGATTCCTAGCACCCAAGTATAAAGCTGGGTGTAGTGGTACTCATATATCATCCCAGCACTGGGTAGATGGAGACAGATTACCTGGAGTCTACTGGCCAGCCAAACTCTCCAGCTGATGGGTTCTGGGTTTAGTGAGAGATCTTGACTCCAAAGAGAATGTGAAGGGCAAGAATGGGAGACACCCAATGTTGACCTTTGGCCTCCACATGTGCACCACACCTTTGTACATGTGTACATGCACGCATATATTACATGTATACACACCCACATCCCCCCCACATACACACACACACACACACACACACAGAGGAGAAAACTAATCCAGCTCAGACAAAGGGGAGACAGTGGACAGACACACAGACACCACCTTGCCAGACTTGCTGTAGCTTTCATTACAACCTTTTTTCCAGCATGGGCCCCATTCTGACTGTGGTTTGAAGCTACTGGGCTTGAGATAATTTAGCATGCAGCAAAATATTATGAACAGTGGCTGGAGATTTGGCTCAGCCAATGGTGCTTGCTGTGTAAACCCAAGGACCTGAGTTCAACTACCCGTAGCCACACAAACAGTTGGATAGGGCAGTGTATTTATACAAGCCTAGAATAAGAGAGGTGGGAATTTCAGAATCCCTGGGGCTTGATGACAGTAATCTTGCCACACTGGTGAGCTTCGGGTTCAGGAGAGACCCTGTCTCAAGAAATAAGGTGGAGAGTGACAGAGGAAGGCACCTGATGTTGATCCCTGGCTTTCACATGCATACATACACATGTGTTTATGAATCTGCATAAACACATGCACACATAGACATGTATACATGCATACATAAACATCTGCACATACGTACATGCACAGATGCATATACAAAACTACAATAAACCCATCACACATGCATTTTAACATCTCTCTCTGGAGTTGGGGCTACATCTGCAGACACCACTGGCTCTTACACAGCAGTGGCTTCCCACTGTTGTGCAGCAGAATTCCTGTGGCTCTGTGCCTCACACTTCCATGACATTGCTCGCTGTCTAACAGCCACAATGTATACAGCATTGCATCATGGAGCTCTTAGGGGTTCAGTTTCCAAGCCCCACATTGTGGCCTGCGCAGGTCTCAACTTTCAGAGAAGACGACAGCTTTTCAGGGATAGGGCCCAGTCTGGATTTGACTTCAGCTTTCTGTCACTGTTGCAAAGGCATCTTGTGTTCTGGGATATTTTTGATGTTTGAATCATGTGTCAAGATGTTGTTGATTCCAGTGATGGCAATGCTTCCCTCGTATGCAGAACAGATTGTTAAACATGCCCAGGCTGGGTGCTCCCTTCATTCTGCTCTTCCCGATTTTATTGTCACTTCAGAAATAAACCACAACACATAAAGGCGCCCTGAGAAGGCGGCTTTAAGAGCCCTGGGGTAGAGCTAAAAGCAGCTCCCTTGATTTTATGTTGGAGCCATCTGGTGCTTACATCAGCTACCCCTTGTTTTCAAATATATATTATTTGCGACTTTGTTGAGCTGAATAACATGAGCCCCCTTGGTACAGCAAATATTGTCAACGTACAGTGATTTAAATAAAAGAAGTAGCTAGTCTTTTCAGATGAGTCTGGATCTAAGGAGATTGCATCTGTGCCCCCAGAGCTGGAGAGTGTGGACACTGAGCAGAAGAATTTAAACCTCCGTTCTCTGGACACAAGACAAGTTAAGTCCACTAAGACTGAAGTCAGGGCTAGCATTGCTGGGTGCTTACGATATCCCAGGCTGAGCTTAAACACTTCAAATGCTGTATGTACTTCAGACCTATATTATCATAAATTAGACAAAAGGAATACTAAATTTCAGGAAGTAACCAAGCACACATTTACTTATTTAGATATTGCCAGACATAAAAATGATGGCACACATAGAGGCACCTTTGAGAAGCAGGTATGCAGTGTTGCTACCATCTCCTGTGAGAGATACCAAGTTTTGTGTGTGTGTGTGTGTGTGTGTGTGTGTGTGTGTGTGTGTGTGTGAGAGAGAGAGAGAGAGAGAGAGAGAGAGAGAGAGAGAGAGAGAGAG
>JANHMN010000001.1:2341758-2368504 GCA_030674055.1 Rhabdomys pumilio
GGGAGAGGGGAGGGGAGAGGGGAGAGAGGAGGAGAGAGGAGGAGAGAGGGAGAGATATCCTCCGAAGCTGACACTTCCCATTTGTTCTATTGAGCTAAATCAAGCTGATCGTTTGACATGACATCAGACATCAAGATCAGGGTGCTGGTTGTTTGGGCCATTCCTGGTGTGACAGTGTCTGGGTGTCTCAGCAGATTGTATCAGAAGAGTTATATGTGAACTTCAGCCTGTAAGTGAATGTCTCATCTCTCTCTCTCTCTCTTTCTCTCTCTCTCACATATATATATATATATATATATATATATATATATATGTGTGTGTGTGTGTGTGTGTGTATGTACAGATATATATGTATAGATATATGCATATATGTATAGATATACATATATAGTATATGTATATGATATATATGTATATATACACACATATAACATTTATATGTATGCATATATGTATATATATATGTATATATATATGTATATATGTACATACATATATGTGTATGTATGTATGTATGTATGTATGTAAACTCATATGTTTCATATTTCTGTTTCCACCTTCAATCAAGCTCTCCTTAGTTTATTCTGGGATCATCTATAGCTTATTTACAGTTTTTAACACAGTAAAAAAGCCAGTCCTATATTACTTATAATATAGTTATTTATTTGCTCAAACTAATACATAGTTAATATTATGATCAAACTTGTTATGGGACTGGAGAAATGGCTCAGTGGTTAAGAGTACTGGCTGTTCTTCCTGAGAGCATAGGTTTGATTTCCAGAACCCACATATATAGTGGCTTATCAGGTACTTTTTTACACCTTCTTCTGGCCTCTGACAACTGTATGCACATGGTGCACAGACAGACATTCAGGCACTCACAAATTCACATAAAATAAATCTTTAAAAATGACTAGTCACCATCCTATAGAAATGAATTTGTCAGCTGCAATGATTATGTTTTTGGTCTTCAGTTTGCCAATATCAAATTTAAAGACAATCTCTCCAAGTTGCTTAGATCAGCCCTGTCTTTCTTACCTCAGTGCTACACAGCTGGGCAAATTTATTAGAGTCTGAATTCCACCATGGTACTCTCAGATCCTGTTTAATTTTTAAAAATTGTAATCAATGAAGTTTGCTTTTATGGTGTCTGTGGGGTTTGACAATGCATGGCTTTGTGTACCCACCAGCATTCTGTATTGTTGTTTAGTTTTTCAGTAAATACTTCTGGAGAGGTGAAGCGGTCAGACTCACAGCACTACCTTGAGGTTTCATTGTAGTCTGAAAACATAAAGAATGTGACACCACTGACTACTTACTGACTCCACAATCCTCACAGAACTCAATACCCCAAAACAATACCAGCATACAACCAATACCAATACATCTTAAACCGTTAGATCACCATTCTATTATAAAACCTTCAAAGAACCTAAAGGTATCTATTTCTTGATGCCCTAAATGGTCACAAGACCTATGGTTGGATTTATTTCATAAACCTATGGGTTTCTCATGTTCTCCCACTTGGCTAGTCTCCTCAGGATCTTCAGTATTGACCTCTGACCAGTTGTACTAACTTCCCTTAAGTCTGGTGCCCATGATAGTCACCTATGCAGAGAACAGCCTGGTAACTAAGGTTCTGCGTTGATGATGAAAATAAAAACACATCTATGTTTGAAAGTGACCAGTTGTTAAAGCACCTTTACAGTCTTTAACTCATAGCTACTATGAGTAGTATACTCATAGTATACTACTACTCAAGGACACCAAGGGCTCTGACATTACAATATGTAAAGTAAAAGATGAGGAAATTGAACCTCAGGCTATGTCAAGCTAAAAATTTAATAAATATAAGAGCTAGACTTAAACACAATTTTTCCTTTCAACTTTCTTGCCCTGCCCATCATGTACACTGAGACTTTCAGTGGTCTTGAAGAAAGAATACATTTATGACCCTAAATGTCCTAGGTAGTGTCATTTTCCCATTGTAAATCTTAATAAATTTACTATCAACTTTTAAGAAAAAGAAAACAGATACTTGAAGAGAGATCTGCCTTTCATATCTGCAGGCTTCAGCTCCATGCTATTTAAGGGCAAATTCAACTCCTCAATAAACCATCCACCTTTGGTTTTTGTTAAAGCATTGAGTATCATATTTATCTCTCAATACCAATGCTGTTTGTTGCACAAAGCTATAACACAGATCCTAACTTCTTTAGCTAAGTGTGAACAAGAAAGAGTATGCCTGGGACCCACCATCTTCCCTGAAGTGAGAAAGTCTCCAGCCCTTAAATTTTCTGCAGGAGACAATCTTGAGAGCTTTAAGGAGGAATGTACTTGAATCTCCTATTTTTTTTTTTTTTGTATAGTGCATGAATTTGGACATGTCATTTAATGCTTTGAGGCTCAATCTTTATTTAGTGTGAAAACTAACAGTGACACATTATGGATTAAGTAGCAGTGAACGTGAGGTGATTGATATCTGCAAGACATCCCTGCCTCTGCCATTAGAGCAGGTTTGAGGGCGGTGCTTAAATTCTATCTTCCTCTTGGGCAACAAGGTGATCAAGGGAGTTTGACTTTATCATTTTAAAGTCACTCTTGTTGTTTTAAGTGGTGCTGGGGTGACACAGGCCTTGAACATGTTGAGCAGACTTTCTGAAGTTTAGTTATGTCTTAAGCTGGTGTCATGAGTTTTGGCTCAGCATTAAAATTCTGCATTCTTCTATAGTATAATACAAAACTAGTATAACTGCACATTGGTTGCTTGAGATAATCTTCATGTAAATTTATTGTAAATTTATTTATTAGGAGGGGTCGCACCATGATGCACATTGTTGGGAGCTGACCGTTAGCAGAGAGCGGCTAGAAAGCAGCTATCCACACGCTACCCACGCCTCCAAGGCTTATGTCATATCCACGTGCCTACAAAAGGCGTGGCAAAAGTGTATAAATACCCCAGATTTCCCTTCAATAAAGGAAGACTTGAAGAGAGTAGATCAGAACCTCTGTCTTGTCTCCATTCCTAGCGTCTCTTCCCCTTATCCCCATTCTCTTTCCCTCTAGACCCTGACCCGAAGACCTGAGCAAGCCGCAACATTTTTTGTTAAGTCTTTTGTCTCAAGCCAGGTAGAGCAGAACCGGTTGCAACAGCACACGAAGGTCAAATGACAATGTGCAAATTTTGGTTCTCTCAACCATATAAGTTTTGGGTCAAATCTTTGGGCTTCATGGCAAACAGTTTTATACCCTGTGTCATCTCACTGGCCTCACATACAATTTCAATGCTTTTTAATTAACATAGAATTGTATCACCGTTTCGCTTATCTTTCCTCCCTCTAACTCCTCTCAAGTCCTCTCGTTCTAACCCTTCCACTCCTCCACTCTTGAACTAATGACCTCTTTGTTTATGATTATCATTGTTTTGTATGTATAAATAAAGAAACACAATTTACTGAATCTGTTTTTGTTGGTGGTGTGTATGGCTTGAAGGGTGACCACTCTGCATTGGACAAACGAAAGGGGGTGCAGCCATGGGAGAGTGTAATTCTTCTTCTCTTGGGTTAGGGGCCGTGAGATTTTTTGCCCCGCTTATAAACATTTTTATTTGAGTCTCATTTCCTTCAACATTTTTCTCAGTTGGGTTAATTAACTACAAGATAACAATATTTTTTTTTTAAAAAAAGATGTTTTGACTCTGAACTCACTGGCTCCTGTAAACCTAACTCCTTAAAGGTAAATTTAAAAACTTACTGTCTATGCTCACATGCACACAATACCAACCTTAAGGTAAACTTGAATAGACAATCCTCAATTTTTCATTTTCTTTTTTGGTTTAAGGAAAATTATACTGTTAGAACAAAGGTCATTTGAAACAGAAGCATTTAAGGCTTTGGCATGTTTGCATCATGGATCCTTTGCACAGCAGAAATCCTGGAAGCACAAGCTCAAAGACTTGTGTGGGCCATCAGATTGAAGCTTGGAGTTTTCCAGCACTAAACAGATGGTGTTAGTGCACTTTTAATATCTGCTCTGCCCACATCAAAGAAAGGATAATCAGTGCAAAGCATTCTTTTAAGGTCTTTCTCTCATGAATATGAAAAAATAGAGCACTATGAATCATCCAGTGTAGGAGGCTAATAGCATTCTTGATAGAATTTTGTTTTAAATATATGAGTAACCATACTTTTGAATCTGTGCAGGCTTGCTTCCATCTTTGAGGTCATGTGATTTGATCAGTTTCATGGCTGAGTTATAAGTGGGAGTGAAATAGAGGTGTGAAGAAGAGGTGAAGACAGATTCTTGAATTGCTTTCTGTTCTTCAGTGTCTGAAAAGCTTTCAGTGATCAGGTACATGCCAAGGTTTGATTTATGTTATTAATAAACATCAGGCAAGATTTGGTAAGATAACAAGAATCATGGGTGACAGTTAAAAGAAACAATTTTTCAGTAGAACTTGCCCCACTGTGTCACCTTGTCATCATCTTGACCCCCGTTTCACACTGTGAATTGCAGGAGTCGAGGGAGAGATTTTATTTCTTTCTTCAAAACAGTGTGCACACAGCACCACTTCACCTGTGGGTTTTTTGTTTTTTGTTTTGGATGTAAGACAAGGACATTAAAAACATTGTAGCATTTACCAAACCCCTTCACAGACACACAGATGCTAAGAACCTGTCTGTCCCACTGACCCAAGGTATCTACTACCATAGCACCTCATCCCACTGACCCACAGATATCTCTACCCCAGCACTATGTCCCACTGGCCCAAGGTCATCTCTACCCCAGCACCCTGTCCCACTGAACGACAGGCATCTCTACCCTAGCACCTTGTTCCACTGACCCAAGGTCATCTCTACCCTAGCACCACAGGCTTTTCCATCCGATTTGTACTCAAACCTTTATGAAAGGATAATGCTTTCCTAAACGTAGATTTACTCAAGCAAAAGTCAGAATGTGACTTGGGGATTCTTATTTACTTTAAAAATTTCTGTTGGGAATGACTTAGTACCTAACTAATATACATTCTTTTCTACAGTTTAGGGTTTCTATTTCCTTTCTGTAAAATCATTCGTATATGCACAAAAAACTGATTTGTCATCTGTAGCCAGATTGTTTTGTGGTGCCAATAATCAAAAATCTGTAGCTCCAACCACAAAGTATATTTTGTGTTCATGTAATCTATGTATGCGTGTGTGTGTGTGTGTGTGTGTGTGTGTGTGTGTGTGGTGTGTGTGTATGCATATGTTTGTGTTTTTAGGAACATGTACTCGTGTGTTTGTGTGTATTTGCACATGCATGTGCGTGTGTGTATTCTGGGAACTGTACTCAAGATCTCACACATGCTTCTCAAATGTTCCACAGTAGGGCTCAGTCCTCAGCCCTCATGCACTTTGCCGTTCACTGGTCAGGTGCAACTTTGTCAAGGTTCCATGTCATTTTGCTCTAGATACACCTGGTTACACCTCTCTCATGGAGAAGTCTGAGACACACAGGAGTTCCAATGACTTCCACTTAGATGTGGCATGCATCTTTTTTGAAATTCATTGGCCAAAAACAGTTCCCCTGACCACTGAGACGGGATCAGGCCATGCTTGTGCTTAAAGGTGTGTGGAGATGTCCTTCTCCTCTTAGAAGTAATTAAGCCATTCTTGCGGGTAAGAGAGCCTCACATAGAACGTATTTGTTTGCTTGTTGATGGGTCCATGTGCTCCAAGCACTGTATTCAGACAGAGAGACTTTGGCTACCTTTCTACTCAGGTTCGGCAGGAGAGGATAAATCTGAAGATCTCACATGTCTTGAAAATCCCTATCTTGTGTATGTCACCTGTGGGCTAGTAGATAAATAGCCTGTGTGTGAACTCACAGAGAATTATTTTTTTTTATCAGTGTTTTATGCAGCTTTGCACCTGGACTCTGTGTGCTGGATCAGAGAAAGCCTGTGAAGCACTTTGCAGAATAATG
Source organism: Rhabdomys pumilio (assembly GCA_030674055.1). Classification (NCBI taxonomy): domain Eukaryota; kingdom Metazoa; phylum Chordata; class Mammalia; order Rodentia; family Muridae; genus Rhabdomys; species Rhabdomys pumilio. The sequence goes on from JANHMN010000001.1 coordinate 2,347,723, forward strand.
TCCTAAATGCCACATAATTTTAATTACAGACCAAATGCAAATGGGTAATTTAAAATATGCTCTAATCATACCAAGGGAGAGTAAATTATCATCAATTATTGACTGAGAGAAATAGACAAAAAACAGTTGCTAGCTCTTTTGCTATTATTTAGAAAAAAAAGTTTAAAAAAGAGATGATAGCAATAAAATTTTTTGTTATTATGTTTTAAGATTTCTTTTGTGTGTGCATCCGTGCGTGTGCATGTGCGTGTGCGTGTGCGTGTGCGTGTGCATGTGTGTGTGTAGGTACACACAGAGGCCAGAAGGGGGCAGTAGATTCCCCAGAGCTAGAGTGGGGCCAGGTACTGAGTTGGGTTCTTCAGAGGAGCAGTGCCGTTAAAGTAAGTCACCTCTTTAGTTCCTGTTGCTTTATTTTTTTTTAATAAATGAAAATTTGAGACAAAAAAGAAGATAATTTTACTGAAAAATGCCATACTAGTACAGAAATAAGTAAAGAATTTAGCCAATATTTGAGTCATTCACACCTGGCATTGGTGGCTAGGGGAAGAATACAGGTAGTAGCTTGCATTAGATCCTGGGAGGCAGATCTGATTCTTGTAATTTATCATCTGACTGAGCTTTGTCACACACACACACACACACACACACACACACACACACACACACGCACACTACATTTAGCCAATCAACCAAATTTAAAAAAATTTAAGGAGCAGCTCAATCAGCAGCTATAATAGATTTTGCATGATCTTTTTATGAGACAAACAACAGTTCCGGACTCCTCTTCTCAAAGCAGCCAATCGTCCTCATACTGCAGGGAAACAGGTGGCATGAAGGAACTGGTATGGATACCTGAGGCTGTGCTGAGAGGAAGCTGTACTTTGCTGTTTTGAGCTTTTCTGTGTGTTTTACCCACATGCAGGGTTGGATCAGGTTTCTGCAGTGCTCTCACTTGACTTAATCCTTGGCTTGGAGTGACTGGGGGAATTAAGGCATGGTCAAGAAAAGGAAAAAAGAAAAAAAGAAAAGGGAAAATAAACAGCTGCAATGTGTGAGCTTGTGTATGCTTCCTTGTATGTGAACACAAACCTTTAAGACTTTTATAATTCATGCCATTTCTTGTAAACAGACTCTTTGGTTCAGAGAGTAAGCCACTTTCTTCCACAGGGGAAATAAGTGTCTCTCCCTGTGGTTTCCCAAATTGTGTTGGTCTCTGTACAGAGCACATTTCTTCTTGAGAACACAGGTGCTCTGCACAGGACAGAGCTTTAATCGTGGGCATGCAGGCAAGACCACACAGAGCAGCTGCTAATGCTCAGATTCTTCACTAGCTACGGAGCAGTGGGGCACAGGACACAAAAGAGGACTTAGGAGTAAGATTAGTAGCAGAAAATAATGATGGTGTGAAGGAGTCATGTTAGGCTCAAGAGGATAATGGTTTTGGGGGCAGGAGAAGCATCTTTAGTTGCTTTATAAAGTTCTTTTTAATAATTTTATGTGTATTTAAAAGGCTCTGTATCATTCGATTACCTACTTTGCTGGTCTACTCCTGCATAGGTGATAAGACATAAAATCACATGCTTGGAGTTCACTTCCTGTCTGGCATGCAGAAGAAAAGCAGTATGAGAAGAACCATGGAGATAAGGCTAGTGCTTGCACAAGCCAAAAAATACCAAAGATTGCCATTCAGCTCCAGAAACCAGGAGAATTTGTTGGATTCATCATTCAAAAATGATCCAACTGTTCTTTCTAACACTACCAATTAATTTCTATGTTTCTGAATTTTTATCATGCTAGTTCACTATTAGAAAAGGCTATCAACAAAGTGATGTAGAATAGCCTACAGGGTTTTGTAGACACTATAAATTTACACACCAAGAAAGCAGCAACTGCTGGGACTATTCTTAGCCTACTTTTAAGAGTTGCCCTTTTAGTGGTACTCTCCACATCACTGCAGTGAAGGAGTCCTTGCATCCTTTACTCATCCCCAGGAACTGTCCTCTGGGAGATGTGTCTTGTAAAGTGGAACTGCCAGGAATAGATAACAGGGATGTCCCTGGCACAGTCTGCATTCCACAAATCAAGACACAGTTGCAGAGGAACCAATGGATGAAGGAAGACAGGGATTTAGGAAGCAGAAGGTGAGTAGATGCTGAGGAGAAACCAGAAGAAGGCATACTGAGTCTTCTCCACCATGACACAAGCTAGAAGGTTGCACTCCACTAGCAGGAGGAACTCCCTACTTCCCTTCTGATGTCTTGTGGTTGTATCAAAACAAGACTAACTACAACCCCACTTAAACTTTTAGCCAGGTGATTATCTATACTCACAGGTAAGTCTTTAGTGGATACACATACAGAAGAACATGATAATGTAAGGCATTCAAAGGGTCGGGGGGGGGTTGTCTTAGTCTACTTGGCTGACAGAATAGAACCCCACAAGCTAGGTATTCTATAAACAGCAGAGTTAACGTATCACCATCCCACTAGGAGATGGCTGGGCAAGAAAAATAGGAGAACTTGTAAGGCTCATCTTGGTAGATGGTCCTGACCTTCCCGGTCAGATAGGGCCTCTCTCAAAGGGACATGAATTCCATTTGGTGTTTGCTCACCAACTGAAGGCTAGAATTCCTGATACTGGTGCCTTGGAGTTGGAATTTTCACACGTGAATTTTAAAAGTACACAGACATCACTAAAGTTTAGAATAAGTGTTCTGTTTCTGTGAGGACAATTGAAGTGAGATAGAATATATCTTGATTTATTTAGGCAATGTAAGCCTACGCCACCATTCTTTGCTCTGTTTCTTTTCCCCCTTTTATCTGTATTTTTATCATATCCCCAAACTATGGGCCTGAGATAAAATTGATTGAGTATTGTAGAGTTTGGTACAATTTCAGAAGTATATTTTTATAAAGGGTTTGCTTTGAATGTAGTTGCTGAGTTTAGAAAAGTAGTTTGAGCAAAGATTGTTCTAAAAATATTTCTATCCAAAGGCAGAAATGATACAGAAATTGATAAGCCTCCTTATTGCCTACAATTCAGTCCCATAGTCTGCACTTCTTTTGAGCTGTTGAATTCATTGGCAATAATGTTTGTTTGGGACTTTCCTGACTTCTTGATACTTAAAGCAAATTTCAGGTAAACTGCGTACTCTTTACACTGTTATTTGATTTTCACGTGATGGGAGTATGCATATAATATATATGTGTACGTTTGTGTAGAAATTCAGTGTTCTGTATTACGCTTTCTAGATTTTTTTCTGTTATTGATCAGTTCACAATAAGGTGCACCAGTAAAATAAACATCAAAGGCTTGTATAACCTCACATTTATATGTTGAAATCTCAAACCCCAGTGCAAGGATTTTGATATAAAAGAGGTGTGGCTTGGGCAATAATGAAGCCATGCGTGTGGAGCCTCAGAATTGCTATTAGTGCCTTTCTTGTCCTAGCAGTACTACAGACCAGACTCAGGGACTCATGAATACCAGTCAAGCACTGTACAGCCTCCAGGGTTGAGATTTGTGTCTCTGTAGAAGAGATCTCAGAGATTTCTCACTGCCTTCCTGCTGTGTGACGACCTGATCCAAAGCAAAGAGTCTGCAAACCAGCAAGGGCTTAAACAGTACCCAGCCTCACAGTATCTCTGTCCTAGCCCTTCTCTTGTTACTCATGTAGTCTTACAGTCTGTGACATAGCAGCTTACTCAAAGGAAATACATTGATATAATATTTGATTGTAATGATTCACAAAATGATAGCACTCCCTCCCATCTGTCCACCTGCTCCGGATACCTAAGGAAAAGGTTTCTTCTCACTATCAGGTGAATTACTGATTTTCTTAGATGTGATAAGAAGGCCATTTTCATTACTGGAATAAAATGGGGCTCTTGAGGGAGTATGCTTCCTAATCCTTTCTGTTCCATGCTCAGTCCGAGCTTCCCTCATCATGGTCTTTTTCTCTAGAGAGGCTGACTGGAGACAATATCCCGAGAAAACATGGGGAGGAGGAGCAGACCTGGGCTCCCAGCAGCACCAGAGGGCCTTGGCTGTTACTGTGTGCCAGATGAGTAGAGTCAGAAAATAAGTAATTTGTTCATGGTCATGTGATGTCTATAGAACATTGCTGAGGGACGATTCCCAGACAAATGCTAAACTTCATAGAAGTGGAATGTGAGTCACCTATAACATATAACATGTCTATACAAAAAATAATTTATAGACATATATAGCCAAGGCTCAAATATATGCATGGTGTGCATATATGTTTACATGTGTATATTTTTATACTCAAAATTTAAAAAACGTCGTAGATGTTTATATGTTGTACATGGGCTATATACAGAGAATTCCTTTGTTAACTATTGTTAAAGAATCATATATACATTTTAGAATCTTAGAAAAGTTAATGAATCAGTTCATATAACAAAGGAACTAATTGACAAAAACTTCCAACATGTAGTGTTGAGGGAAAGGGTGAATGAGAAAGAAACTGTGGGTAAATGATCCTGCAAACCCTTCAGCCTGAAAGAGAAAGACGAATGTTACTCACTTGCCAATAGACATAAGGTACCACAGAACTGTGGGAAGAAAAAGGTGAAACTTATTGCTGTTGCCAGGATAATTTAGCATCTCTTATGCATCTCTAAAAACTCCACTAATGAAGTAGATTGTGGTTTAAGGTTTTTAATGTTTATTTATTAAAGCAAAAATCATCCAGCTTGACTGGGGTGACACATTGTTCTCTCCCTCATCAACTGCGGAGACTTAGAGATAAAAATCTAACACCTGAACTTTATTCTGGCTCTTTATTGATTCTGGTTATTAAGAGCGAGACTCAGCATTCTCTCTTGGCACAGAACACAGAAAGCATCATTCTAGGAAAGGCCACTGAGGTGCTCTCCCAGCAGGGATGTAGATGGGTGACTTAACCCACATTTTAGGTGGCAAGGGAACAGATCAGCAGGTGTCACTACTGGGGTCTCTCCTGGCACACACACCACAGGGTTCCTTTTAAGTGGGAGGTGGACATCACATTCACAAACAAACTTCCAGTTCATGTGCCTGCTGATGAGTTCCAGGACATGGCAAACTCCCATGCCACACAAGTGCAGGTTGGAATAGAATTAAATTCAACAGGCTGTGTCAGAAGACTGGTCACATTGAGAAAAACCTTGTTTTGTAGAGAAAAACCTTGTTTTGTAATCAGTAATAAATACACATGGGGCAATTCCTAAGGGAGCTCATAATAGAAAAGCTGTGAAGGATTTAGCAATTTTTTGTCTTTTAAAACAAGATTCAATGGTGTGTGTGTGTGTGTGTGTGTGTGTGTGTGTGTGTGTGTGTGTGCGCACGTGCTTACAGGCTCATGTGTTTGCTTGATCATAGTTCATGCACACAGGTTTACCTGTGGAGGTTAGATGGCAGCCTTCAGTGTCTTCTTATATGGTGCATACTGAAACTTTCTAGTTGGGCTTATAAGTATGTGCTGCCATGCTTTGCTTTTTATGTGAGCACTGGGTATTGAATAAGGACTTCACGCTTGAATGGCACACACCTTACCAGATGAGCCACCTCCACAGATTATGAAGCTGTGCTGTTATTATAGACCTGGGCTCCTTATCCACAGGCTTTGATAGGAGACACCAAAGGCATCAGATCTCATAGAATGATGTGTTCATTCTTACTGCCTCAGGCCACGGCTTATCAATGGTCTGAGTTTGTTTTTACACCCAGCTCTGGTCCAACAACTGGAGTTGTATTCAGCATCAACATGGCTTTAAAATAAAGTTGCCTACATTTAAAACTGGGAAATGACAGGTAGCAACCTCCTGGTAATCTATTATCCTCTTGTCTGAAGTATAATAGAATTGGTATTATAAACATCTTATTTAAAAACATTTGCAGTGGTTAGTTTTTCTTATTAAGCAGTAAAATATTATAAAAGCATTTATAAACTTTATTTACAGTAGTTATTTACCAATTTTAAAGGAAAACTAGTATGTGTAGCTTTAGCCAGTTCTTTAAAAAGTATATATACATACATATATATATGTATATATATATGTATGTATATATACTTTTTATATATATATATATGTGTGTGTGTGTGCGTGCGTGTGTATTTATATGATGTATATGTATATGATGTATAAGTATATGATGTGTATGTATATGTATGTATATGTATATGATGTATATGTGTATGTGTATGTGTATATGTATATGTAAATGTATATGATGTATAAGTATATGTATGAAGATGTAATAGTTAACTCTGATAAACAAGTCATCATGGACCATAAGGAAAACTAACCTACAGAGTAATCAACTGATGATGACTTTCCAGAGCACGTGGATGGCAGGGTGGCCCAAAGCTCTTATCATTAATCTTTGTTGTCAATGTGCTTATGAATTTTCCTCAGTTCTTTTTTTTTCTTCTTTAAGTTTTTCTTTTTCAAAATTTTTATATTGAAAATAAACTCTTTTATAAATTTTGTTTCTGTTCATGGTTTCTCCTTATCTTCTACCTATCTCTCTTCCCAAACCATGCGACTCGATACCTCTTTCCCTTGTCTTAATTTAGATAAAGACACTGTAAGGTGATCTCTATTGTGTCTATTTGTGTCTATTTTCCTTTTTATTTTATGCTGGGGAAACAGCTGAACCCAGGCCAATGTTCTGCTGGGCAAAGTCTACACTACATCATTCTCAGAACTGTGATACCTGCCATTCTGGACAGGTGTGTTGGCCTAATTGCTAGACCAAACTGATGGTGTGTCAAATAGTCAAAGGGAGCTTTCATTTTAGTCACTGCGCTAAATATAATGGATTATTGTGTTAAGGACTCATATATCTTCTGAAAATTAATAGCAAGCAGAATATATTTTGTGAACAGAATTTATCATTGCATCTTTCTTATTCATGAATATATTCTGAGATAGACTTATCTGAAGTTTTCTCAAAGTCAGGACGAGGGAGTTGTGTGTTTGGTTGTGTAGGAGAGCAGTTAGGCAGCCTGGGGTAGCATAATTTTGTCAATACAAATCCAATTGTGTTATTCCCTGAGGCCCTAGTCCATCCACAGTTAATCATCTAATCTGGTGTCATGATTTGGCATTTTAAAAAAATAAAATAAAATAAAATAAAATAAAATAAAATCAGCAGTTTTCTGTAGGATTCATCAATTTAATCTGCCAAGTTTCATGTTGAAGTAACTGTCCAAAACACACAAAACTACTAAAGGTGAGCTTCAGAACCTGAAACAGGAGCTCCTCACATACAGACGGCATGATATATTTGCATTTTCCAACAGTTCACAGGGTGAAGGCGACACATGCTCTGGTGACTTGTCTATCACAGCTGATTCTCACGTGAAATAGGACATAGTAGAGTGGGTGACCACTCATGCTTTATGATAGTGACATATCTCAGCCACGCTTTGGGGGTGAAACTTTCACAATGAACTCTGAGTATCAGCTGTTTCCTTTTTTATTTGAATATCAATCATTTCTGGGTTCCAATAGACTTGATTTTAGTCCCAGTGCAAGTTATTCATTCGAGTTTAAAGCTCTCATAAGCCATGAAAGCATTGCTGACCTCCCCAACCTCTAGTCCTGATTCTTAATGACAGCTACTGAAAGTGCCCATTAGGCTTGTAACACACAGCAAATTTCAACAAAGGCGAAAAGGAGCCTTTGAGATTCTGAGAGATTCCAACTGCTCCTGGGGAAGAATTCAGTAAACATTCAAGATGCGAGGCTCTGCTCGGATCCAGAGCCATGCAGCCACTTCAGTGTGTAATGTAAGGAATGTCTTGAAACACACAGATCCTAAGAATTCTGAACAGAAGGCATAACCATTCACAATACTCCATCCCTCACCGATTAACCCTTTCCCATGATTGAGAAGAGCAACTCCTACAGAGACTTCTATTGGCAGGTGTTCTAAATTGCTGCCAATCATATACATTGATTTTTTTTTCTACACAGAGCATGTGTGTTTGAGGTCCGACGACTTTACATAGCAGGCTTTTGGGAGGATGGCTATTGAAATATATCTGTGTGTTCAGGCTTGTTTTGTAAATGCTAAGCACATTAAGCTTCCTCAGTGTTGAAGTTATTGCCATGGAAACACTGTCAGTTAATAACTGTGCTTGGTTTCATGTATCGCTGTGCTAGACACTAGTAAATGAATAGAAATGGTACCTTCGCCTTTGGTGTGTTACATCCTCAGAGGGGCCCCAGAGGAAAAGCTGGTGAGCACCCGATAAAGGGTGACTTGTTGCTGATTATTATCTTAAAACAGTTTTCTATTACTGAGAAGCTTTGCAGAGGAAGCCTGAGATGGAAAAGCTCAGAGGCCATGTTCTGACAGGAGAGAATAAATTCCGGACAATTCTCAGGTCCTGAGGTCTCACCCTCCTATGCATACAATCATATAGTGGTTCTGCCTCTGATTGGGGGATCCTTGGGGTGTCACCTACATTATGGAGTCAAGTTACCTACATAGAGAGAGTAGCTGACATCTTGGGCTTCAAGCTCTGTCTCTGAGAGACTGACCTTTCATGCTGAATCCATAGACAGGCTTCACACCGTGGAGTGACTTCATCTATAGTTTTACTTTACACAAAGAATGAGCTGGCCATGCTCATATGTGCATTGTGCTCTGGGCTGATCTGCTCTACATAATTAGATCAGTATTCTACGGTTTCTTTACATGCATGCTTAGCTCATGTTTACTTTTTAAGGCTGACCAGTTCACTACTATCTCCTAAATCTGAGAGATCAGTCAAGAAGTCTTCTTGGACTTTTGAAAGAGATATCCAAAATGGAGAAAACAGGCTGAGCAAGCTCTTCTGAGATCTGACTTCCTGGAGAGCCTGGCTGTGTGACTCAGTGTGGTTTTTGAACCTTCTGTGTCTCCTTCCCTGGGGGTGTGAAGGCCAGACTCTAGCTCTCACATAGAACCACAGCACTAGTCTGCATTTTCACACAGGCTCAGGTGCATCTGAACAAACATTAGGAATTAGAAATACAATGACCACCACCTCATCTCTTCTGCCCACGGGTGGTCAGGAGCCATTCTTTCCTGGCTGTTTGATATTGCTAAATGTTTTGCTGCTACTGACTTTATTGGAAATGTCAAGTATAAAAAGTAAATGCTGTATTCCAGGTCCTGATGACAAAGAGAAATATTTGGCTGCTGCCAGGCTCTGGGTTCTTTGGATGCTGCATCCCCCTAAGAGAAGCATCAGCCTGGTGGGTGGTCATCTAGGAAATCTGTGCTACTCCTTTGGCATTTGAAACTAATACAACAGGCTCGTTCTACTGCTACTGCATGTGCTATTGGTGAGAGAAGCAGTCTTGTGTCTCTAAGCTAGGAGTCTTGTGCTTTCGAAAGTGTCTATGGGTGGTGTCAAGCAGACATTGCTGTTTGAGAAGGGAAATACCTCAGACACTTAAGATTCTGACATGAATTTCTGTGGTCTTCTGAAAACACAGTTATAGAAAGACAAAGTGTTAGGAGAACTGAGTTATTATCCAACTTCTTCATTAAAGAGTTATGACAATAATGGTGTTAAGTCTTCTCCCTGGGGTAATTTCTTCACATCTAGCATGAGGGGAGGAGCTAGATGGTGAACTCAATGATGAAAATTTTATACACAGTATCTTATGGGCACTATTCTATACACAATATCTAATGGGCAGCATTCTATACACAATATCTAACAGGCAGTATCCTATACACAGTATCTTATGGGCAGCATTTTATACACAATATCTTATCAGCAGCATTCTATACACAATATCTAATGGGCAGCATTTTATACACAGTATCTAATGGGCAGCATTCTTTTCTTATAAATTCTTTGTTCTATTTTTTCCTTGAAAAGTCAGCACATTTTGTAAATAATTGCAAAATAAGTTATATATTCTACTTAGCCTATGAGACTTAGGAATCTCCTAGCAAACTATAATTATTTATTTTCCATAGGATGCCCCAATTTTATATTAAAGCATATGCATATGTTCATTGTATGTGTGATGCCTTATTCAGTGAGGATAATTTCTCTCTGGATCCAAAATTCAGAAGTAATTTTGATTATCTCTAGAATTAGTTCTATCTTGATAAGTTTTAGATCCTGATAGTTGGAGAATTATATAATACAGTCATTTGTTTGGAAGATAAACTATGTCCACTATTTAACACAAAATCATTTTGAGATTAAGTCTATAGTGTGATAATTTTGAAGAAGAAAGGACAACAGAATTTAAAAGGCTGACATGTTGCCTGATCTACACCACTTTATGTGTCATGAGTGAAGGTCTGGCTGCACTTCAGAGATGTTTTCTGGTAAGCAAGAAGCCGCTGCTCTATGGCCTACACTGATGAGGAGTCTGGTAATTTTTATCCTGCAACAACCCAAAAGTCAGTGATTTTGTCTCCATTGAAACAAAAAAGAAGTATTCATAGCACAAAAACTTGAGTATAAAATAACACCAATATACTTTTAGTACAAGCCTGCGATCTTTGAGGGCACAGAGAAGACCAAAGTGACCCTTTGCCACCTCCTTTATTCATGGTTTGTTTTTGATATCACAGTCACCGCTAGTCACTCATGGTCTGAAAAGCAATTTCTAGGGTGGAAAAGTAGTGAAAGAAATAACTCACTCATTTTAAACTGTATATAATCCCAGAGGATTATTTACATATGTGCTCTCATTCTCCCTTCTTAGATGAGTATCAACCTCAAGTACTCATCAGTCACATAGATGCTCGTGGTCCCCAGAGATCAAGCACGCTTGATTTAGTGGCCCTTATTTTAATTAATGACAAGCCTAAAGCATAGTAAAAGTGATGGAACAAAGCACCCAGTGTTTCCATGCAGCTAAGTGAGGCCATGTTATCAAAGACTGGAGACAAATCAGTACTTATTGGGATGCACAGACAATACCTAGATTGTTATGGCCATCTTCAACCTTGGTGTGACTTAGGGAGAGACCCTTGCTAGTGGAACAGAACCACAGACAGGGACACTACTGAACATATACTGTGATGTTTTTTCAGGCATTCTGTTATAAATTGTAAACTGTGAGGTACACAGAACTGTCTTCTTAGGTCATTATTAATTTTACATTTTGAGGATTGTGATGTTTCCTAATCCCAAGAAATACCAGTGTTTTAGAAAAGTGACCTAAAATATTCCTCACCCAATTTTAGCTTTTTTTGTCAGTTCTCTCCTAGTCTCACAGGATTTTAGTATTAATGAATAAAAATGATGAATTATGTCTTGGAAAATCCCTGCCCTTGAAGTGAAGGGTCTGGAAGCACTTTGCTTTAATAGAATTTAATGGTAAAATAGAATATCCATAATAATTTGCCTTTATTCCGAGACCTTTGGTTTAGACATTGAGAGTCTAAAAGTAATTTTAAAGAAGACAAATGTTAGAATTTTAAAGCTGTACAGGATCACCCATGAAGAAGCCCATGGAACAGGCACAACCTTCTAAGAGTAGATAACTGTGTTAGAACTTAATATTTAACCTAGTCCCTGTGAAGTGTCATTCATTATCATGTTGGGGGCACCTGTGGTGTAAGAAGGGGTGTAACCAGCACATGCACTGATGGGAATGAAGAACTGCCATCAACATGGGGATTTTAATTCTCCAGTGCACTTTTACAAACATACATGCACACCCATGTATGTGATTTGATGTTATTTTCTTCTGTGGTAATCAGGCCACTTTTGGGCTAATATGACCTAAGTTTGTTGCTCTATTGCATTCTCATGTATAAACAATACTGACAACAGCAACATAATGACACTAAAAAGAAAATGAAGCTTATCTTGTATTGAATTCAGCTATTGTTAAGTTGCAAGGGCTGCAATGCTGACTCAGCGCTTGCTTGGAGCTCTTTGTCTCCCACTTGGATGTGCACTCTCTGAACTCCAGAAGCTATGGTTATCTGAGTTCAGGCTACACCGTAATTCTCTCTATGTCACCTCATCAACTGATTGGGTAGAGATTATGAGTCTGGATGTGCACCAGCCCACCCAGCAGAGTTTTCTATTTTCCCCACCTCTGAGTGTCTACACAGGCATCTGCATTATAGTTACTAACAAAGAAAAGCAAAAGAAACAACACAACAAACACCTTTTGACTAACTTAAAAACCTCTCTTGGTCTTTGTCTGGTGGCAGTGCACACTATACCAGAGAGTTTCTTAACTACAATAAACCGTAACCAAATGATAAATTATCATTATGGGCTTTCTCTCAGAGACATAAATAACATTTATTAATCAGCTATATTCTTGTCATTATTAATCAAAGTATTCTTTAATCATAAGATAAGGTGTTATAAATCTACATATTGAAGTTCTCTCTTGATTTGTTCAGAGTCAAAAGTATTTAATTTCATTATGTCACTCAGACATGAAGACATTGGTGCTAAAGTGTCTTTGGAGGGCTTCTCACAACATCCAATATAGTCCAAAGGCAAGAAAGACTGCCTTCAACATTTAAAGTATGAATTACTGAGTCGATTAATAGTAGACTACAAAAAGTTGAAGAAACATACATTAGTGAAAGGTTACATAGCTCATTAAGTAATGCAGCATTAATTAAATCACCCTTTGATCAGCATAAGAGTAATATAATTAATTTCACAAAAGAGTGAAATGACTGGTCTACTTTAAGTAATGATCAATGCAGGCACAAACACCTCTAGACCACTGCAAAGCACATGTGAGGGGAATTGCTGGAGTGGGAGAGAAATGCAGGCAGGATACAATGCCTGGGAGCGTCACAGCAGGAGATATCTTAGGAACTAAAGTATTAGAATATTTTAGCAATTATATTTTGCTCTATGGCCACTCACAGTTTGAAAGCTCTTGATAGTGTATGAATAGATGTTTGGGATGTGAACATTTTTATGATGTTGTTAAAAGTATCATTGCCTCCTAAGGTTGTTCACTGCAGTCCTACCTCCTGGAGCTGTGGCTAGTGTACATTTGGTGAGAACCCTGCTGTGCTCTAGCCTCATGGGGTTTCTGTCATTTAGTCCTATAGCTGAAACTCACAATGATACTGGAATGTTGAAGGCTATTTCTGGACAGGACCCTGAAAGCACAGGAAAGAAAGGAAAAATAAAGAGATGGGGCTTTGTCAAACTAAGATTGTCTGTAAGCAAAGGAAACAACAAACAGAGCAAAGAGACAACCAACACACGAATGTTTGCAACCTACATTTGTAATAAAAGGTTAGTAGCTAGAATATATAAGGAACTTGATACATTTGTAACAAAAGATTAGAAGAAACTGGATACATTTGTAACAAAAGGTTAGTAGCTAGAATATATAAGGAACTGGAAAAGAAACAACAGATTGAAGAGAAAACCCACAGAGTGGAAGAAATGCTTAACCCACAGTGTATATAGAACTCTCAAAACTTAGTAAGCAGAAAGAAAAAGAAATGGTGATATATATATATATATATATATATATATATATATATATATATATATAATTTTGAAAAGAAGACATCTAAATGGCTAACAGGAACACTGGAAAATATTCAATGTCACTAACTACCAGGAAAATAAAAATCAAAACATGTACAAGCCCTCTCAGTAAAAATAGATATTATCAAAGTGAGGATGCTACATCGAGGAGAGGGTATACAGAGGCACACACAGTAGGAATATAACTTAGTAGAATCGCAGTGAAAAGACTAGCAGTAACTTTTTAGCAGTTTCTTTGGGAATGTGTGGGACCATACATTTCATACCTAGAAACATGGGGGGTGGGGGGAGAGAGAACAAGAAAAAAAAGGAGCAGTCATGTGATATAACAGTCTCACCATCACTAAGTGTACATTCTAAGTGGACAAGAGGTACACTTACTGTCAGCTGATTTATCTTATCTCTTACAGCAAAGAAACGAGTAAAAAAATGTGTAGTAACTGATAAATATGTTTCATACAAGCAACAGAATACTATCCCACCATATAAAAGGCAGAATCTGTGATGTGTGCCCTCGTGCATGCAGGTCATCATGAAAAGTAGTTGGGAGCAGAGACCTGCAAGAGTCAGTGGCACAGAAGTCCATCGGGGGTCTGAGTTACAGTAGGACCACGGGGACAATTCCTATTACAGGGCACAAGGGCAAAGCAGCTTCAACTTTCCATTTGGTGACAATGTGTGACTGGGGAGACAAATATGCTTAACCGAACTAAAACATCATACATGTATCAAAATATTTCAGGGTATCCTATGAGCATACATGATATTTGTCAGCTCAAGATATTAAAAGCTCAAGTTTGCCAAAGAAAAAGGTAGGTAGAAACTGCTTGAGGCCTGGTGTGGGGTGAAGGTTAGTGACAGTATCAACCTTGAGGAAGGAAAAGTCTTTATATTACATGAATACATTTGCAGCTGGACTACATGTGGTAGCACCACACAGAGGCAGCCCCAATTTACAGCATCAGTGTTGCCATGGGGATTGGAGATGACAAATTACATCATCACACGCTCAGAATAGAACCACGAGAGTGATGGGTCTCGTGAGGTGAGGGTCTAAAGTAATGTGAGGAGGGGAAAGGGTACTTGTGTATAAATCCCTACCATGTGACAGGCATTTCCTATAGATCTTTATGGCATTTTTCCAATTCCACGTGGTCTTTAATGAAGTCCATCTTACAGATGGGAAGTCAAAAATAAGAAAGTGAATACAACTTTCAAGAGTAATACAGTTTGTATAGTGGAGCCTTTATTTTGTGTGTGTTTGTGTGTGTGTACACGTGTGTGCATTATGCACACCTACAGGCACATGTGTGGAGGCCATTGTAGGATGTCTGTTGTCCTATCACTCTGCTTTATTTCAATGAGACATGGCCTTTCACTGAACCTGGACCAGGGATGCAACCCAACAAATGGGAAAAATCGTCCTGTCTCTGTACCCCTGCAGGGCTGGGGTTATATAGGCACATGGCTTTTTACACAGCTAGCAGGTGTCTGAGCTTAGGTCTTCATGTTGCATGTCAATCCACCATTGCATCTCAACATGCCTATGACTTCCTTTACAGTCACTGAAGTAAACAGTGGTATACAGAATCTTACTGCATATATCATACACAATTTTAAAAAATTTTAAAAAATACATTTTTCCCCCAACAATGGTAGTGAGATGGCTTCATGGATAGAGATGTTGTTACTAAGCCTGAGGGCCTGAGATTTGAATGGGGTAAGGAGAGTCTCACTGCTGCAGGTTATCCTCTGAACTCCACCTTCATGCTTACCATGATGTCCTTTACACCCTTACACACAACAAATGAATAAATAAATAAATAAATAATGTAATTTTAGGAACTGTGTTGACGCTGTAGCTATCATCCTGGGAAGTACAAATCAGGCCTGGGCGTATTGTTATGAAACCATCTTTTCAGTCAGCAAGCAGCAGACACATACTCATTCTGATTTGCTACTTTGCACAAAATTGCCAGCCCACATTTGTGTTAGGGCCCCTTTTATGGTTGGATTAGAGGTTCACATGTTACATTGTGGGTACACTGTCTTGGGGAAATCATTGGCTATATGTCACTTTCAATAGAGAGAACTGTGTATTTTATTATAATTTTGAATGCTGATATATACATTATTTCTGTTAAATATCTCCAAACAAACCACTGGATATATTAAAATTTTATTTCAGAAGCCTGAATCAAATATGGAGAAATTTTGGCAAGATATATTACCTTTAAATGTATCTCTCAATTTCAAGGACACACAGTGACTATGTAAAGATGATTTATATGAAAATGCAATAAGTATGAGGAGGGTAGTCACACGCAAATACACACAAAACAAAGGACACAGACATGAGACACTGAAATGCATAATAAAAGCTTGTTCTGCTTTAAAAGAATATAAGGTTCATTGTGACAATCTTATCAAACATTTTGGAAAGAAAGTGAGTGGAGTGCTGTCATGAAATACAATTCTACAGAGACTCATGGGAGATTAGCTTCCTTCTGTCCTGGTAAAACAATTGGATTCTGCTTCTTGACCTTCAGTCTACAGTGTGCTATGGCATCTCCACTTGGGTAATAGTCACACACTATCGCATTTTCCCAGAAATATTCCTCCTAGATTTTGCCACATATTTAGAAGGACAAGAAGTCATCTTCTCAAAGTTAGAACACATTCTTAGGGCAAGAAAAGTTTTAACCAATCAAAACAAACTTGAAAATATATAGCAAACAAAATACCCTTTGGGCAATCAATTCTGTGACTAAGAGAATAATTTTCAAAGTAAGCCTGATCCCCCTCTCCCCATGAACTTATGAGAAAGCCTTTTAACACATTTGAAACAAAACTGAGTCCCTTCTCAAATTGGCCATTTGCACTCCAGGGCTTACCCTGTGAAAATGCTTGGATTGCTTGGGTAATTCAATTGCACGGGGGGATCAATGCCAGTGTGAAGCTCCCTGGTCAAAGGTTGGCCCTTAGGCTGTAACTTAAATCAATTTGGGGTAAGTCAAGTTTAATTACATTTTCAGTGATGAAGCTTTCAAAAGCAATTTTGAACTTGCCTATTCTGAGGCTGTTTGGCTGTGCCCCTAATCTATACTGTTGGTTACAGAGGCAGCTGTCTACCAGTCTATCTTCTTTAGAGTTGATTGAGTCTTGCAGTTGAGGGAAAATGAGAAAAAGCAAAACAGTGGGAAAGATGCAGAAAGTACCAAAATGAACAAACAAACAAACGAAAACAAAAGAAATGGAGTTTTTACTAAAGGTTTCAGAATTATCTTGATTTTTGGTTTGTTTGCTTAGTAATTTTAAACAATAAAAAAAAATAAAAGAAAGAACGAAAAAGAGAAAGTCTTGGGGAAGTCCCTCCCCCAAGGGTAACACACAGTGAAGCACATTGATTTGGGCAAAGTGATCCTGTTTCTTCATGTGTAGCTAGCAGATGGTTCTGCCTAACAGGGTCAGAGAGGAGGACCAGCAGATGCCCTGCTGACTAGAATGAAATAAAGCCCATTCAATTTTTTTCAGGTAAGTGAAATATATAAACTGTTGTTCATGTCCCCTAAAAATTTGGGCAAGCCAAATTTATGTTGACTCATATAACACCAGTGAATATGAGCATAGATTAAGATTAACTGGATATTAGCCCAGAAGCTTGCAATTTTCAAGACCACATAAAGCTCATGAAGAAGAAAGACCAAGTGTGGGTCCTTCTTAAAAGGAGTAACAAAATACTCAAGGGAGCAAATATGGAGACAAAGTGTGGGACAGAAACTGAAGGAGGGGCTGTCTGGAGACCATTCCACCTGGGTATTCATCCCTTGTGCGGTCACCAAAGGTAGACACTGTTGTGGATGTCAGGAAGTGCATGCTGACAGGAGCCTGATATAGCTGTCTCCTTAGAGGTCTGCTAGAGTCTCACATATTCAAAGGTGGATGCTCACAGCTAACCATTGAACTGATTATGGGGTTCCCAATGGAGGAGTTAGAGAGAAGACTAAAGGAGCTGAAAGGGTTTGTGGCCCCATGGGGAGAGCAATAATACCAACCAACCAGAGGTCCCAGGGTCTAAATCACCAGCCTGGGAGCACATAGGAAGGGACCCACGACTCCATCTATATATGTAAGGGAGGATGGCCTTGTTGGGCATAGGTGGGAGAGGAGATCCTTGGTCCCAAGAAGGTTGAACATTGAGTGTGGGGAAATTTGAGGTTGGAATGGTGGGAGAGGGGTAGGTGGGGGCACATCCTCATAGAAGCAGGAGGAGGGGGGATGTGATAGGGGGTTCCTGGGCAAAGGGGGGGGAATGGGGTAAGGGAATAACATCTGAAATGTAAATAAAATATTCAATAAAAAGATTAATCTGTTTTTGTTTTTTGTTTTTGTTTTTGCTGCTGCTGTTGTTGTTGTTGTTGTTGTTGGTGGTGGTGGTGGTGGTGTGTGTGTGTGTGTGTGTGTGTGTGTGTGTGTGTGTGTGAGCTGTCTTTATCCCGTGACAGTGGCTTTTCTACATTGCACAGCACACATCCATCCACGTACTGTAACACTCCTACAGGATCACGAGTCTTAGGGAAAACACAAATGTCACTGGAGTTGTAGCTGCCGATTCCTAAAGCACAGACCACATTCCTGCCAGTCTCTGAGAAATACGCTGTTAGTTCTTCCTTAAAAAGTTCCAGAAAACTGTAATTCCTTCAAAGTATCTGACAGCGACCTGCTTGGCTCTGGCAGGAAGCTCATCTGCCTCACTAATTAGGCAGTTCCACATGTGTGCTAATTGGATCGAGTCTTTAACGAAATCAAAGGAAGGGAGAGTATGAAGAGATATAAATCCATGTCTCTGAGCCTGCAGCTTGGTTGCTTCTTTGTCTTAACACTGTTGAACATTGAAGAGTGCCTTTCCCTTTTTCTTTTATAGGTAAAATTGGAAAAAAATCCAAGCTATATAAATGGTGGCCACAGCAAAGATAAAATAACACTTCTTGTTTGATGCATCACATCAGACTGAAGTACACATGGCCAGATAGCTAACTTGTGTGTCTGTAGAAAAATCCCAGTTGCACACTTTTGGATGAGGAAGCTTCACCTAGACTAGATAGACTCTGAGGATCACGGGTCTCCAGCTGTCACCTTAGCCCTGTAGGTACCACAACTGAATGCTCAGTGCTTTGGAGAAAGTATGTCTCATCCTGCCATAGTCTGCCTTTTTTTCTTTATCTAGAAATTACAATGGTCTAAAGAAGAAAAAGAAAAAAATACCTTAATCCAATTTCACTTCACTTTGTCCTTTTGAGAAATGTCTAATAATTACGTGTTATACTAAGCAAAGTGGGAGTTTGGTTACAGTCTCACAATGCTTCTGTTAACTTCTATGTTTGGGTCTCTCAATAAGGGGTCACATTTCCATTTCTCAGAGAAAGAAATAAAAGCACAGAGGCCCTGGTGGGCAAGTTGCTTGTCTTCTGCCTGCTGCCATAGCCATTTGATCATGCTTCAGATATGGTCACAGCTGTAGGGAACATGGCACATAGTAGATGGGGGTGGGCCTCAGAGATCTTTCAGAAGTAACAACAAGAAGAATATGGCAGCATCCTCCAGAAGGAGACCTGGAAATGTTTGGCCAATGTAAGGGTCTGATCATGCATTGACTGTGAGTTCAAATAGATTCACAGCTCCACTCTTCATGTTGACAGGGCTGCGTTTGGTCTCATTTGTTGCAGGATTAGGGCTATGCAGGACAACATAGAGAACAAGAAGGTCTTTTTAGAGGCTGCAGGTCAGCAGAAATGAAACTCTCGATAAGAAGAAAACTTCCCAGGGAACGGAACTCTCTGGAGAGGAGAAAGTAGGGAGGCTAGTGCAGAAGCTGCTCTGCAAATCCTGAAACGCACCACGGAATCTAGCACATTCAAATGCAAAATGTTTTCAACCAATAAAAATAATTTTGAGCTCACTGATAAAAACAGGAGAGAAAATATTAGTAGAAATATATCTTTAAAATAAGCAATACATTCCACTCTTTCTCCAGCACACACAGTGTTCTGAGGACCTTAGAGCATTACAACTGATTGATGAGTAGATACATCTAGTCTTATTGTATGGGTGATGAGACTGAGACCACAGAAGCATAAAGATATCTTCAATTTATGGCAGAATCTCAATGATCTCAGTAATGGACCTCTGGAGTCTGGTATGTGGTATGGATAACTTTTAATTTTTTATGGTCTTTAATTTCCATAAGCTTGTGGCCTTTCAAGGCTCATCAATGACGGTGGCAAATGCCAAAGTTTCTTCTCCCTCCTGCTCCTGACTCTTGGTCAGCTCTGAAAACACCTGCTCTTTAGAACAGATTGAAATGCACTTGTCAAACTACCTCTTAACCTGGGAGAAAGACAACTGTAGGGTAATTAATCTCCTACAGCCTCTCTAATCAACCTGCCCACTCCCTCCTCTCATTACAAGTGAATGCTTATGTGCATGGCTGATTTAATTAATATTTCTAATAAGGATGGTATCATAATGCTATGCAATGGTGCATTAAAAAATGAACCAAAGAACCAGCTAGCTTGCTTGGATACCCAGAGAAACAAAGTTACAGCCATTCAGTTATGCAGTCTGTTTGTGTTTCTCCTTCCACATTTGTATAAGTTATAATAGAAGATAGAAAAGGGGGAGGACATTTCTAGTGATAGGCAGTGTGTGGGCTATCATGCATGTTCTATTTATTTTTAGTGTTTATTTTTGTGCTTGTATATGATGTGTGTGTGCATGTGTGTGTTTGTGTAGATGTGTGCGCATGCGTGCGCAGAGTGCATATGCATGTATGTGCTTGTTTGTGGAGGTCAAAGGTTGGCCTTAGGTGTATTCCTTGGATCTTCATGTTTACACTTCAAACACTTAACCAACTGAGCCATCTTTCAGCCTGATTCTATTTAATTTTAGAACCTGCCATAAAAACAAACTGTTCTTTCCTCTTTTATAAGTGAGATGTCTAAGCCTCAAAGATTGAGAGAATGGTCCAAAATCCTTCAGTTCAAATCTGCTTAACTCAAAGCTTTAGATGTTCAACTTGGAGAGTGGGCAAGCTTTGGGAGCTTACGCGTGAGCCCAGGCTTGTCTCCCTCAGTCTTCAGAGCAAGAGTGTGTTCTAGAGCAGAAATTTTCGAATCAAATCTTTGTCACAGTGCTGTATGACAGAGAGAGAAAGAGAGAGAGAGAGAGAGAGAGAGAGAGAGAGAGAGAGAGAGAGAGAGA
>JANHMN010000001.1:2368514-2393232 GCA_030674055.1 Rhabdomys pumilio
AGAGAGAGAGAGAGAGAGAGAGAGAGAGAGAGAGAGAGAGAGAGATATCCAAGGTATACCTCCACATCATCCAGACTAGCTCCAATTCTCTTTGTTACACACACTCTTTGTTACACACCTGTGACCTGTCATTGCACAGGCCCACAAGGGAGGTGGTTGTCCCATAATCCCATAACAGAGCTGAAGTCTAGTGACATCGTGGCTGTCAAGGCATCACTGAAGTTGGTGTACTGTCACTGGCTTTCAGTGGTACAGACATAAAGAATCCTGTAGCAGTGGTATGAAAGTGTCACAGTATAATGATAGACGGTAAATAATCCTTGAGAATATTAATGAACAACTATGTTTCCTGTTCTCTCCTTTTAAAAGATGTTATGTGCACCTGCGTTTTGCCTGTATTTATTCTGCGCACCATGCAGTGCTCACAGAGGCCAGTGTTGGGTTCTCTGGGACTGAAGTTACTGAAGGTTGTGACTTACCATGTGTGCTGGGACTCTAACCCGGGTCCTCTAAAAGCAGACAGTGTCTTTACCACTAAGCCATCTCTCCAGACCCCTTCTATGCTTTTTAATCCATTGCTAGGAATTTATTCCCTCCACTTAGGAAAAAAATGACATTAAGATAAAATATTCTGTAGTGTTAACCTGGCAGTAATATCATATACATATCTCACAATTACACTGGATTTTCATTTATTTATTTATTTATTTATTTATTTATTTATTTTTATTTTTTTATTTATTCACTTTATATCCCAATTGCAGCCACCTCCTTCCTCTCCCAGTACTGCTCTCACAAACCCTTTCCCCTAATTATCCCTGAGAATGGGAAGTTCCCCTTGGGTACCAATCCCTATTCCCCCTTCAAGTCACAGCAGAACTCCTGCTGAGGCCTTACAAGGCAGTCAGCTAGAGGAAGGGTATACAAAGACAGGTAACAAATCAAAGTCCCACTACAATTGTTAGGGGACCCACATGAAGACCAAGCTACACATTTGCTATAAATGTGTAGGGCGCCTGGGCCCAGCCCTTGAATGCTCTTTGGTTGGTAGTTGAATCTTTGTGAACTTCCATGGGCTCAGGTTACTTGACTCTGTAGGTCTTCCTGTGATGGTCTTGACCTCTCTGCTCCTTCCATCCTGTCACCCATGCTTATCTTGATGGCACTCCTATTTCTCCACTTTTCCTGTGCTTGATTTAATACCATGCTTTGTTTATCATAACTCCAGGAACAACATGCTCTATCACACACGTACCACCTAGCCTAGGTGTGTGATAGCTTATACGATACAGGTTTGTGTGAATATAGCCCGTGATATTGGCAAATCATGATGTTGGCCCGCGATGTGTTTTGCAGAATTCACTATCTCCCATTGTTAAGTTATGTATTACTAGACACAGCAAGAGTTTGCAGAAGGCTTTGTTTAGGAGAAGGAGGAATTCTGTTGCTTCACAAAATAGAATCTGTCATGTCTGACCCTCCCTGCTTGCAGCAATACAATCCTACCAGAGTGACAAAGGGCTAAGTTCTGTCTGTGCTTGCTTTTGATGGTGGCCTGGAGCACCACAGGCTCTGGCAGTCACTTTTACTGCATCAGCTTGTGAGGCTCTTTTTCATGTGGTTAGGAATGGCTCTTTATCCATCTGCTTGTGAACTTAAGCTCTCAGATTCAGGCATCAGCTGGGGAGGGAAAGGTCTTCTTGCTTTTTTTTCCTCAGCTCCCACATACTTATTTGTATTTGCTGAGTGTTGATCTTGTCTGCATAGATCCAGACAGTACGCCATTGCATAGGACCATGTTGCTCTGTCAGAGTCTCTGTCCAAGCCCCAACCTAATTCTTGTCAGCATTTGTTTTGAGAGCATACAGTCAAGCCTTCCTATTAACATCTCAAAGTTACACATCTATAAAGCCCTCAAACATCACTGTGTGTCCTTAGGACTCTCCAAGGCTAAACTGATGATCACGTCTTTCAGCCAAAATGAAACCCTACCCCTGTTAAGTTGTAGAAGTAAACAAAGCTCAGTTTTGATCTAGAACATAAAACATTTAAACTTGTGGTATCGTCATTGCCTTCCACATGGGATCTGCTGCCTGTACCACGACAGAGGGATGAGAACCCATTGCAGCTTACTGGTATTTGGAGACATTTTAAGCAAGTAGAGAGCTGACGTATTACTTTCCAGTAAAGCATAATCTGAATTTGGCAAACCAGCCGTAAAAAGCAGCAACCAGTAGCTCCGGTCTAGACACAGCTGTCACACCTTGTCTTCTTTCAGTTTTGCAGAGCTGACTTTATTTCAAGTGAAGACATTTTCCATCAAATTCCATCTGCTGTTAGAAAACAATGTTTGAGAGTTTTCAAGAGAGTAAAAACGTAATTTTTTATGAAAGCATTTAATATTGGAAATTCATTATGGTCTTTAGCAGAGAAGTCAAGGCGGGTACAAGTTTTGTTGAGTCATTTGAAGTTTTAATGTATCATGTTTCTGAGGAGAACATTATGTGTCCTTGAACAGATGTAGGCACACAGGCAAGAAGGCCCCACAACACTGCCCGGATTTATTCTTCAGCAAAGGTTCCACACATACTTGGAAACACATTTACAGGGAGGGTGGGTATCCACATTCCACAGCAGTGTCCCTATCTATTCTCTGGCTGTAAACAGCTTCCCTATTTCTATTCAGGCTGGACTTGTCCCACTCATGTGCACACACTGAGCCTCTGGAGAAAGCTGCACTTTCATAAAGCTGTGTGTACTATGAGCTCATTTGCCTCTGTTCCAAACAATTCTTTCCTCAACGTCTCTACAGATGTTGAACTTTTTCATACACACACTGAAGCCAGCTTATGATTTTTGGTGAAAACGAGGGGGGCAAAGCTCTTGCACTGATGACGATAGAATTCCTTCTCACACCACAGTGAGCACGTGAGTAACAGGGCCCATAGATGGCAGGGTGAGATCACTGAGTTTCCTTCCTTTAAGGAACATACACAGAGTCAATCCTGTGTTGCACACAACATAGGTGAAAACATGGACATATGCAATTTTGGGTCCCACAGTTTGTGCTTAACAAGGAATTCTGTTACAGGTATTTGTCACATGATTATCCCTTAAGAACTGTATTAAAGAATGCCTCTCCTAAGCACTGAGCTATACAAGGCTGAAGCCCCCCCCCCTCTCTCTCTCCCCTCCCTCCCCCTCTCTCCTCTCTGCTTCCCTTGTCTTTTTCTCTATTCCATCTGATTTTTCTCTCACTTGCCAGAGAACTCTATTTTCAGCAATTTAAAACAGTTTTAGTGACAAGAATTACTAAAATCTCTGCTTTAAATTATAGTTCCTTTTACAATTGCAACCTAATGCCTTAAGAAAAAAAATGTTTCTTTCAGAACTGAAATAGTTGGAATAAGCAAGGTTCAAGTGGATAGGGGCAGAGTCATAGCACTGAGGCCTGGCTAGGAAACTCAGGAGACTGTGCAGGTCAGGGAGTAACTGACATGCACACAGCCAATACCCTATTAGTCAGAAAAGTAGTCTGAGCAGACCAGACACTGTGGAAGCATCCAGGACGAGGCTCTGATGCTCTCTTGCATGACCTGACCTCTAGAAAGTGGGGGTTTTACCCATAGCTCAACCCTATCTCTATTTAGCCTCAATGTATAGAATGTGACATCTCAAAGGTTTCCGAGAAACTGCTCTAGAGAAATCACCAACCACCACAGGTTTATAACAACAGTGGCTCATCACCAGCCTTTTTTCTGGTCTGTGGTGACAGAGGACTTGACAGCTCCTAGATTCCTACCATTCTCTGTCTGGTGCTTCTCCCTGTTGTTTGCCCTTTATGAAGATGGTGCTTGGATATGCATCCTTCATGTACTTCACTGTTCCTATCTTTATGAGAAACCTGACCTGTTCTCATCACTGAATCTGCATTCTGTCCTGAAACTTCCAGATCATCTGCTTTCTGAACTCTATGCTCAACTGCCTACTGGGCATCATCTGAAACTAAAAACACATGAAAATGAAATGAACTCCTGTTTTTTTCCCAGGTGCTAGAAGTGCTCAGTCTTTGCCCATTCTGGTTAATGTCACTCACAGTAGCCATGAGAAGTCAGCTGAATCCTGCTTCCTACGCCTTCCTGTTCTCTGCAGATTTGGCCACCGCCTTACACCTACTCCTTGTCTCTCAGTTCTCACCTCAGCTACTGGATTTGCATCATTTTTATTTGCCCATGCTATTTAAAGTTTGTGAGAGGGTTTAGAACCCACATAGTCTAACAAAGTCTTTCAGAATCCAGATCTGTTTATACAATTTCTTTGTTAAAAATCATTCAATGATTCCAAGACTAAAGACAAAACGTACATTCAAGCCTGTCCTGACACTTGTCAATTTGTCCAGCCTTTCTTTACAGTTTCACTTCTTCCTTTACTGTAGCCCTAGAAAGGGGCAAGCATGTTGTTCATTTTTACCTGCTATCACATGAGCTATTCTACCGGTCTCTCTCTTCAGCCATCATTGTCCATTACTCATGATTGACCCCATTATGGCCCTCACTCTGGGACCAGAGACTTCTATCTGGCCCTTGTATAGTTCTGGGAACACAGACTCCTGTCTGGGCCTTGGCTCTGGGATGCTGTCATTTTGGTCATTTACTCTATACTCATGATTATTGTTGGGTAAATTTTAAAGAATTCTTCCTCAGAGAGTGAGAAAATGATGGCCCAGGTGATGTTTTGAGCTACACATTGGTTGTTTAATATTCAAATACTAATTTCAGTTTCTCTTGGTGGATGGTCCCTTCCCGGCCCTTGAGACTAGATCTAGAGCTCCTTCTCTGCCTGCAGAGCATCAGAGTTGACTATTTTGCTCTGGAGCACTTTATGCTCCTGTTTCTCCTCTTTCCATTGTCTGAACTCCTTGAAGGAGGTTATTGATCTACTTATCCTGCTCTTTCCAACATGAAGCCTATAGCTTTGAATACTGCAGACCATCAGTACCCACATTTGACAAGTAAAGACCACTACTGAATCAGCTATATGAGGGCCACATGGGACTGGATGTTTGCTCCATCTTTACACTTTACAGATCCCCGATGTCTGCACTCTTATGCTGAGGACAGGATATTTAATGTGGAATTAACATCCACAAATCCTCATCAGTGCACTAAGAGAAGCATGAGACAAACTTGTGCATTGGATTTAGAGATTATCTCAAGCCTGTTTTACTCCACCTTTCTCACAGGTAGATTGTTTACAAAAGAAGCTCTCAGGTAAGCAGTGGATAGACAGTCATCAGATTAAGTCATTTATCCCCAGTATAGACGTAGTGCTCCTTCAGATGCACTGAACAAAGAGCTGGTATATGTGATGTTACAGTAACAATGACTACATTTACTGAGTACCTCCAGACAAAGGAACAGGTGCATTAAAGGCATCATCTAAATTCCTGCTGGGGGAATTTATGATTGCCCTCAATTTACAGATGAATTAACTGAGCATTTGAGTGAAACACATGTAACTTACATAAAGCAGCATAGCTGAAGTGTAGTAAAATGTAGATTTAAGATGTTTTTCTCTTATGATACAACACACACACACACACACACACACACACACACACACACACACACACATTCTTTCTCCATCCTTCCTCTCCCTCATACATGTTCTCTGCTTCCATTCTCTTCCCTCCGCTCCTTTTCCCTCACACATAGTCATACCCAAATGCACTGGCTTCCTTTTTACATAGTTTCATCTATGGCTTTCTTTGAACTTACAGATTGCCTTTTATCTCTTTGGTGATCTGGAAAAGGATATTGTGTAAACTAATAGTAGTTTGAAATGGTCCCAAGGTTCATCCTAAAGACTAAGGACAAACCTATAAAGAGGTCAGTTATACATCGAAATGGTTTTTAAACTATCTTTCAAGTGATCATGATCACCTCTCATTCTGTGGGTGGTTTCGTGATCTTAGATTTAGGTAGAGAAGTGGAGTGACTCAGAACTTAAGCACAAGTGCCAACGGCAAGGACTGAAGCTTCAACTTCACCACTGGCTTCATCTGATGACCTCTGCCACTGAACACACTCTTTCTGAGCTTTACTATCTGCAAAGAAGAGATTGGAGAACCCCTTTGTTGTTGTTGAGGATTAAATAGTCAAATTCCTGTAAGAAATTAGGATAAAATCTGGCCCAGAATAAAATAATAGTAAATGTCATTTCTAATGCCTGGGACATTGCTTGGCATCTCCAAGGCTAATAAGGGAAACCCACAGCTACAAAACAGCGCATCCTTCATTGACTTATCAGTACATTCATCAACTCATTCAGGGCTTACTTGTTTATTCATTAAAAATTCACTAATTATCTATTAAATAGTAGGCACCGCATTTTGGTGACATGACAGCTAAAGCGATTGGTGAGACACTGAGGCAGTTTTGAAACTCCACAGGACTCAACAGAAAGATACAAAATGTGCAAAAATAACTTGAGTGGTTGGAGATGTTGTTTCAAGGTTACAGTGTCTGCCTGGTATGCATGAATCATGAATATGACCTCTAGACCACAAAAGTGAAATAAAAGATAAAACACAAACAATAATTATAGTACAGAATTGAAATACTTTAGTGCAGAAGAGCCTCATGGAAGAATCCTACATATACAGACACACCATCAAACATCCAGGGCCATAGTTATAGACAAAGTCTGTCAGTGTTAACTAACCATTAAAACATTAAAACTGTGGTAACAGTTAAGAGTTAGTGAGAGAGAGAGAGAGAGAGAGAGAGAGGATAAATGGATGATAGTTAGATAAATGACAGATAGATAGATGATAGATAACAGAGACAATAGGTAGATGATAGGCAGATGATGTTTAAATGATAGATGAGAAATAGATAGATGATAGATAGATAGACATAACATACGATCCTAAATTGTAAGAAATATTACTTCATTTTAGAAAATAAACTATGATTTAGAAATTTTGGTAGCAAGTTAATAACATGCTAATGTTATTAACTCTCAATTTTTCTTTGCTTTTTAAAATAATTTATTCTTTCAGATTTCTGGATATTTAAGTCATTTAAAATATCGACAATAATCTATAGAACTGTCAATATTTACATTAAATTAGAATTCAACCTGATTCTGTTCAAGAGCCTCTCCTGTGGCTCTTGTTACTAATCACCAGAGAAAACATCCTCATGAGAAAAAAAAAAACCTTAGCAAGAATTTTACAGAAGGTCATTGCATGGCCACGATTATTTTCATTTCAAAATTAGTGCTAAGAAATATTAGGAAATATTGAACTTAAACCAATGAAAGAGTTGACAGAAACATATGCATTTGATTCTATATTAGAAGATTTCAATCACTCCAATTCAAAAGCTCACAAATTATAAAACACAATAAAGTGTGTTCCAAGTGAGAAGGAAATCTTCATACCATTTTTGTTTATACAAAACAGAAAAGCTCCTGCCTGTGATGGACTTCACAATATCTGCATTTTCCTGGAGTAAGATGCTATCTTGGAGTAACATAAGAATGTGTGCCGGACTACAGTAAGAATACTAACATTGAGAGAAGATTCATTCAGATAACTTTGTGAAATTGAGGAAGCAAAGTCTGCATTCTTTGACTATTCTGAAAAACACTCAGTTTTAAAATTAGAGGAGTTTTATGGTTGTAACAATCTGTAAGTCACTCAGTTTCCTCAAGGTACTAATTGTAGTTGCCGAGAAGAGCATTAACGTAGCATTTTCCCTCTTCTGCTGGTCCCCAGGGCTGGTGCTCAATCGTTTCCAGTCCTTGCATTAGAGTGAGCTCTGAAGACAGGCAGACACCTTGAGGGCAGATACACTTATATGTCTTCAAAGTATCCCTTCTTTTTATCTGCTAAAACTTTTTGGAGAAAATGGAGCATGCCCAGAGGTGTTCATATCTGCCCTTTAAATCTTTGGAACAGAAACCCATGACCCTGAGCTAAGAACATCATTGATGTGGCCCCCCCATTTCCTTTAAAATCTACGACCTCAAGCTGAACACACACAAAAGTGTTCTGCTTAGGCATAGACACCCTCAAATTCCTGCCCATATACATAATTATAGGGTCTTCACACATCTTTTGTTAGATAGGAAGACATTGCTCTACAAATGAGTCCCACATTCTACCAGAAGGGAATCCACCTCCCTTTCTTGCTGACTGTTTGGCTGTGCTTGTTTTGGGTTTAAACCCAAGAGACAACCCATTACATTGCATTTGGATGTGTAGACAATGTAGCATTTATCTCAATTAATCCCTACACTGTATTTCAAGATACAGTTTTGAGTAAATATGCTATCTATGCAGATAAAATACTTTTCCAATGCTTGTTTGCTCACTATCTCATTTTGCATACAGCATGTGAATTTCTGGTGACTCCCAAGGTGAGTGTCTAAAGACAAACAGCCAAGAGTAAACTCAAGTCGTGGTTACTCCATGCTTCAAGAGAAAACATTTAAAAAAAAAAAAAACCCAGCACACATAAAACCCTACTTAACTACCTTTGGTCAGAAGGTGTGTTTTATCTATTTTTGTAATCCCTACCCCTTTTAAACTCTAAGACATTTTTACATGTAGAGGTTTACAGGTAGTATAAACTTCTCAAACATCTGGATAATTTTGGAACAAACTTTCCTGTTTCTACCTTAGGATGAGATCTAAGCTGAGCATACTCCATGGTTGGGCTTCATTTCTGCTCATGCAGAGGAGTCTGGAGGCCCTTGGAGTGTGCCTTCCAACTTTTTTACTTACGATTGAGGGGCAGGCTCGCGTTGGTTGTGCCCAACTTGTTGGCAGCCACGCAAGTATAGTTGCCGAAGTGCTCCTGTGTCACATTTGTCACTGTGAGGATGGATCTTGTGCTAAAATTCTGAATGATAATTCCTTGTTGGCCATTGAAGAGCCTAGAAGACAGAATATACTATAATAAGCATGTATATGGGACATCCGTTTCAAATTCAGCTTAGGCAGAGCTGCCACGGCAACAGGGAAGCTATAGTGTGACCACACCCACATGGACCTTAGCAACATAGTGTTAGTTCTGTTTTGCACTGCTTCCCCTGCATTGGCGGATTTGACGGAGAAGACAGGCTTTATAGCTGTCCTTCGCTCTGACGGGTCGCCCTCCTACATGACAAACCAGACCACGTGATCTTGATGTGTACTTTTTCTAGTGTACAGATTAACCCAGTAGAGTAAAGGCTTCTCATCAATGAAAGCCAGGAAAGAGAACAAAGGAAGTAGACTTATAAAGCCCTCCAAAAGCTTGACTGATGGCTTCTGGGTAAGCTGGCTAGTTGATAGAAGCCTAAGATACTTTGTAGGTATCTCCTCTGAAACCATATGTTACAAGGATTCAAGTCAAAAGTCAACACCATACAGCTGTTGCCATACAGCCGTTGTCATACACACCCAAGGCTAGAGGATGGCTTCCTTTAACCTAGAGAAGGAAGTACAACAATGCAGACAGCATTCAGGATCCTGAAACACATTTTCCTCATTTTAGGACTTTATAATTCCTGTAAATGTCTACATGTAAAAATGTCAAGTATCTGCTTGGTAATACTGAAGCCCTCACACTTTTCCCAGACATGGCACCTGAGGCCCGCATTCAACACCAGCTTGCGTGGCTCCATGTTGTGGTAACAGGTCACATAGATCCCTGTCTCTGCCTCTTCCTGGATCTACCCTTGGCTCTGACCACCTGCTTTTCCTGTCATTCAGACCATTTTCTCTCTATGCCATCTGGTCTATATTTTCTATTATTTCTTAAATGACTGACTTCTGTGTAACCCACTCTTGCATGGTTCTATCAGTTTGGATACACAAGTTTGTTTGATTGTTTGTTTGTTTTAACAGATTGAATTGTTTGAATTTCCTAAACAGGGCCAGACTACGAGGACATACTTTCTTTGATACTAAAACTGTACACCATTCATAGTGGTGTCCCAAGTATTTTATAGGCCAATGAGTTAGAGTAATCATGAGATGAAGCCAAATTGAAGAAATTTTCTCTCTCCATCTAAATTCTGTATCAATGTGGATAAAACCAGATTCTATCTTCTGCCTGAATAATATCAGATTTATGGAAATAAGACACAGTGACCACCAAGTGAGTAAATTTACTTGTCAAGTGGCCAGCTAGATTTTTCTTTCATGTATGATTGTTCAGTATCAACTATGTCTGATCACAAAGAAGCTCATCTATAGCCTCCCTGGAGTTGGGACTGACTTATTATCTGTATCCTACACTGAATCGAGACAAACTATTCTATGTGTAATGAAAACCAGAAGTAGTGAGATATGGTTACTCTGGGAATTACTTTACTATACTTAGTGGTTGAATTTGACTTACTCAAAATGCAAACTTTAATCATAGTAACAAAACTCTGAGTTGAATAAACATTGAACAAAATTTAAACTTGAGAAGAAATAATGATCCCCAATTCTAAATGAAAAAATCGAATGAAAGTATTTTAAACCTATGAAAACGCATGCTAAATTTCTAGTGCCTTATTGGACACTTTCACGGCTCACATTAATAACCTTCAACCAATCAATGAATGCATGAATATAATTTGATGCCTGAGATTGAAGCCAGGGTTTAGTGAGCACTCTGATAGCTGGGAAACATCTGTACACATTCCCTTAATTACTTTATTTTAAACTGATTGTGTTAGCATTCTGTTTAAACTCCTCCCCCACAGTCACGTGGCAATAGCCAGATATGCTCCGCCCCACAGTTACCTAGCAACAGCCAGGTAGGCCTGGCCCACTATAAAAGGGGCTGCTTGCCCTCTCCTCTCCTGCACTTTTCATCTCCTGCTCTCTTGCCGCTTGCTTCTCCCTTTCCCTCTCCCCTTCCCCACTCCTTTCCCCCTTTCTCCATGTGCTCATGTGTAGCTGGATATTTTACAATAAACTCGGTAATGTGGGAGGAGTTGAGAGGAGTGAAGAAAGGAAGGAGAAGGAAAAGGAGGAGCTTAGAGAGGGAGGACCAGAAAGAAGGGAAGGTGGCAGCGATGTATGCGTGTCTCTAGCAGTCTAAGGTAGTTGTAATATCTAGGTTAGGTATTGGGTAACACCTCTGATTGTGTGTGCATCTTGATAATTGAGCATTACCAAATATATAAAGATACTGGATAATCTTTACGCATTACAGTCTCATTTCTACTGGGAACCACGCGAATAGTGGGATAGTCTGGGCTCAGCCAAGCATTGTGGAGACAGTGTGGTAGATTGGCAGAGCTATCTCCCACGCTGGCATCTCATGGGTGCAGGGACAATGCTTCCGGCCTGCCTGAGCCAGTGGCCTGAGCCAAGCAGTGGAGGGAACATGCCTCTGCTCGTGGCCCCAGGCCTTGGCTAGTTGGGAACATAGTGGCCCATTAACAACAAGCCAGATTGGGTGCCGCTGTTTTAAATAGTACCATTAACACTCATGGACCTCTACTTCTCTACTCTCTCCCTCTCTCTGCCTCTACTACCCTCGTAACTCGTCTTTCCATGCCCTGAATATACTCTATTCTATACTATACTGTCATGTGGCTGGTCCCACATGGAAAAGCATGGGTCCTCTGAGACATCCCCTTCCACCATACTTCACCACACACCCATAGAACATGTCCCAAATCTCTTTATCTTTTTATAAACACATCAGATTGTATATGCCACATGTACAGATCACAGTTCCATTTCCCCACCTGCTTTAATACTGGGGTTTAAGTCATTGTGTCCATGTCTGTTACAGACACATTTTCTGAGGGGCTCTGCAATTTCTTGAACTACTGAATGTCTGATGTGCCCCAAACCAGAACTGTCTCATTGCTACAGAACTGAAAAGAAATGAACTAGAATCTTCCATTGGTTGAACTCTGAGATGTTCTCAAGGGAGTACACTGAGAAGCTCTCTGGCTTCATTGCTTACCTTTGTCATGGCCATCTCTCTGGATGAGTTGGTTTTCAGTTTCCTGCCATTCAATGAGGCAAAGCTACAGATGTTGCTGAGTCATGCATGCTGTTGCCTACATTCTGTGCAGCCCCTGCTGTAGCGTTCTGGCAGCAGCATCTGCACCATTGTCACAGCTGCATGTCAGAGTGCTAAACCAACAGCCAGGGAGATGACGAGGAAAATGAGCAAGGGAAATGTCTTCCCTCACGACCGTCTCCAGGGGAGGCTAGTTTTCTGAAATTAATGAAGTCTACAGCTAACTTCCTTCTACAGTAGAAAGTTTGAGAACTGTTATCACTTATACAACATTTGAGACATGCTCTTCTCCTTTAGTGCAATGCAAAACTGTCTGTGAGAGAGTGTGGCCACTGAGGACCACCTGAGTGTGGACACTGAGGTGTATGTACAGACAATGTTCCTCTGTGATTTTTATCACAGAGATCTTGCCCTGAGAATTTTTATCAATTATTCAATGCAATTCTGAAAACATTTACTAAATCAATATGAAGGTGAGTTCCATGTCAAGTGATCAAAGATAAACACAAACTCTGTCCTTCCTAAGACTGAAGCTGAGGAAAAGAAGTATCATAGAGCACAGACGAACCCCACCCCAGTCACTGAATATCAAAACATCAATCCCACCTAAAGGCTATAGCATGGATGCCCTTTATGTGAAAAATAAACAAAATAAAAGAGTATTTTAATTGATGACTTATTTCCTCTTGAAGATTTATTACAAGATGTTCTTCTGTAATTCTATTTTTCACTAAGAGACTCTTTCTTGAGTAAGGAAATAGCAAAGTTGGTGCAACACTCCTCTAGCATGAAAACTTTGGTTTTATCCCCAACACTGAACAAGATGGATGTGATACCATGTCCTTCTAATTAGGTGATAGAGAAAGGGTGATCCTTCTGATGCTTCAAGGTGATCCTTCACTACCTAGGAAGCTGGAGGTTAACCTGGGCTACATGAGGTCCTATAGAAATATAGAAATTAGATAGATAGGTAGCTGATAAATAGATAGATAGATGATAGAATCATTCATATATTGTCTTATATTAACAGATTATTTATTTCTTTTCCTACAATGGAAGAGAATCTTTACTGAATTCAGAGTTAAAAGTCAGAAACCAGGTTTCCTGTTCTTTATAAGAGCAGATGCATCATATGGTGCTTATAAGGAAGTGCTTGGCCATGTGTCCTTGCTTACTTTTACCAGGGGAACTTCAGTGTAAGATTCTTCAGTTACTACAGATCCTGTGTTCTCCACCCCTGGAACCAGCTAAAGTTTGATCCATACTGAGGGCCATTACTCTGACTCTCAGTTTGTCTTTGGCCAGTGTCTCATAAATCTATGGGCTATAGGCTGCTTGATATGCCAGCATCTGTTGCAGGCTCCTGTGAGCACAGCCCCAACAGAAACTACTGTATTAAAACAGAGTCCTCTATTACCTCATGCCAGAGATAATAAGGGGAACCAGGCATGCTTAGCTATAAAATGATCACAAATTACACTCATTATCTCTTTTGGACTCTAGCTATCTAAGGTGACTAAGAAACCCAGTATCAAAGTCACCAGAGAAAAACCCAACCACATGGTGTCAGCATCAATTGGTAAGATTGCAAAAATAACTAGGGCAATGGCATTGTGTCTTGCTCAGTCTCAGGCCTGCCTTACTTCATGTTTGGGATTATTGCCCACTTTTTCTTTCCAGGTCAGAATCAACAATAAGTGCCACACACAGGGCCAGAATCATGACTGCATTTCTAGTCTCATTGTACACAGAAAAGCTTCACATATATGTGGAAGATGGCAATTGCTCTCAATTCATTTATAACTGAAATTCTTCAGTATTTATACACACATGTATGGTGCTAAGAGTGAGAAGTTGACATTCATTCATGAACACTCGCTGTGAACATGAATGTATGTTCTCAGCAACCCTGGGAGATAGGTGTTATTAGTCCTAGTTTAAAGATGAGGAGATAGAAGTTTAGAAAAATTAATTTAATTCATCTTATACCATCCAATAATAGACAGAACTACTGATATTCAAATGTGACTCTCCTCAGACTGCTGGTGTCCACTCCTGGCAGTTTGCGTTGATGTCTTCAAGCAGAAACTGGATGTTGTGTTTGGGTTTGGGAGACAGCTCAGAAAGCATGAGTGCTTCAGGAAAGTTGAACAAAGCTATTGGAGCTAAATAGCTAACATACATGCTGTAGCCAAGCTAGGAAAGCTGGGATCAATCCAGGGGGTGAGGCTAATGGGGTAGAGTCAATGAAACAGCAAGCTTGCTTTCCGGGAGCTTTATGGATATCGTTCTGGGACAGAGGCTCATTACTAGTTCTGGGGCTTAGTTCTGCCTTGAATGAAGCATTTTACACAGCTGCCATTGTCTTCCGCTAGAGTCAGTCTCTCAGACTGCACATAGCCTGGGCTGAGAAGCCGCAAACCTGCTCTTCTTCCCTCCTGGAGCTGTGGCTCAGCGCATACCCCATTGGCAGCAGTTACTGCTTATGGTTTCATCTTTCGGCTCACTAAAAAAAATGAAGGGGGAAAAAACTCTCCTGTACAAGATAGTCAAGAACACTAGAAAATCAGCCATGCCCCCCTCTGCCCCCCTAAAAAGGATAGGTTCAAGTTTTAGTAGAGTTGTGGTATTGCTGAGCTCTGCGAGACTTGTCTAGGTCCCCACATCTAACACGGATTGAGTTTCACAAGCATACAGTAGTCACTGTGTGCCCACATTTTAAGAGGCCAGCACTGTATGCTTGGTTGCTTACATTAGATTATTGCATCTTGATAAATCTTCATGTTTTTATCTATGAAATGGGAGAAGCTAACCCAGTAGCCAACTGTGAATGTAAAAATGGTTTTAAATGATAATATGTACCCTTTAAGTACACGTACCTCAAATCTAGCAGGCACTAGATTATGACAGGTGAAGCCATTGTTCAATGATAGAGTCTGTTTCTTAAAATGGATTCACTTCCCCTCAGACCGCAGCCAAACATTAAATATTGAACATAGAGGAAATTATTTTTAAAGCAAGGTGAGTGATGGCAAAGATCATGGCATTGTGATTTCAAGACATGCCAAACTCAGTATCAGTTATATGCCCATTATCAGTCTCACCCAGGCTTTTGGGAGATCCCCCAGGGCAGGCAAAGGAACCAACAGTGAAAATGGAGAGGAGGGAGTTTCCACAAACCAGTGTGGAAGAGAGGTTCTGTGTGTACGCTGCTATAGCAACCTGTTCGTTTATTGTGTGGCTTGACACTTGCTGCTGGAGAACAGTAAGGTAGCGTTTATTCCTGGGAGCATTCTGAAGACTATTATGCATCACTGTCTGATTCCCAAGAGGTATCTATCTTTAGTTGTGTATTTGAATAAATTAATGTTATTATAATACATTAGGATACTTTAATGATTTTAGACTTTATCAAGCTATTTAAAATGTATGTCTTGTTTACTCTATCAATTTTAATGAAATTAATAATTTTAGATTCAAGACTTTGGGGCTGCCCTACAAGTGACAGTTTGGTTTGCATTGGGAAGGGACAGCTTTAAGCCCCACATGAAAGAAGCAAAGGCTACATACATTGAAGATCCCACTCCCCCTAATAACAGTAGGTCCTGAACCCCTGGCAACCTTGACAACTACTGAATCTCTCCACTCTGCTTGAACTGTTTTCCTAATACCTGGGTGCCCATGAGTTTAATGTTAAGTTTTATACTGAAATATAACAATATAACCATTTTTTTTGCAGAGATGGCAATCAGACAAAAGGAAGCCACAAGTCAGTAACAAAAACTACTGTTCTTTTTCCTCATTATGTTGGGGTTGGGTTGGCATTGACTAAGATGGGACAAGCAATTGAATGTACTCCCCCTATTTTTATTTGAAAGCAACTTTGGGAAGATGGATCACTGGAAAAAGGCTTGACTTATAGTACCAAATCTCAAGCCTAATCTCACCAAACATGTGAAAAAAATAAAACCAACAAACCATACAAGAACAAAACAAAAATAAAACCAGCCAAGTGGCATGCATTTAGAATCCTTGTACACATGATGAGAAGACAGGAGGATTCCTGGGGCTTGCTGGCTACCTAGATTAGCCTATTTGACAAGAGACTTTGTTAACAAACAAAGAAACAAACAACAACAACAAAAAAGAATGTGAAGCTGGGCAATGGTAGCACATGCCTTATTTCCCAGAACTCAGGAAGCAGAGGCAGGTGGATCTCTGTGAGTTTGAGGCCAGCCTGGATTACAGAGAAAGTTCTAGAACAGTCATGGCTACACAAACAAACCCTGTTCAAAACCAAAACTAAAACTGAAACTGCAACCAAAACCAAAACCTAAGTAAATAAATATTTTTTTTTAAAAAAAATTACCCCCTCCTCAAAAAAAAAAAAAAAAAAAAAAACCATGCAGACAGTTCATCTGGAGTATCAACCCAGGTGACCAGCACTTGTTGCCATTCACATATGCACACTTGGATATGAAGAACTGCATAGATATGTGTTTGCATGCACGGTGACAAGGATCATGGGTAGTGACTATAGAAAATACTAAGACCATAACTCATTTGTGTAACACAGTTACAGAAACATCATGTCAGGTGCCAGGAAGATGATAATGAAAGAAGAATCATCACTGCACGGACAAGATTTTAGCAAGAGAAACGGACACAGTGATGGATTTGAGGATGGGGTGAGTATCCAAGAGTTTAGTTGGAGGAAATTCTCCCAAGGCAGAAAATATCTTTCCAGAACTATCAAAGGACACTGGCTCACAGTAAAAGACAGTAAAGTCTGAACAATAAGAAAATGAATAAAAGGGCTTGGGTATGAAGAGGGCTTGAAATATGTATGTGATAACTGACTTAAATAGACAGGGGACAGGACAGGGTCTGGGCCAGTGGCTGCCCCCAAGTGGCATCTGTAAGACACTGCTGTATTTTACCATATTCTTGCTTTGAATGCAGCTAATTGTGACAGACTAAATTGTGATTATGTCTCCTAACAAAAAGTGTCTGTTTTAAAGGTAAGTAGTATGGGACCAAGAATGATGACAGCTACATGGCTGTGACAGAGTGAAATCTGTCATGGTGAGGCCACAAGGCAGTCATGAAAATATGTGAACCGGAATAACTTAGTAAAACTAATGCACCCAGGACAGCTGCAAGGGTGGAGGACATAACGATGGTTGTATGACTAATGACGGACAGTCAAGGACAACAGTAAGTCAGAGTCAGAGATGCACATTAGTTAGATTCAACAACCCAAACTGAGTCGGAAGTGTGTGTTCATCTTCCTCATCCACCCAAGAGGAGCACACATTGACTCTGCACATAGCCCAGAGAATCAACTAACCCCAACAGAGTTTATCTAGCCCTTCCACCATTTGCACTATAAAACCCATGCAAGGAAAGTTTCATGGTTCCTTTCTCCCTTGGGAAACACTTCCAACTCTTAGGAGTGTCTCTCGCTCAACCCCCCCTTTTTTTTTCTTATCATGGCTTTCCTTCGATTTTTCTTTTTTATAATACTCTTACCAAAGTTTGCTTCTGCTGCACACACTTCCACACAGGCTCAGGTCATTAAGTTTCTTTGGCATAACAAAATGAGCTTGGAGATACTGTCCTACCTGTCTTTGATTATCTTGTGTGTCCAGCATCTTTGGTTCTTGGGTCATGCACAACTGGGCCTTGGGGAGACTACTCCGTTTTGAAATCCTGCAAAATTCTAAGAGTGAAAGACTCTAGAGGTTTTGCTGGGGAGAGGGACATCTGCACTGAGTCTACAGATTATGTAGTGAGAGGAAACATACAGGAACATCAGGGGACAGGGTATGTTAATGTATGTATGTGTGTGCATGCATATGTATGTGTGTGTATGCATTACTATGTGTGTGTGTGTGTGTGTGTGTGTGTGTGTATCTGTGCTTATGAGTACATGCAAGTGTGTACATGTATATGCAAGGGTTTTATCAGCAAAGGTACCAACCAAGGGGTCTAAAAGAAGATGTCATTCTTTAGGAATGAAAATTTCTCAGGGAGGTGTTAGCTCAGGTTGTGTGAGGTTTGTAACTAGAGAAGCAAAGTCAGACCAGACTGTGATGTCCTGTCGTGTAGTGGAGAGAGCACTTTGTTGAGGAAACATAAAGAGTCTCTGATAGGCTGACATGTGACACGCTCGGATGAAAGCTTGATTTAGAGTTGACTGCTATGAGTCTTAAGAGCACAGGCACACTTCCTGCTGTTGCATGGTGAACTCTGCACAGGAGGGACACCTTGATCCGCCATGTTCCTCATATCATTTCCTGCCCCAACAAGCCTTGTTCCTTGTTTCAGCCTCAGGTAATGATGTCAGATTTCATCCCAATTGTTACCTGGGTAGGAAGCTCTAATTATGCATTAACAGCACTCTTCAATCTAATTGTTCCCTGAAATGTTTTTCTCCTGCATTGTCCATATTCTTTCTCTTTCTCTTCCTCTTCCTCCTCTTCCTCTTTTCTCTTTCTCTTTTCTCCTCTCCCCCTCTCCGTCTCCTCCTCTCTCCTCTCACCTCTCTCTCTCCTCTCTCTCCTGTCTCCTCTCCCTCTCTCCCCCTCTCCCCCTCTCCTCTTCTCCCCCTCTTCCCTCTCCCCTCCCTCCTCTCTCCCCCTCTCCCCCTCTCCTCCTCTCCCCCCTCCTCCTCTCTCCTCTTCCCCTCTCCCCTTCTCCCTGTCTCCCCCTCTCTCCTCTCACCTCTCACCTCTCTCCTCTCACCTCTACCCTCTCTCCTCTCTCTCTCCTCCCCCTCTCCCCCACTCCCCCTCTCCCCTCTTTCCTCTCCCCCTCCCTCCTCTCTCCTCTCCCTCTCTCCCCCTCTCCCCCTCTCCCCTCTCTCCTCTCCCCTCTCTCTCCCCACTCTCTTTCCTCTCTCCCCCTCTCCTTCTCCCCTTCTCCCCCTCCCTCTCTCCCCTCTCCCCCTCCCTCCTCTCTCTCTCTCTCTCTCTCTCTCTCTCTCTCTCTCTTTTTCTCTTTCTTTCTCTTTCTCTCAGCCTTGTGTCTGTGGATCAAGATGTAACTTTTTCTTTATTCCACCATCATGAACTCTAACTATATGGCTCCATAAGCCAAGCTTTCTTTTATAATTTACCTTGGTCATAGTGTTTTATCACAGCAATAGAAAGTAACCAACTATGCAAGGTCATCACATGTGATTATTATATTTTTTTAGGGGCCTGATTTTCTGCATCTGCACATATATGTATGACCCTCTGATCACCGTTGTGTGAGTTTCTGCATATGTGTTTTGTGCATGCAGGTGACTCATTCTTCACAGAAATGCTAAACTGAACACATTAGTCATTTATTCTCTCAGTGGATGCTGTACATAATACCCAAATCTGAGAGACTAAGTCAGGAATGTGTTGCTAAAAAAACACAGAGGTATAGTTCCCAGTGTGAAATACAAATAGTACAGTTTAGGAGCACATTATTTTTTTCTAACTTATCAACTGATAGTCTTTAATGTTTCACTGTGAATTTCTTTTGTATTCACTGAGCACATGTGTGCCTTTTAAATTCCTATCTTAAGTTATGGTGATGGGTTAAGAAAGACACATTTTTTTGAATTAAAGACTTTACCAAAGCATAACTAGAATTAGCCCCTGTGCTAAATGGCTCTAATTATATCTTTAAATTGGATTTATTGATTTATCGTTTTGTTTTTAATTGATAGATATTAGTTTACGGAGTATAGTAGATATTTTGACATTCTTATAAAAGCAGAATGAACTAATAAATGTGCCTATTGCCTTAAAGCCTTGGGCAGTTTAACTGATCAATAGAAATAAGAAAGCATGGCTTTCTGGCCCTCAGCCTTGACTTTCAGAAAATCTTGAAAAAGAGGAGAAAAGTATGGCATGTGTCATGTAAAAAAATTATGACCTAATATAACATGCTAATGATATCAAGAAAAGAAAGTTTAAATGATTGGTACTTTATGTCAATTAAATAAACCCTAATTTCCCCAGTATTAAAATGTATTTAAAATAAAATTAAGCTCATTAGGATTGTCCCTGTTCTGAGAGTTTGTTGTTTAAAAATGACTACCTTATACCAATGGCTAATGATTTAACAAAACATGAATAAATGGAGTCACTCTCATAATGGCTGTTAAAATAGTGTTATGAACTAAATTACATTGGCAATATTTTGAGTATGATACCCAGTTAGATCATGAATAAGACACAGTGTATTGGAGCCATTTTTGAAGATGACATCTGATGATTTCACCTCTCAATACCATATGCCCGATTCTCCACTTTTGCAGAGAGTAGTGCTGCCCTATGCAGCTAATAGAATACGGCAAAAATGACAGTGTGAGACATAACAAAGGTCACAAGAAGGTTTGGTATAGCAGTTTCTATCCTGCTGTCTCCCGGATCAGATTCTGGAGAAAGCCTGTTGCCATGACATAGTCACTTAAGCAGTCCTGTGGAGATATCCACATGACAAATAACTTAGGCCATCTGCCAGGAACTGCCACTAGCACCAACTCTCTGGCCATGTGAATTTCTCTCTCTGTGTGTGTGTGTGTGTGTGTGTGTGTGTGTGTGTGTGTGTATGTGTGTGTGTGTGTGTGTCTATGAGTATCTGTTTGTGTATCTCTGTGTGTGTGAGCATATGTATGTTGAGTATGTGTGAGTGAATGTGTGTCTTTGTGCATGTGTGTGTGCTTCTGTATATGTGTGCATGTCTGAGTGTGTTTATGTGTATACATATGTATATACATATGTTTATG
Organism: Rhabdomys pumilio; assembly: GCA_030674055.1. Taxonomy (NCBI): domain Eukaryota; kingdom Metazoa; phylum Chordata; class Mammalia; order Rodentia; family Muridae; genus Rhabdomys; species Rhabdomys pumilio. The sequence goes on from JANHMN010000001.1 coordinate 2,389,314, forward strand.
TGTTCATGTGTGAGTGTGTAAAGGGGTTGACCCCTATAAACTCTCCCTGAAGATTTATGAGACCCATTTCTTTCACCAACTGCCACAACTTATGCATATTTTCAAGAATACATTTTGTTTTCTATGGGGAAATATCAGCACCTGTTATCACTTGCTCATACAACTTAGTGTCTATCAGCAACTTAGAGTGACACCTTAATACAGCAATGGATGAGTTTCACTGTGATGTGGTAAATACCTGCACAGCCTTGGCTGTCATATCTTGTGGCTTGGTGTGTCTGTGTGAGTGCATGGGTGTGTGTATCTGTATGCAAATTTGTATGTACATGTATTATACATGTGTGCACATGTATATACATGGGCATGTGTGAATGTATGTGTATGTGTGTTATGTGAGTGTGTGTCTGTGTGTTCATTTGCATGAAAATCTACTTTGACAGCCTTGGTGTAAGAAATATGGACATTTGTAAATATTTCCTTAAATACAAGCAAAATCTTGTGTGGGTTATTTCTGAATGTTGATTTAAGGATCACAGATGAAAGATCTCTGCAATACAAAAGACTTGCAAGAACTGGTCTATTCTGATGGGGTCTCTGACAGAAGCTTCCTAATGGATAGGTTTCTGGGGGTTCAGAAGAAACTCTGAAACCTGATATATCTGTCCCTGTTGTTTGTCTACGTAATTCCAATTTTGTTTCTGTTTCCTTCGTGACAAACATTGGTAGTTATTAGTGAGTATTTCTATGAGCCATCTCTTGTTCTGCAAATCAGTAATCAATCTGAAACACTATTGCTCTTGGTGTTTATTGTTGACTTTTTAAGCCATTTTTGATAGACTGAGTGCCAGAGCAAAGGGATTGACCCCGGAGACTCTGCCTGAAGATTTATGAGACCTAGCTGTCACCAACTGCTCTGACTTGTGCAGATTGCTCAGGAATACACTTTGTTTTCTATGGAGAAATATCAGCATCTGTTATCACTTGCTCCTAGGAATTAGTGTCTATCAGCAGCTTAGAGTGACACCTTTATACAGCAATGGATGAGTTTCACTGTGATGAAGTAAACGCACAGCCTGGGCTATCATGGCAGATCATTTATGTGGTGACAGTGCTGTAGGCAGATCCTTGGCTCTCCCGTGTTTCACACACAAATTGCTATGATAGTTTGAGAGGAAATTATTCTAGTAACATTTGGGAATTTAGTTATTTCTTCAGTTACGATTCAAGCAATGATGGGTGTGTTCTGCCCATTTATTTTTCACATGTGCATCTGGTTTTGACACTCCACAGGTGTGTGTTTTGGAAGCCTTGATGGGAGAATCAATTTACCTTCCTTGTCGACAGTCCATTTCCCCAGTAAGGATTGAAGCTTCATTTCTGCACTGACTATCCCATTGCTACATTTGCTACAGGCTGCAAAACTTCCCCAGGGTCACTATAGCCATTTTGGCAATGCTTCAAGAATTTAGAAGCATTACAGGCAATTGGAAATGAGGTGGGTACCAACAAAAGGGATCATATTTGGAGGACAAGAGGAATGATTCTTACTGTTAGCTTTTAAGAAATGAATGCCACAGATCAAAATCTGACTTTAAAAGGCAGGTAAGACAATCTTAGTCATTATTAAACTTCTTTTTACAGAGAATAGGAGACTCAGGGACTCTTGCTGAGTGTCTTAATGGAAGGAAGACTCGAGACTCCATCTACAGATGTTGCCAAGATGTCCTGTGTGTTCCTATATATTTCTTGGGCAAAAGGATAAGATTGTATCTGAGCAAAAAGTTTTATGGCTTTCAGAAGGTTGAGCAGCACTCTACAGGATACTGTTTTCACAGAGCATCAAAAATGAGCTTTCCAATCTGCCATACTATACCTTAGAAAGGTGTTGTTGTTGTTTGTTTGTTGTTTGTTGTTGTTGTTGATGATGATGATGATGATGCCCAAACTGAGTGAGTGGAATGAGGGAAACCACAAAGCAGTTCATCTCACTCCACCATGTTTAAAACATGAGTCCCTAAAGCCACTAAGAGGAAGATTTAGAATTTTGTATAGCGTAAGTTAGTTAATGAAATGATTGACAAACTGAAACTTCCCCAATTACAGGAAGTTGCATATAAGTGCCAAACTATAGGTATAGGTACAACTATAGTTATTTACTATAAAGAGTGTTGAGTATAGCCTTTATTATTAAGACAAATCTTTTATTGAAATGGGAGTTTTTTCTGCATATTAACTTCTGATTCTTATTTCAAAGGCCGAAGAATAAGGATATATCTAAAGGGTAAAGTTCTTGCTAACCATGAGTGCTCACGCTCATACCCCAGGAAAGGCTAGTAATGGTCGAAAATGTTTATAGCCTCAGATCTTAGAAGACAGAGATAGGAGAAACACTGGAGACAACCAGCTGAGCCAAATACTAAATGATGGTCAGTGAGAGGCCTTGTCCTAGCAATCAGGGTGAAGAGTTTACAGATATTGACTATGAAATTAAAATGTAGAGAGAATGATTCTGGGCATGAATTTTTGTCCTACAGATGTACACACAGGCATGAGCATACCCCCCCCACACACACATGCACGTGCACGCACACACGCACGCACACACGCATGCACACACACACATGCACACAAACATGCACATACACACACATATGCACACAAACATGCACACACTATCCCCATGCAAATACAATAAAACCTAGACACCCGTTTGCACTATGCGTATGCTCATTCATTGTGACAATATGCAAAGTTTCACATGACTTCATTAGCTTTCTTTATAGGTGTCAGCTGAGAGTAGTTATGATTATGATTGTAGTTTAACCCCACATGCATTTTTTTTCAGTGACATGGCTGACAGTAGTTTGTTTAATATTTAGACTCAAAAATAGGAGTTTCGCAAAGGTCCACTAGCATTTTTTATACTTTTCAGATTTGAAGCAAAATACAAATACACACTCCTTCTCTTATTGTGGTCTTCAGTGAACCCACAGTTATCTTCATGTCTGGCTTAGCAAGGGCAACTGGAGAGGTTTGAACCTACTCCTGGGAAATAAAGTGAAATCTGTGGGCTCAAGTCTTCCCTTGCTCAGTAGCGCTTTCCAAGACTCCTGGGATATCTCGAGGGCTCAGCCATACCAAGTAGAGTCAAATAACAGCTTGAAATCCCCCTTGATCAGGCCTGTTTTTGTGTACAACATCTCCACAGGCCTAACAATGATGGAATATCTAACACACAAGCCTATAAAACAAAACATTAAACTTTCTTATGGTAGAGTAAGGTTGGTGAAAGGGTTCTGGTTTATTAAGGACGCAGAGTAGAGACTGTAGCTCCTGTTGCTATTGAAGTGTTCTTGTATAATCCATGCCCAAGCCCTTTAGAGGCAGGTTGCTTTCCAAGTAAACATGATTACTAGGAAGAGAGAGTCAGAGAAGCAAAAGGCATCAGCAATGGGAGATTTGCAGGCATTTCTGAGATTACAGAAACCAATGTGGACATTTCTTCTGGAAAGCTGTTAGCTCCTCATGCCTCCCATGTGGGCCTCTCCATCCTGCTTGCCCATAAGGAGGCTGCTGAGAACTATTCAAACCAGTTACAGAAATTGCTTAAAAGTTAGTATTGAAACACAAACACATTAGCTCAAAGTGCTCAGAGCATGGCGCAGCTCACAAAAGCCCTTACCTCTTCTCTCCTTTGTACCACTCGAAGGCTGGCGGTGGCACACCTGCACCCTCGCATCGTATCAGTCCACTGCGTCCAGGGGTCACAGTGCCAGATTTAATTTCCTGAATTGTGGGTGCAACTGAAAAAGAAACAAAAACACCATGGTGGATAAAGGGAAGTGATCCTTAGCAGGGATGGCTTGCACAGACACACACACACACACACACACACACACACACACACACACACACACAC
>JANHMN010000001.1:2393242-2443574 GCA_030674055.1 Rhabdomys pumilio
CACACACACACACACACACACACACACACACACACACACACACACACGATTCTTTTCCTTCTGTATTCAAAGCAATAGCATGCCAGGCAGTCCAGTCCATACCAGCCCCTGTGTTTTATGCTTCAAATGCTAGACCAGTCATTTTTAGCTCCATTTTTCAAGTTGGACAATAGATGAATGTTCTCAGGGAGTACAGAGTAAATGCAATACATTTTGGTTCCATTTCTATTGGAAAAATAGCACAGTGAGGTGAACACCTCATCTGTATCCTGGTCAAACCACACTCCATCTAACCGTCCTTTATTGAGCAATCACAGGCAGCTGGCATTGGCCGTCTGCTTCAGGCTCTTGTTTTCTTCACATGGTGCTCTGAGCTTGGATAGCATTATTTCCTTTTTACCAATGCAAAAACCTAAGTTTGGAGACAATAAATAATGTATGAGGGTTAAACGGCTATTTGGGTGCAGGATTTGAAGTCAGCCATGGTGAGTGAAGTCTGGGATCCCTTCCTTGTCTTTTTTGATGGGTGACTTTGTGACCTGCTCTTCTATCCCAGATGCTCTTCCTTTCCAAAGATCCAAAGCCTGTCCTGGATGCTATGTTCTCCTGTCTCCTCATCTCCTCACTGTGGTTCCAACTAAAGCAGATATTTCTTCCCTAAGTGGTTTACTAGAATCGATCAAACCATTGACTGTATTCAACAAATGGTTATTGAGCCTCCAACATATGCCAGTCAGTTCTCAAAGTACAATAAAGTCAAATTCCTAACACAATTGAGCATGAATCGTACATGGGGTAGGTGAGGAGGGGAGAGATTACAAACAGAAAATGTCCTGGCTAAGTGGTATAAATAAATCGTAAAGTGTTAGAAAGTGACAAATGAATTGATGTGCTATGTGGTAGATCACATGGCAGCGTTTCCTGGGCTCTGGGTTTGATCCACAAAGCAACACCACCAGAGAGAACAAGGAATAGAATGTAGCTTTACTCAGACATCTCAGGTGTTCTTTCTGGTGTGCATAAATGCAAAAACTTTAAGTCCTCCCCGAGAAGGTAGAAACTTTAAAAAGAAAGATGTGTATATGTGTGCTAGTTCTGTGGATATATGAAGAAAGCCTCCCAGGTAGAGAGAATAGCTAAGCTATGAGACCACGATGACACAGAAATTCCTATTTTCATGAAGCAACGAGGGGTAGGGCCAAGATGGGTGCAGGATGAAGACCAGGAAGGACCTTAAGGATCCCAGGGTAGTTAAAGAAATGCTATAATGTAATGCAGGATGTCACCTGGCTTATGCTTTACAAGGCTCATGGGTTGCTGTGCTCAGTAAAGTCCTGTGTGATTCCAGAAGGGTAGAGGAGGCAGGCTTTGGAACTACTATGAACAAGGCTCACTGAGCTGACACACAGGGGTGGGGCAGTGGGTTTGGTGCAAAAGTGGCTGGACTTGGGATACGTTGAGGCATTGGAGACAAAAGTAAGATGTGACTCCAGCAAGATGCAAGGGCAATTGGCTTAGACCACTGGAAGGTTTGCCAGGATATCCGCCTGGTGTGGTGGGAATCTAAGAGTTGGATGAAAACATCTTTTCATATGTGTCTGCATTTTAACAAGGTCTGACTATAATAAACTCTAAATGGCACCACACAGAAGAGTCACTACAACTAGGAGCTTGAAGATTTATACACAAGCAATTTAAAAATATGACCCAAGTAAGTATGTATTGGGAGTACATTTGAAGTTTCTATAGAAATCCATCAAAATGGAGGCTTTAATGTTTGCTTCCAGTAGTTTGTGAATATGAAAACAGTAAGCATTCTTAGAAGAGAATATTCTCTCTCCTTTTAAAATACCTAACTAGATTCCTCATTTTGTATTCCCGGTACTTCACTTTGAAATAATAACACCTCTATTAGCTGCAGTAATTTTATTCTCAATGGTAAAGTTTATATTATAATCTAAGAAAAATGCAAGATAGTAATTTTAATTATTTTAGTAACTTCTTGAAAATAATGAAAGAATGTTTATCAGAAATGTTTGAATGAGAAAATAATATGAAGTAATATATGTATGCATGCAATAGATATATGAATGTTCATTATAGACAGAAATACAATATAAGGAGCAATTCAATAATAATTTTATTTCAAGCAGAGATTCAAACCACCTTGGAGAATGCAGTCAAAGATACATGAGACATCTACAACACAGCCCACCCCATCCCCTGCACCAATCAGTTGCTATGGGCTTGCTTGTTTGAGAGAGGTGTAGGTAAGAGGCTTTTTCCCTAATGTTTTCTGAGGCTTCCTGAGCCTCTTTTTGTCATGGTGACAAGCTTTAATCTTTTTTGGTTTCCAGCTATTATTGAAGACAAATAACCATATATAACAGGCCCTCTGTCAGAACCTGCTACTGATAACCTGGTTAGTGAAATTAGTCTCCTGTTTGTCAAGGGGTCCATGACTCATTACAAACAAATGCATGAAATCCCAAACATTGCCTGAAAACCCAGGTGTAATGAACTGAAATAAAAACCTAATTTGTCATTAAAAGGATTTTTATACAGTCTTGTGTGCAGATGGCTGGGCACTGCTGGGTGCTTTACAGCCAAAGTTAAAGAGACAGTACCTATCAGGGAGCACATAGGCAACTCTGATGAACAATGACTGCAAATACCCATACCATGTCATATCTAATTTTAGACAAGGAATGCATCAATAATTAATAGAAATATGCATAGAAAAGTGTCCCAAGTGTATACATATTGTGTGGTGGGGAGACAGAACTGAGGGCTGTTGGGCTGTAAGTGTGGAAAGGGCTTCTCATGGACATCATGTCTTGTCTATAGTTACAAAATTGAGCTAAAGTCTCCATTAATTTTTCTTAGGAACATGAAAATTCACAATACATTTAAATGCTATTGTACACCTTTTGCGTGGACAAATCAAATTAATGAAACAATAACAAAAATCCCTTATACAGCTGGGCACAAGCTCCAAAGCAGTGCAAAGAAGAGATTTCTTTTATATATAGTGGTCTTTATCTGGAGCAGCGACTGAGCTCATTAGTGGTAAGTGTTGAGTTAGAATCAAATTGTGGGAGAAGGAGCTATGAATAGGGTCTACACATTTGTGAACCAGGCCAAGAGCCAAGGTTAGCTCCTCAAAGCCCAGCAGTATAACCAATGGCTTTGACAGAATATTCAAGAGGACATAGTGGTGCATGCCTCTGCGAGACAGGCTTCATAGCATCTGAAAGACCGGCTTTAGATCTATTCCATGGAGATGAGGTCTGGCAGATGTTTTAGAAGAATGACAGTTGCTTAAACCCATAAAAAATCATTGGCTGTTGCCTGGAACACCATGTCAAAAACAAACAAACAACCAAACAAACAAAGGAGCAGAGGAGTTAGTCTTGTTGGGAGCTTGCCTAGCATTGCTCAGGATTATGGGAAAGTCATGGACTACTCCATAGAGAAGGCAGGGTTTGTGAAAAAATAATTAAACAGATCATTGGTTATATTTAGACCTATCTAGTTGATTAGTAGCAGCTGGATGATTTTACGATAATTCCAAGTTCACAGGGCTTCAAACTCCACTAGTCTGTTTAGACCCCAGAAATATCTGAAGATGCCAGGTAGGCTTTATTCCCATAGTACTTTTCAAAAACCATCCTGCCAATATGAGTATACGAATCCTGGATGGAGGCTTAAAAATCTTATGGCCACAGGATTCTAAAAGGTCTTATATGGCACAGTTATGGGTTTCATATTTCTTAGGACATATTTTGCTCTGTTGAGCCTATACTGTCTTTGGTTATCTGACCCATTCCTTTTAACATTATTAGGTTCCCGAATGCATACAAGCTACATAGCCTTAAGTGACTTGGAGTAAGAAAGATGTTGAAAATATTTGCATGGGGGTGTGTGTGTGTGTGATAACCCACATGCTTGACAACCTTCATACACTATTAAATTTCCAACTAAACCTGTAACAGCTGAAACTATAAATATGCTAGACCAGTTTGCCTGAAATAACAATTCTATGCTAAAATGTTCCATGTTTAAGAAAATGGACTAGTCTCTGTCCTAGAACATGATTAAGCTGAATGGCTACTCTGTGAGTTTGTGCTCTGGGTCAGCCATGTAGACTGTTTCTAAGGAGATCAGGATGGACACAGATCGTCATGTGCTTGTGTTTGACAACTGTTTTTCTTTTCACAGAGACTGATTATATTGAAATGTAAAATTTCAAAATCAGTATAGTGGCAAAGAAAGTCAGTGCTTGAGCCCTCAAATTTTATGAGTACAATGGTGTCACTTGATGTAGACTTAGAGACTTGCACTGTGGACATTTGCGCACAATGTCCTTTGCCAAGTCATACATGCCTGTGAGTTGAAGCAGATGCACAGTGAAAAACAATCAATTTTAGAACAGTGCCATCAGACAGATGTTAGGTAAGAACAGATGTTTGGGAAATCCAGCACAAAGGTCAACCAGGGGCCATCCAACCCTTGTATGATTAGATGTTCCGCAAAGAGGAGTCTTTCCTTTTTATTGTCTCTGTGGGGTTAGTTCCTTGCATTGTGTAGCCAGTCATTCCAGGAAGACGATAATGAAAGGTTCTTCATCAAAAACTCCAGGCTGTGCAGGTGCAGAAGGCAGAAATGCTCCACTTGGCACTTAAAAGCCTAATCAGACTCATTTTCCTAGTGACATGACAATAGCCCAAAGACCTTCTTGTCTTCTGCCATCCTCAGTGGGCAATCTGGCTAACCACAGCCTTGTCATCAAAACCACATGCATACTAGAGAATTACTTAGTAGAACTCCTAAGCCAAGGTAGGGGAAATGCAGCTTTGGAGATCCAATGGCTAAAAGCTGACAATTATCCACATACCTCGATGATGAATAGTGTCAGGAGGGCAGAGTATTGAATAACAGTAATAAGGAAGCATGCCCAAAAAGGAATGAGAAGCATAGGTCTCTCAAAGAAGCGGTAATCAGGAAGAATCCTCTTGACAAAAGTGAAACAATGATGCCCTTCCAGAATTCATGGATTAAAATAAAATGGTCTTGGTCAGGTAATGTTTGAAAATAAAACAAGGATTCCAGAAATCACAGAATAGAAGACAGTTTCAATCCTTGTATATGTGTAAACATGTGTGTGTCTATGTGTGTCTGTGTGCATGTATGGGAGAATGTGCATAGACAGGCACATGCATAGATGTTGTGGTAGAGCTCTAATCAAGGGCCTTGGACAATTAGAAACCTGCTACAGCACAAACCTTCACTACATTACCATCACAGATAAGGAAGATGATAATTGAAAATATTTTCCATGAATACAGTAGAATCTCAAGACACGAATACCAACAATATTTCAGAGTCTACTAATTCATGCAGAGAGAACAGAAGATCAGCAAACTCCAAAAGAAAATATGTCCTTGGTTTATAAACAATTTTTAACTTCAAAGAGAGCCAAGAATTTAGCATGTTATTGCTGATAAAAAAAAGTAAAGAATTTGTATCATCATAATGCTAACAACAATTCAAATCTCCGAGATACAGTTGAATCTTTATCCACATGATTTGAGGATGTCAGCACTGTCTAACCTCTGCTCAACACTCACCTCAAACTTTTTCTGATATTAAACTTCTAGACAGTAAGGAAATATGTGACAAAAAGCCTCCACCTGCAGTCATGTGTGACTCTAACACTCACTAAGTTAAATGCTTCTAAATCTCAATTTCTTCATCTATAAAATAAATGCTTCCTATTCTCCAAACTGCTGTCCAGGCAGTATAAGAAGATCCCTGAAGAGCTTAGCTTAGTAGTTTGCCCTGAGTTAGAAGTCAATAAAAACATTATCTAAAGCAAGAGCTATCACAGGGGAACAAGAACCACAGCCATGTGCCCTCAGTGAGCACAGACCGAGTCAAGGTACAGACAGAGAGCAGAGCTGATGTTTAAAGCTTTCCTTATACTAGAAGCCAGTAACTAACTCAACCGGATGCTGGGTCTGAAATATTGTTTTTTTACTTTCCAAGAATTCCACAACCATTCTACTTTTTAGTAGATAGTTGGTCTTTTTAGAAGACAGATAGGGTAGATTTTGCCTTACATTTTCTCAGCCAAGGAATTAAGTATCTGGGCTTCAGAATGAGATAGAGCATAAAAAATACATGTAGCACTAAAGTCTATCTTTTAGAAAGACTTCCATTCTGGTGGAGAATTCTTTGCTTGAACATTTCAAAATCAATTCATTGATTGATTTACTTAGGCATTTGATGAAGTCATTTTCTTTTTCACAGGAAAAATTTCTGGCCATAATTAGTACATTTAGAACAAAACTCCCAGCTGTGGGGAACACTGTGAAAGAGGAGGTGGAATGGAAAAATTTTAGAGTCAGAGGACCAGGACCCCTGGAGAGGGACAGTCAAAAGGATACTAAATAAAGGAAGGACCTGAGAGGAGTTGGGGGATGAGTAAGCGATGGGAATGGTATTCTCTAAGAATTAATTAAATGTTATTAAAAAGAATTTCTATTTGTTGTCCTAAATAATATGACATTTTAGGCTGGTATGAGTCTCAAAATGTGGTTGTATTAAATTTCAAATACCTAAGATTTTTGTTATCAGTTTAAACAAAGACACTCATCTGACCTTAGGGCTAGCATTCTCCAAAGGCCTGACTGTAAACAGGAAGTATCAGGGAGGGAACTGTAGGCTGGAGTGGTTTCTGCCCTCACAGAATAAGGATAGAATCAGTTTCTTAGTTGACTGGATGTTTTATTTTTCTTCTGGTTACCGTGGCCTTCAATAATCTTAAAATAGAACATTAAGAAGTTGATTAAAATTCAGTTATTAAATTGTTTAATTCTGAGAAATGAATAATTCATTTTGCTAATGCATTCTAAAGAATCCTCTTCCATACATGCTCTTACAGGAAAAGAAACAAAAACCCTCTGGGTAACTAGGAAGAAGAAGAGAAATTAAGGATAACTGCAGTTTATATCGTAGAAAGGGGTTGTAAACTGTTCATTTCTCCCTTCTGTCCTCTATATCAAATGCCTGAGGGAGCAGGATGGAAATCTCGCAAGATTACAGAACATGTTTCCCATGAAGGACATCTCCGCAAATGAAAACTACCAATTTTTTTTAGAGTATTGGTTACCTCCCTCACTGCTATGACCAGACATCTGACAAGAAGCTGTCCCAGAGAGGGGAGGTCTATGGATCATACTTTGAATGGACTCACTTCATTGTGGAGGTGACAGCATTGCACTTGGTGGTATCTGCCATTCACATGTGCAGGAACCCAGAATCAGGGAGTAGACCATAAACACTGCATGCGTGAGCTCAAGGCCAGTTCCACTATGACACATGAATGTGCCCTTAGTGGTAAAATGAGCTCAATAACCAGACCCATGTGTTGACTCCATGTCTTTTGAGGTATAAAGTAACCATCTGTCCATCTCTGTATCCTGAGGGAGCTGTGCTGTGGTGTTTCTACATGTCCAGAGCAAAGGTGCAGAAGTGTGTACATACCTTACCTTAATTAATTAATTAATTACCTTAATGCACAGACAAGGATCTATTAGGAAGTTGGATCAGTTGTAGAGTGGAGGGATGTTTTTTGTCCTCATGTCAAGAATACCATGCTTTCTGTTCTGTTTGTGTAGAAAGAGAAGTAAATGAGAGTAAACTTAAGAAGGATCAAGATGATGAGAAGGCAAGTGGAGGTATGCTTCCTACGAACAGCAATTCACAAAAAAAATCGGAACATGTGGGAGGATGGTGGCTAAAAAGACTGTAATTTTCAAGAGAAGTGGTGTGTGTTTATTTGAGACTAGGAATATTTTACCAGGCCAAAAAAACAAAACAAACAAACAAACAAAAAACCAAAAACCCACCTTCCTACCATAATCAAATAAAACCATGGTGTGACAGAAACAGACTGGCAGCAAAGTAATTTGAAAACAGAACAGTGAAGCAAGAAAAAAAAAAAGTTTGACTGTCAAAAAGAAACCTGATGTCAGAAAGAACTGACATAATAATAAATAAATGAACTGTCATAGAGTATCCAGATTGTCCCCACTTCCAAATATCTATCCAGTGCAGCTGAAGTCCAGAGAGACACATTCTTGTGTTTAAAATATAACAATTGCTTTAATCATATAATGGCAATTCCACAGCAATGTTCTCAGGCCAGAATACTGGTGTTAGATTGTCTTCCTGGCCTAGGTCAACAAGCAAGCATTTTGTACTACAGAGAACTGTATAGCTATTCCTTTTTTTCTTAATCATCTAACAGTCATGATGTACTAGGATTCATCAAGTCCTGCTTTCAACCATGGCTGTAACGCTGTGGGATTGAATTAAGAGCCTTCCCTTGTGGATTACATACTCCAAGGAGGAGTGACAACTACCAAATAAAGGGATACAAACTGTGATGTAGTGATTACTAGTGTTTGGATAAGGTTTCTAAGAGGAAAGAGATCACAGGTAGAGGTCATCGGGGTACTTATTCCATATGGTGGGGGTGAGGAGTCTTTTTTAAAGGGCAGAGGCTGCAGAAAAGATGGAAGTAGAGCACTATGCAGACTCAGAAGATGGGCATTCCAAATGTCAAGAATAAAGGCTTTGAAGCAAGCTTCTTAAGTGTCATCCTCTAAATGGTCTTGGAGAAGATGCAAGGAAAATGACAGAGTGTAGCCATGAGGATGCTCGTCACTCTCACATCACTCATCTCTCATCACTCACATCAGGGCCTCACAGGTCTCTGATGAACTGAGTCTGAGTTCAGAACAACAGAGTTATCTTTGAGGTGATGCACAAGGTAGCACTCTGAAGGATGGAGGTTTGAATGTGCGTTAACAGAAAAACTCAGAATGCTACGTTGAGAACGACAGGTAGACACAGCAAAGTTAAAAGTGTGCGGACCAGTGAGACGCTGGCATCTCAAGCTGAAAATTGTATACCAAAGGAGATAGAAATGTCTGGGTTATCACACTGTATGTGTAGAAGTTATTAGCATGCTATGCCCAGTTCATGGACACAATTTTTGTGTCAAATAAAATAAGTTTAAAATAGAACAATAGTGTTGGTTCATGATAGCTTTGTGGTAGATAAGAAGTCATAAAAATGTCAATCTTATGGCCTGAGGAGAATTTTCCTGTGGCCTTTCCATTTTGTGCCTAAAGCATCTAGTGTTAAACAAAGCAAACCAACTAAACAAAGAAACATGTAACTGATTCTCTAGCATTGTGTGCCTTAGAAATGACTGATGCAATGTTCACATTTTTGGTAAGTTTTATTGTACAATAATGCCTTATTGTCTTACATTTTACCCCAGTGATTACTTCAAGAGTACATTAGCTCACAACTTGCCACTCACGTCTGGTTAAAGACTCATGACCAACAACTTGTGTAATACATCTTACATTTATTTATTTACACACACACACACACACACACACACACACACACACACACACACACCCCTCACGTATATAATTTAACATTGAATTCCGCGCTTAGGTCTGATATGAATCAAAGGATCTGAAACAAAACAGCTGGCATTTGACTCATTATTGTGTATCATATGATACTATGTGGAACACTACACCATTAAGACAGATAGCAGAAAATCACACTCAGGTGGCAGAATTCTAGAAGATCCGCACATTTTGGTTTTTATGTATGGCTCCCACTAACGTATTTCAAGAATTAAAGAATCACAGACAATCATGTGTCTAGAGATTCTCTTTAGACAGTTATGGACACAGTAATGTGACTTCTGTAGTGAATAAAAACTAGAATCCTTCTCTCACTTAGGTGTCTGTTCTCTGTCACTGCAATGCTGTAGTTAGCACAGTAGCATGGGAATGCCATCATCTGTGGAGATGGAGAGAGCATAACCCTTAGATATGTGTGTAGGGGAGGGCAATAGTTGCCAAGGAATTTTCCAGACTGTTTTCTGTATAGAGGTTTCCAAAGTCATTCATGTTTAATGTTCCTTCCACACCAAAGTCAAAGAGATACGTGAGTCTGAGTTCAGAAAAAAAAAATGTTTGCTTTATTCTCTGTTAAAGTAAAGTGTCTAAAAGAAATAGTTGATTCCATAGTAGCTCAGAGTGGAAAATATGTCAGTGAAGAGACACAGGGAACAGACATTGGGAATGACAGTGAGCACTTGGTTTGAGATGATCAGGAAGGAGTTGTCTTGGGCAGATGGTGTTGGGACCCACTGATGGAGAGTTCTCAGCTTTGCAAGACCATGTGGATTGCATTTCTCATGTCACCTAGCAACTTTATGATTATTCTTAATGTTTTCATATCTCCATTTATGTGCTCAGTGAAGGGCGAAAGCCATGGCTACTGTAGAGAAGTTTCTAATGGAATTCTGGCTATGGAGTCTTTCAAGGCCAGGACTCATCAGGAACACTGTAGACACTGAAGATCTTTGCTGAATAAGTGAACAGTGAAGAGAAGTTCCACTCTATGAAATGCTGCCTACAAGTCTGGGTCCTTTTGATAATTCATCCCTCCAGGACTTTACTTTAAAATAAGTATTTTACACTTAAATTTAAATGTGTGTGTGTGTGTGTGTGTGTGTGTGTGTGTGTGTACATGTGTACACATGCCTGCATACATATGAGTATGCACATGCATCAACATTTTCATCACATGGTATGTGGAGGTCAGAGGATGACTTAAAGGAAGCAATTCTTTTCCTTTCATGTGAATTCTGAAGATTGAACTCAGTTTGTCAGTCTTGATGGTTTCATAGTCTGATCGATTTCACTAGCCTCCTTCTAGGACTTTTCAACTCAATATAGTTCTGATGATCATAGACTGTGTTCAAAGAGTAAGAGAGTAATTCAATTCATTTTATTATATGCTTTAATATGTATAACAATGCCATCTTATAATAATATACATTTCCCAAAGATGTTTAATAAGTAGATTTGAAAATGGAATTTTTTATTATTATTAACCTATAATTTCATCTAAACTTCAGATTCTAAAGCTGAAGTGTTTCCCGACATTACATATCACAGACATAGGGAGCAATATTGTAATTAAATAAATGGATATATTTGTTAAGGATCTAAAGTTTATTTTGACTCCAAAACCCTTTATTTATAGTTGAATCTGAAATGTATTGTAATTTGGGTAATCTATTCCTTTGTATTTAGACTGAAAGGTGAAATTTTAAACCCAGTCTTTGTACAATGATGATAGAAGCAAATTATTTGCTTATCCAAGAGACCAGCCAGAGGGTCCTGAAGCAGTGTGAGCTTTGGTATACCACTAGTGCTACTCTGTTCATGTCTCCAATGCAGGTGCTCAGTCTGCATTCGAGTTTACCACATTTTAATGTAAAGCTCATAATGCAGACATGTGGTACTATGTTGCAAGACAATGAAGCTGGGCCAGACGATGCTCATACCTGGCTTCATCTACAAGTCCTTGGTCTATCTCATGGATGGCCCACAGCCTAATGGCCCAAGGTGGTTTTGCACTATTTTCCTTAAGAATTATTTTATTTTATGTTATTTTAAAAATTGTGCATGTATATCTTTCTGCATTTGTTTACATGCATGAATTGGGGGTGTCCATGGAGGACAGAGAAGGCACTGCCACCCTAACTGGAATTTCAGATAGTTAAGAACCATATATCCCAGAACTTATCTCCAGTCATTTCCAGGAAGTGCTCCTAACTGCTCTCTATTCCCTAGTTTAACATTGTTCATACTGAAAGAATTCTGTGAGGTGTATTGGCCATGCTATCAAATAATACATCTTACTGTAATCTGGTGTGTCTGTGTGCGTGTGCGTGCGTGTGTGCGTGTGTGTGTGTGTGTGTGTGTGTGTGTATGTGTATACGTGTGTGCATGTGCATGCTTGTGCATGCACTCTCATATGCCCGCAAAGGTTTTCTGTTTTTTTTTCCAAAGTGAAAATAATACTACTTGGTAACTGAACTAATTGTTCAAAGTTCAAATTCATAATTCACAAAAAAATTCAGATTATAAGCATTGGCTTATCTATGCAGAATATTCATGAACACTGGGTAGAACAGGTTTTTGTCTTTTAACGTTTTAATGAGCTTTGGGACTTTCATGCATACTTGTTATGTTGCCCTAATTATTCATAATAATTCTAATGTGCATTTTATATTTAATTACAATGCTTATAAAGATTTGGTATGGACAGTAAGTTATTACAACTAGCATGTACATGATTACAAACTGAATTTATTAGCTTTTATACCATCACTCAGTGGTGGCAACTTCCAATTTCACCTTAGTGATTAACCACATTGTCTCATTAAACAAATATTTGTGTAAAATTAATCACAAATGGCAAAAGCAGTGTCTACATATTTTTTGCTTTTGCCAAATTTCATCAACTTACATTTCTGTTTACAGAATATTCCATTACCAGGAAACTAACTTCACAATATTACATACCATTTTTCTCAATTATTTAAAATAACTGTGGTGGTTTGAATATTCTTGACAAAGGGAATGGCACCATTAGAAGGGATGGCCTTGCTAAAGGAAGTGTGTCACTATGGGGGTGGGTTTTGAGACCCTCCTTGATGCCTGGAAGCCAGTCTCTCTTAGTTGCCTTCAAATCAAGATGCAGAACTCTCATCTTCTTCTCCAGCACCATGTCTGCCTGCATGCTGCCATACTTCCTGCTATGGTGATAATGGACTAAACATCTGAAGCTTTTAGTCAGCCCCAATTCAATGTTGTTCTTTATAAGAGTTGTCTTGGTCATATTGTCTCTTCACAACAATGGAAACCCTAAGACAATATCACAATCTTAAGATACTTAAGAAAGCCCGAGATCAGATGAGTAACATTTAGTGAGATCAGCTATTTATATTCCGAGTACAAAGACAAGCAATTAAATAATCCTCCCATTTGGTAAACAGTAAGAATAGTTCATTTCTATCAATAAGAATTCTCTTTCCATCTGGTATGATGCATTTCTAGAAATCAGATGGGAGTTTTTTTTTCCCTTGCAAAATTGCTCATAGAAGAAAAACAAAACAAAAGCCAACCCAGATTCATTTTCTGCCCTTGCAATTGAGTGCAGGGCATGAGACTTAGTGGGTGTTCAGGGCATGCTATTTATAATTCGGATTGCTGTAAGATTTTCTTATTAGAATTCACCTTTACACAGAACCAAACTCGCTAGTGAGTGGAAGCACAATGTTCCTCAGGTGAGTGCTGTTGTTTTTGTTCCAGATGGTTGTGTTTGACTCAGGCAATGATTAATTTCACTAAGCAGAAGCACGTGCCAAAGACAGAAATAATATCAGAATTAACAAGCAGATTTTGTCTGAAAAACTCATAGATATTAACATCTATAGATTATTACCAGTCAGGAGCTTTGTATTAAAAATTAGTCCACTCGGAGGCCAGCTTAAGACAGTAGTAAGAAGTGAGGCACCAGATGATCATCAGAATGTTCATTCATTCATTCATTCATTCATTCATTCATTCAGTGTGTTGTGTGTGCACCCGCATGTGTGAACAAGAGCACATAAATATGGAGGTCTGAGGAATTGCAAGAATTTGTTTGCTCTTCCCAGTGTGTGCATTGTGGTAATTAGACTCTGTCTTTAGGCTTGGGTGTGTCTTTACTTCCTGAGGCATCTTGCCGGCCTCCAAGTAGTCCAACATTTTGTACCATGAATTCTTGTTTCCATAACACAAGGATGATGATATTTACCCCTCAAAATTGTGGATGTAAATGAGAGAGACGCACGTGCACGAGCACATGCGTATGCGTGCAGGCGCGTGCGCGCGCGCGCGCGCACACACACACACACACACACACACACACACACACACACAAAGCATAGCATGCGATGGATACTGAATACCTCAAGTGTTCCCTCATCCCTTCATCCATGTGCTACCACCATCTGAATCCAAGAAACGCTCTCTGGTTTGACAGAGGCAAGAAGTCACTTTCTAAAGACTCCAAACAGTATATTCTGGGCTATGATGTGTGCATGTTATACACGCAGGTCACATACAGATGTTTATATACATATGTAAGTATGCACATAGACTACACATGTTTATTTGTGTATATGAGTGTGCACATGGAATATGGTCATCAAGCTCTAAATTTCCATAGCATATTACTATAGCACAATTATTAAAAATTAGAGAAATTATTCCCATTGTAACATCTGAGATTGTGCTTAAGTCTGGTTCATCAGTTTCTGACATATATGACAAATATTTATTAAGCATTGCTGAATATCAGTTACTGCAGAATAGCTCTTGCAGCTGGAATCCATGCATTCTTTTTATATGAAGTGCACTGATGAAAGACTCTGAGGGCTTCTGTGATTCAGTCTACTGACTCAGAAAAAGATTTACCAGGGAGATTGTGTCTTTGAGAAGCTAAGTCTGTGGTAAGATGGAATAAGGAAGATATTTGGTGAAAATTCTCTTTAATCTACTCAATATTGTCACGAAAAAATTCTTTGATTATTCATTTAGATTCACCAGATGGCTAAATGCATATTCTTATGTCACTCTGCTCATATATTAGTGCTGCATCCAGCCTTTATCAGAGATGCATCTCACTGCAGTGGTTGGCAGTTGATGCAAAAATTGTAACTAGTCACATACTCAGAATGAGGGAAGGAAGAGAGCTATAACAATCCCACCACGACTCAGGGCCATCACAGAAGAGGGGACAGAACGAACCCAAAGCACAGAGGTTGGGAAGCTGCAAAGCTGTCATTTGAACATGATGTAGCCATCACAGGCACTGGGTCAGAGCCCCTGTGGCTACCTTTATACATCTGAACAAGACAGCCCCGTTAGTGCATTCACATGGATGAGGGAGGAACCCATCAGGCCCTGCACTCCTCTAGAGACTATTGGCAATCAAAAGCTGTTAGGGAAGACATTTTCTTCAGTAGTGTAACCTCTGTAAGTTGCCTTTACTTTGTTAAATAAGCTTTCACTCATGGTTGGGCAAGAAAATACAATTAGATGAATAGATCATGCATTTTAAAAGACAGGAAAGTAGGCAGAGGAGAGAGAGGAGGATAGAGAGTTAGAATGACAACAATTATGTAAATTTAGGAAACTGTTACACGGAACAGCCGTGTGTCTTTGGGTCTTTGAAAGCATCTCTAATGAGTCCTGTTTCATAACTATTTCTTTGGCATCCATGAACTTCATCCAACTCCTCCAATGTCAAGGATGAACTCTTTGCTTCCATAACTGGTTTGTATTTTCTCTTTCCTCACCCTCAGTAATTGCTGCTGGGATCCCTTGCCACCTCTTTGGTGACTGTATGGTAATCTATCATGGTTCAGAGGTAATTACTACAGTCCCAACTTTTGCCAAGTGCTTTCAAAGCCCCGTTAAGCTTTGCTTGATCATTTTCCCATGGTCCAAGGTTAAGTCTTCTGAGATAATGCTGTAGTTACTTCTGGAACCCTGACAGTCTCAGTGAAAATGGAAAGTACTGAGGAAAGTGTTTGCTGAACCTGGATCTAATCATAGCCTCAACCCACCACATCTGAATTAGTTATGTAAATTTGACTTCTCACTGTTCTCTTCCTTACTCCTACCCCAAAGAGAGGAATGACTGATACCTGTGAACACAGGCCAATGGGTCCCTTTACTGCCCTTTCTCCTGGGAAGAGGAAGGGCACACACTGTTTCCATAAGACAAATTTTGCAAACAGAAATCCTATGCTGCTGCTACATACTAGAAGACAAGTCCACTTATAGGAGGTGGTACAGTCTGATGTTTGGGGCTAGGAGCTGTAAGTCATTCTGACGAGGTGACAAATTATAACAACAACAAAAAAAATAAGAATGCAAAGATGGAGAGTTGGGGAGAAACTGGGTTGTTTTGATTTGAGGTTGCAGGTTTCATGTAAAGCGTGTGTACAGTTGTTTGCCTGTCCGAATGGGTCTGAGCACATCAGTTGTGAGCCTTGGAGGATTCTCACAGTATCTTCTGACAGGTTGTGGCTACTTTATGGGCAGACACATGGAGTCACGTTGGATAGGAGTGATGTGAACTAGCCTTGGGCCATACCTGACCTTAAGCAAACAGCAGGTGGACTCAGTGTGTGGCAAACCACTCCTGGAAAATTTGTCCTGGCTAACTGTTTGTGGACCCCGATGGAGCGGGGATGGTGGGCTCCATTCACACTGGTTCTGTTGTGCAGGCAACTGAGGCTTGACTTTGGACCTTTCTGGATGCTGCCACCTGGTGAGTAGAGAAACTAGGATCATCCATGCTGTCTTTGTATTCTTCCCTGGGGTCTGAAAATGGAAGGCTAGGTTCTTTCAATCACAATGATCACTCATCCCCTGTGGACAAAATCCTGTAGTTCACTCACAACCATTCATGTTTCTCTTTTTCTTTAAATTGCTATGATAACTGAAAGAGGAGACTACAAAGGGGCTAAGTTAGAAGCGTGAGGCTTGTTCATAACTCTTAAAGACATTGCTACAGAGGTCTCCAGTTCTTGAGACCTGTGGGGGAAAACTCAAAAAGACAAAAGAATAATTCAGAAAGCTTTACTAAGGTGACTGCATGTCTAAAAAGCTATCTGGGAGGGAGGAGCACATAACATCTGGAGTTTCTTCTTCATCTACCCTACCTTGTCTGTCTTCCATCAATTTTCCCTTTATTGGTGAGTTTAACATGTTTCCTTACAACTGTATCCTTGTTCAGAGCAGTTTAAACTAGAAATTGTCTTTTCCCTTTTAGATTGCTCCGTGTCTTATGGTAAGTCCTATCACTGACTTTTGGTTAAGACATTGTTGCTTCATTGGGAAAACATCCAATTATTTTAAAGTTAAGGCTTTACCATAAAGGTAGGACCAGGGAAAGGGCTTGTATTGCCTTATAGGTGTCTGATGCCTTCTTCCCAGATCCCAGCCATGTGCAACTTCTTCCTCACAAGTCTACATTAATGTTTTCTCCAGTTGGTTCTATACCTATTTATCACATAATCTTAGATGAATTTTGGTTACTGAGGTCCAAATGTGGCTTCATTCATGATTCTTGATTTTACTAACAAAGAATGAGGACCCTTATTATAAGGAGAACATTCTACACATAAACGCAGGGAGAGAACCCAATAATATTGCCACAGAGTTAAAGATTTAAGTCGGTCTAAAGGACTCTGCAGAAGAAATCAGTTTGTTTCAAGAAGTCAAAAAGAAAACCCACTCGATCTGTCATATAATTTGAGAATTAGTAGATGATCAAAACATAGTGAAACCCTGAAGGTCAGGAGGAGGAATAAGACTCCTAACAAAGGTAGCTGAAATTTTAGCAGCTAGTCCAGGCACACATTAAGGGGAACAGGAGACACTGAAAGCCAGAAGTCAGTAAAGATGAGAAGAGAATTTCCAGTTCTCACTGCTCTTATGCAAGAAATAAGAGAAGGGCCATGCACCAAGGCAGAACAAAACAAACAACCTCCCACATACTGCAAAAAAAAAAAAAAAAAAAAACAGCACTGCTAAGATAAAAAAGCAACTTTGCTTGCTACTGAGAACTGGTCCTGGAGCAGAGGCTGGGTAGAGAGCTGAGAGCAGCTGGAACACTGAAACTGGGAACAGCCAGAAACAATGAAGCTAGTAGCTGAGGGTCAGAAGCAGGAGTATAGGGACAAATATGGAAGACAAGAGGGGCTTAAAGCAGTTAATGAGCAAGGGAAAGGGATGGAGTGGGTGTGAGGTGGGATGAGAGGGAAGGGAAACTGGGGATGGATTAATTGCTCCATGGCTTTCAGCTCTGCAGTTGGATGTTCATGCTAGACTGCTGTAGAACACTGTCTTTTGTGACACAGGTTCAGTATGGAATCTGACATGGCCATGAGATACCGAGAGTCAACATTAGATGAAGAGATGTGTAGGAAAGTCTAGAACCCACAGGAAAATGCTGCCCCGGTGTCAAGAATGCCGGAGTCACTAATGTTGACTGAAGTCATGGGTCAGATCTCAGGAGTGACACAGGGCTTCTAAAATAAAAAAAAATTAACATTTCCTAATTACTGGACACATTTAGAATGCCTCATGGTATCTAATTCATTCTTGAAAACTGATAACAGTTTTCGGTTCTTATGCTGTTAGGCATATTCTTCTGTGAAATAAGAAAATGTGAGAACATTTTAAAGCAAATGAGTAAACCAATGATGAAGCAATGTGTAGATGGAATTTTAAAGCGCTCCTAATATATTTCATACAGTCATGATGATGTTAAACAAATGCTGGTTATTTTTCATTCCTTTTAAGTCTTTTTTGAATAGTAATACTTAGAATGGAGGTATTATGGCAGAATTATCCTACTGTAAGTTCTGAAGAAGATACTGGCTTTGACAAAGGTGACATTAAAAATGAAAGGAGTTTTTAAAAGTGATACAGAGACAAATCATTCTTATTTCTAATTAGTGTCAGAGAAATTGAACATACAGACATTGTGTCATAAGCCCTTCCTACTTCCACATTAAACCAATTTTATTCACCTAATTTTTATTTTTTTTTAATCATCAAAATTGTAGAATTGTTCTTGAATGGAAAGGCAAATGGAATTCAATGTGACAAGAAAAAAAAAAAAACTCTTGAAAATTTAGAATCTTTACCAGGATAGAGATTAATCACAGCTTGAGAGACTGATCCACTGATGGGAAGTATCAGTTAGGCATTGCCATCAAAAGCCAAGGGCTTCAGCTATGAGAGGCAGATTATAAAAGTCGATAGATCCGAATGGCTATTTCCTAAGACATATCACCAAATAACATTTTCCAGACACTTAGGGTCCATTTTGATGCAGTTTTATGAAAAACCCACACTATGTTGAATATTCATGTCATCAGGATTTCTTTTAAACTTGCAAAATAGTCACTTTCATAGCTGAATGCTGCTCGGTGAAAAAAAAAATAAAAGTATTAAAGCGTGTATCCAAAAGGGACACATTTGGTGACAAGCTATGTGTTGTTATAAGTGTTCTTGGTGCTTTTTAGGGAGCTTTGGTACACCCTTGGGTCACTGGGTTTGTAATAATTTCCCAGCATTGAAGTCAATGAGCAAACTGAATGGAGGATTTGTATGGGGAGAAGAGGGCAAGCAGGCAGCAATTTACTGTGTGAAACTCACAGTGTGGAGAACATACGGATGGTGTGTCTTCTCTCGTTTTTATGACAGAAGTGGAAAACAACTCACCATCACTTTGGGTCATGTGGCTTTTACGCTGTAGCATGTGAATCCCATGTGTTCTGATGAGTGAGTGATATTTTACCTGCCCTCGATTCTCACGCTCATGCCACAGCTCCACCTGTGCACTCCTGGAGTTCGCTTACTTGAAATGTATAATCAAGAAGAAGAGTATATGTCTAGAGCTTTAGGCCATCTATGGATGAATGAAATAGGTCTTCTCCTCCTTTCAAAGTCCTAAGATTTTTCCCACTGTTCAATTATACATTCAATTACATTTATCATGGGCAGCTGTGGTATTCTACTTAAGCTTGTAGGTATTTTGCTTGTCTTATAAAATTCTATTTATGCTTGACATTCAAAAATGTGTTCACAATTTCAATGATTAAAAATAAAACCCAATAGATATACATTATTTAATGTAAAATTAAAGAGTACTTAGTTTAACCAAGATTGGCAATAAGGTCATGGTTATCTTCATGTAGTGTGGCATTATGCAATTGGATTTCTGTATTCTCCACAGTAGCAGTCATGGGATAAGAGTGTAAATGATTTCCTTATTGAATCTTCATAACACTTTATGTTTTATATAATTACAGTATTACTGTAGTGATGATAGGAAAACCATCTCACATATATTATTGCAGTTGGTCAGAATTTACTGTGGCTATCACCTTTAAGAGCAGAAGAGAAGAAGAAATGAAGAAAACGAACAAGAAGAGGAAATAGAAATGCCTGAGTTACAAGGTTGAAAGAGGTTACTATACTTGTGCCTGTCATTGTCCATTTCCCTGACCATAAGGGTAGCAACTCTCAGGTGGATCCTGAGAGGGGAAGTGGAAAAGGAAAATGGCCAGGAGTGACAGAGAGTGAGCAAGGAAATAATAGACACTCAGGATACAGCTTCAGTGAGTGAGACAGCTCATGTAATGGGGGGAAACTAGGGCTTCATAAACCTTTGGGGGTGAGTAGGAGCTTTGGGGCTGAGTGTAAGTCATTGGCCAGGGCCAGAGTGCTGAGAATACCTCATTTGCATAAAAAGGAATTCCAGGTACCACCAGACATGACCTTATAAGGAAAGAGGAAGTTTAACCTGGCTCCTGGGCTACCCCTTTTGGGGCTGGGGAAAAGGGAATTTGAGGGAACAGGGCCATGTATGACAAGCAGACCTCTGGCAGGTGGGCAGGGATTCTACTCCTACCCATCTCAGGATAAGATTTCCAGGGTTTGGACATGCCTTGACCTGGCTCTTGCTGCAGGCTTGCTCTTCATGGCTCCCCTGCCCCACACACTTGAATCTTTACAAAAGTACAATTCTCTTTGTACTCACTGAAACTCCTGCTGAGTAACAGTATTGGTGATTAACCCACACTGAGCATATATTATATGCCAGATATAGTACCAAGTTCCTACAATGTACCTTCTCACTTAGAAGTCTGTGTCTCCCATGTCTGTGTTTATTTCCAGTTTTAGATGAGATATTAATGAGGTTAAGTAACCATCTAAGCTCCCTCAGATGGTAAGATAGATTCACATGCAGTCTTGATTCCTTGGTGTATTCTCATCTTCCTGACAAACGTGAATCATTCCATGGGCAACCTCCACTCAGCCAATTCCATCTTGAGAAATATTCTTTTCATGAATGAAGAGGCCATTCTTGCTTGGAAGCCTAGCTAAGACCTCCCACAAATCTCTGTTCCTCCCTTCTGTGTAGTTCATTTGAGACTTCCATACAAATAGCCTGGTAAGTCTCTGTGCTATGATAAAACAGCATGACCAAAAGCAACTTAAGGAAGAATTAATTTTGGCTTATGGTTTCAAAAGGATAGAGTCCATAGTGGCTGTAAAGACATGGTATGAGGGCAAGAGCAGGAAGCTAGCGACTCATATCTTTATCCTCACACAGGAAGCAGAAAGAGAGAGAGAACAGGAAGTAAGTTGAGGATCTAAATTCCCAGTGATATACTTCCTCCAGCAAGACTTTCTGTCCTAAACTCAGAACCTAAAACCTCTGTAACCTCCCTACAAAGTGCCATCAACTAGGGAGCAAGTGTTCAAATATATGAACTTATGTAGCATTTATCGTCTAAACCATCATGGTTTTGGAAAGGAATTAAATTTAACTTGATACTACAAGGCACTTTCTGTAACTATGGTAATTCTGTTTATTCATTACTAGAACATAGAACAAAGTAAGGTTCTTTCTGAAGCAGGGGGGCATTTGAACCTTTCTGGCTCCAGAAAGAGCCAAAATGAGAATAATATCTGTTAGTGCTGATGCTCCAGGCAGGATTATGAGCTATGCCATGGTAGGAACACAGAATAAGCACTTAGTCTACGCCATAGATCTGCCTTTTCATTTGTCTGCTCTCTTAGCCTTCACAACAAGTCACTAAGTACTATCATGATTTCCATTTTAGCTGAGGCAGAGAGATGTTTAGTGTCCAAAGCTATATTCTTAGCTACAACTATTTTATGGAAGCCAAAGCTTTAGTGTAATTGACTTCACATTCTCCATAGATAATGTTTTTAAGAGCGTCTATAGAGGTAGCATTTGTATTTTCTAGAGGTCTCCTTCTAAGGAACCCTTCTCCCTATATTAAACCTCTCAGTAATAATTCCATAGTGCTTGAGTGTGGAGAGAAGACTCATGTGCTTATATTCATTTCATGTATCAAGAAAGAAGAATAAAATGAATGATCATGGATGAGAACAAGCCTATTCCATTGCAGACCCCTGGTAAGAGCCTAAGCTTATGTGGCCTATGTTCCTATGTTTGGTCTCACCTCCTCCACCACATGTGCTGACATCAGGGCAGAGTCCGAGTAAACACAAAAAGCAGCCATCTCTGTGAAGATGAACAGATGTGCAAGGAAAAAAAATAAAAAAGGTCAGCATACAATTCCCTGTGCTCAACCACAGGCTTTGTCACTAGATAGGTTCATGCTTTACTGTTCTCAGCAGCTGTGATTACTGAGTGTTTCTCAATTCTTCAGTGTGCAGCTACAAAGAGCTGGCTCAACAAAGTCCCTTTTCATCACGAATGTTTGTTACTGGTTCTTTTGTCGCTGCTGTTGCTGAAGACATTCTGTCAATATTTTCTCACTGTCTGAGTGTCAGATGGCTTACAAAAGACAGTACATGATGGCATGATGATATAGTGGCAGGAAGCACGGAACACACACACCACATTTGTGTGTACAAGTATCTATATATACATGGAATGAGTTGGAAGGTGGGGTAGGTTTTTGGAAACTAGGTATATTATGTTATACTTTTTTCTCAACTAATATAGCATGACAGTTTTAGAGGGAGTTAGAATCCCTGGTCATTAATCATTTGTGATCAGACTGAAGGCATCTATGATCTGCCAAGTAATGTGGTATTATGGGTAGTGTGTTATAGATTCAATGGGCAGGCATGTGTCATTCATGAACCTTGGTAAGAAGTCAGCATGAGTGAGATGCGTGCTTTATCCAAAGTGTCCTTACTTGTAAGCAGAGGAGTGAGGGAAGAGATAGACAGAAATAAAGCCAGCCAAGCTGACCAAGGAGAAAAATTAGGTCACTCACAATAACATGAATTTCCTTCAAGTGACAGGGACCACTGCTCCTCCATCTACATGCAAACATCATGTGGAAAGGCTGAACAGCTGTGCGTCTTGCTCTGTGGGTTGATTCCAGATTTATATGTTACTGGCTTCTGTTCACATTGTATTTTTATTACCAACTATGGACCTAGGATGTTTCCTCTGCAATTATGCTAAGAATGACTGCTGTCTAGCCAAGAGTTTCCAGCATGGGTCACACTACGGTAAAAGTATGTGATAAATGCATTCCACTGGGCATGTGTTCATGCTTGATGTATGTCTGCACTGTTATCACCGTGAGAGAGGATCTTGTCCAAGGAGGACTGTGGTCTGTGTGCAGGGATTTGAGCTCTATAGAGAATTGTGGTACAGACTCTAATCTTCCTGGATAATGGAGCTCTCTAGAAGCTGAAACAATACCTCTGGCTTCCAAAAAATGCTTTGTGACAGAGAAGATGTTTCAGAGTGTCAGTGTGAATTATTCTCCTTCACACCCTTTCTCTAGTCTTCCAGGCAACTGAAGCCAGGGAATCAACACGAACAGAATATTCTGGCAACCATGAAGGATAGGAAGTTTCTCTCTTGATGAGAGTGTTAGAATAGAAAAAGTTGGTAGTGCCAAGTGTCTGAACGGGATGCTTTCATTGCTTTAAGTCTTTGCCAGGGTGGATACTACTAAGAATTTCCACAGCAACAAGTCAGCATTGGGTTAGAGGAGTTATCCCAGGAGCAGAAGGTAGGAGAACTTAACTGTCTAACCTCAGGATGGAGAATCAAACTCTTATTTATTACATATGAGAAGCATTGTTTTGTGGATGAGTTTTTAAAAATGAGATAGGGAGGTGCTACGTGTGGGGGGATATGTGGTGAGACAGAAGTAGGCAATGGCAGGTAGATAATCCCTGTCTTCATGTGTTAAACATTTAAAAATATAGAACATTGTTATTGTTTTTGTATCCATGTTACCTGAAATGCGCTGTGCATGCCTCATGATCTCAGTCCAGTCCATATTACCCAGAAGAAGCCTGGGTATGCCTCATGATCTCAGTCCAGGCTTGTGCGGTATGTGGCAGGGGATGACCCAATTTTGGATAATTAATCAAGTGTCCACAAAATGTCGCTTACTCAGTCTCCCTAGAAAGCCACTGCCTTCGGCAGGTTTTGATTTTGCAGAAACCTTGAAACAAAGTCTGTAAATTCACCAACTGAGAAGCAGCCTCTTGGGACACTGCTCATTATGATTATGTAATAAATGGTAGTATACAAGTCACCATTAGCACAGAACACATTGCTTGCGTAGTGAAGACAGCAACTGCCATGGCTTGACAGTGTACTTGTTAGTGGATCCGCTTTACGGACAGCCTATTTGATTGAGAAACCACTGTTCGCTGACAGTGTGTTAAAGCTAGTATACATATACATGTATCTCAACAAAAATCAGACCATTTCTGAACTCCACAAAAGTCAGTGAAGCCACAGCTCTGTGAGTTATGCTAATAAGGATGAAGTTCCATCCAGTAGGATGCTGAGTGCATAGCCATACACATGGACACACATTCACACATCAGCACACACACAAACACATAAGCATACACACACATCTACACACCTGCATGCACATATGGACATACACATACACACATGTGTACACATATACCCGCACAACATACATTTGCATACATATATGTACACACTTATACACATTCATACACATATACACATGCACAAACATGCCCATATACACATGCACAGATGTATTTATGTGTGCAGACATACACATATACACATAAAGATGTGCCCACATATATGCACACATGTACACACAAGAATAAATGTATGCAACCATATCTACATGTGCACACATGCACATACACATGCACAAGCACATGTATATTCACACATACATGTGCACACACATACAGACACAAACTCCTGCAGTTATACACATGTACATTACTGCGTATACACACACACACACACACACACACACACACACACACACACTGATACATGTGTAACTTCAGTGGATGGTACTGGTAGTTTCTCTATATGCCGTAAGTTGGTCCTTCTCTCATAGGGCATTTATTTGTTACCAAGTGAGGATAAGTTGAACACAAACCCTCAGAAGAAGAAAAAAAGAAAGCTCATGACACCTCTTAAATGTGCAGACTTTCACACATGAATCTAGGAGATGGAGGAAATGCCACTCTCAGTTTTAACTCTGGGGTGGAGGAGCATGGTCCTGGTATGTGTGGTGTGTGGGTGATTGACATCAGAAAGCAGCTCGTCCTTTGGAATGCAGGCAGGTAGCACACAGTTGACAGGGCCCTTCAGTGCTGAGAAGCTTCCACCGCAGCAGAACAGGGCCTCTCCTGAGCAGAGCCCTAGGATAAGAATAGTTCAGATGTTCTTGGGTTACTTGGAAAGTGACAGGATGACATGCTGCAGGAACAAGCTAGCAGACTCGCTCATTTGGGCTTCTCTGCAAGGTTCACTAATTTGCACTCCCTGGGCTCTTTCTTGGAGTGATCCATATGCTCTGGGCTGTAGGAAATAAGGCTAGTGAGTGTGGAGCCTGGTCCAGGCTCCCATTTGTCATCATCATATAATTGGCAGTGTTTCTGGCCTCTATTCAAATGAGAGGCAGGAGCAGAATAACCAGCCTGCCCGCACATCCAAGAGCAGCTCCACGAAGACTGGCTGGGGCAGCGAAGGGCTGGGCTCTCAGTTCTGACAAAGCCAGCCCTTCTTAGCAGGCATTGCTACTAATGACTGTAGTGTGGGCTGCAGAACAAGTGCTTGAGCTGATGGCAACTGTCTCCACGGTGGGATAAAGAGAAACAATAAAGCACAACATGCCATTTTAGTGTGGGAGGGAGAAGCTGTGTTGGGGGGGAGATGGGGGGAAATGGGGGGAGATGCTGGAACTCCACTCGGATCCCTGATTGCCTCCTTTTCCCTTTGACTGGAACCAAAATTTCCTCATCTCTTGCTGCGATGTAAGGTTGTGAACACATGTGTGGGCCACAGTTGGTAAAATATATTAATGCCATGGACCCAGGCAAGAAAGCCTTGTGTCTTAGACTACATAGCCTGTTACTGAGGTGACATTGGTCATGCAGTGATTCAGAGCAATAGCTTAGGCTAGAAAAATAATGGAATGCTCAGAAACTGGTAGTAGACTTTGAGGATACAGTTAAAATTCAGGCTGCACACGTATAATTGGACAAATATCTCACAAGCTTTTCAACCCCACCTGGCTATTGTCTGAAAGACACACATCACTTCTGCTTATTATGCTGCTACAATGTGTTTCCCAAACCTCTTCTAGGAAGCAGGGTTGGCACAGGAGAGAATCAGAAGACAGAGAAGGAAGACATCCTTGTTTTTAAGGTTGCTGCTCTGGCCAACATGTACTAAACACAAATGTCTATGCACAAGGGTGGATGCTGTAGCTTGTAAAATCCAGCCTTCTTGAAACTGAAGCTCAGAAATGTTGTAATTTCCTTAAATCCAAAAGGAACTTTATAAGCAACCCAGTGCCATTTGAGGACCAGCAGAAAACCTCCAGGACTGATACTTTGCATGTTTAGGAATATATAGTCAGTGGAAATTATTTCTTAGCTTTCCTCATGCATTTTTGTAGAAAATGAAATCAAATCTAAGTGAATAAACAACCAGTGACAGTTTCTATTACATACGGAACCATGATTGTAAGCTTCCAGATGAAAACCATTAAATAGCCACAGGAAACAAAACAACAAACAGTGGGGTGTTTTTCTCTTCTCAGTTACAGGGTCTTCCACTTATCTAGCTCTGATACATCCCAGCACTGATACACCCCAGCACTGATACACACTAGCACTGATACACCCCAGCAGTGATACACACCAGCACTGATACATCCCAGCACTGATACATCCCAGCACTGATACATCCCAGCACTGATACATCCCAGCACTGATACATCCCAGCACTGATACATCCCAGCACTGATGCATTCCAGCACTGATACATCCCAGCCACCCAGAGCAGTGCTACCTGACCTTGGGAACAAAAGCTGGCAGCCTTCTGCAAGCTCTCAATCCAGCACTGTGCTGCCTATGACCAGCAGTCTCTGCTGTTCCTTAATCATGTTTCATTGCTGTCTAGCTCATGTAGGTCAGCTTTGCATCTTGGCAATGGGGTATCCCTGAAGTGATAATGGACTCCCTAGACAGCCAGACCACCCACTGCCTCACCTTCACATTCCTGTTCAGACATATCTTCTCAATGATTCTGTGTTGAGGAGTCCATGGCAGACTCTTCCCCAGCATCTTGTCACTCTAGACAGTTCTATATATTTTCTTCCATAATCCCCATTGCTTCCTAGTATATAATTTACATTTTGATTGATTTTCATTGGCAGCACTCAGTGTTGTTCTTCTTATTCCCCTCCTCATCTTCATCTTCTTTCTCTTCATCATCATCTTTTTCTTTTGATAGTGAATGCTTCAAGAAACTAGGCTAAGAGATTTCTTTATTTATACCCTGATCTTCTATCATGTTATGAGTAAGGTACTTACAATCCAGACCTCAGTGCTTATGTTTTTTGAATGATAATAAGAGGTGACAAAAGTGGTGTACCTTGAGCCTGGTATAGTTTCCATCTTTAGGACTGTCACCAGGCCTGGTAGCCTTCGGTGTGCCCACCAGCAGAGGTCTTACCCAAAAGGCTTTTCTTCTGATTTCCCCAGACCAGCATCTATGTAGATACTGTAAATGAGTGAATCTGAACAATTCCTTGATTCCTTATTCATCCACTGGCTTTCTCACCAGTGTATAGCTCTGAACTCTGCTCAGTTTAGCTACCTTGACAGTCAGTCCAGAGGTGTTCTTAGACCCCAGCCCTCATCCCAAATTAGGAACTGACATATAGAAATTTGGGCTTATATAGAGGTCTGTCAAGTCTTCCTTCCTTTCTTTCTTTCTTTCTTTCTTTCTTTCTTTCTTTCTTTCTTTCTTTCTCCTTTCTTTCTCTCTTCCTCTTCAAATTGAGAAGTCATCTTAGATTATATTTCAATTGGGAATTATTTTTAGATAAATCATACTTTTTTGATTTTTTTTTAAAAAATCATGTAGAATGGCTCACTTCCATTACAGGAAGGGTTCCTTGTTGAGGGTTAGATAGGCTAAGTCCTCCATTTTGAGCACAGCTTGGTGTCCTAAATACCCAGGACAACAGTAATTCCTCAGAAAGCTGAATCTTTGATGCAGAGAACAATTGGGGCTTAGTGGATTGTAGCTGCCATCACTAGCTTCCCGTTTCATGGTACCATCTTCAAAACACAATATGATCCTGAACACCCTGGGTTTTTATTCTGAAATATTCTGAAATATTTCATCTTTCAAGAATTATTTTTATGCAACAACAATTGGGGGAAATAAGTTTACCTTAGAAATCTCTCTCTTTTTCTCTCTCTCTATCTCTCTGAGTGTGTGTGTGTGTGTCTGTGTGTCTGTGTGTGTCTGTGTGTATGTGTGTTTAATATTCAAAAGATCCATTTTTGAAACCCTTGGTAAGATTTAGTGTCTTTCGGAGAAACGGCAAAGTGTGATGGCTTTGGATATTTGAAGAATATACTAGAAATAAGAGGCTTACATATATCTCCATGATGTCCTTAGTCTTCTGACAGATTCCACAGAGTAGGAAAAATGGATATTCAGTTTCAATCAGTGTCAATCAGCTGGCATTGTGCTGTGGAGAAGTTCAGTAATGACCGTGAACTTCTGTGCTCAATCACTGCTTGGCCACCTTGTGCCGCATAGGTCATGAACTTGGGGTATGAAATCCTGGATTGCAATATTAATCGGGAAGAAGGATCACTTCCCAGAATTTTATGTTTTTTTCTGCATCTTCGCCTTTTATGATAAAAATACAAGTTATGATACTTTGCTCAAGGATGGGAAAAATTTGCCATGGCAGCATTTTTAACTTTCTAGACTATTCTTAGTTATTTCAAACCATATGCATATGTGTGTGTGTGTGTGTGTGTGTGTGTGTGTGTGTGTGTGTGTGTGGTGAACAGACTTGTAAGTGACTATGGATAGTATATGATGGCAGTGAATCCTAGCATAAGATTCTGGCTTGGATGGGTGGGTGGCTTTGACCAGGCATAATATCTCTTCCAAGAAAAAAGTTCTGGTAACTCCCAACAAACTCCACATGGAAACTGATCACAACACTCATCACTCAGGAAGATCCACCAGAAGAACAGAACTAATGGATGTCCTCCAGGTAGGATGGATCTCAGGTGAGGCATCAGGATGCTGGTCCCTCTGTCTTTCTTACACTAGGATGCAACAAGATAACCTAAGAAAGAACACCTGGTGACAGAGGGGTTCGAAGAATCATTCTCTCATCTGTTTATCGTTGGCCAGAGGTAGGGGACAACTCCAGCAAGAAGGCTCATGTGGATACAGCTGCATCCTGGAGAGGACAGGGACTTTCCAACAGGAATCAAAAGCTTTAGATGGTGGCAAAAGAAAGCAATTCCTAGATGAGTGAAATGACTTTCTAACTTATAACATGGCCACTGATACATTAATACTTTATTAGTAATAATTATTATAAAAATTTATCATGTATTAATACAGCATAATATTTTGTTTACTAATTTAAAAAGTTATTAGTGATAATTTTTCTAGAAATGGAATGTAGCTGATTTAATTGATTTAGTTAGCTATGGATATAGTGTTCAGAAATAACTGTTACTTTCAGAATATGTTGGTTTCAAACATGTTGTGTTAGTGTCATTGAGAAAGATTGTTCAAGGGAATATAGCATATGGAGCAGAGGCAAAACAGAAGTCTCCAGTGTGAGCCTTTGTGGTCAGGCTACTTTCGCCTGAGTTCACTCTCTTCATGAGCTCTGTCTGGTCTGAAGTCTATGCTAAAGAGTCCCTTTCTGAGCCATTTCTGCCTTTAGAACTAGTTAGGTGCCCTGCTGCTTTGCTCAGTTTTTGAATGTCTCCACAAAGTTTTCTTCTTTTTCTAACCATGGCCCATTAGCCTAACTATGGGGGCAAGTTTCAGAAGTTTGATCCTGTGAGAATGCCCAGAAATTACAGAATCTTTACTAAGGAATACCAGCATCCTCATGTGTCATCTGGATGCAGTGAACACCCAGGTCACACTTGGGGACTTTGCCCTGGGCTGATACACGGAACTCCTCGTTACCATTTTCCTTAGGTCCTCTGCAATGTGTTTCTCATATCTCTTCACAATGAGTGCCACTATTTCCATAAACAAATGAAACCAAAGACAGGACTTGAATAGAACCCAATCTTATTAGCATCTTAAATGCTAATGTTCAAAGCGCTCATGTCTTGACTATAAACATAAATGACCCACCCTGAGTGGTATGAGCACCCAGCACACAGCACTCTGTGGTGCATTGATCTACTTCCAGGAAATGAGTCTGTTGGACTGGCTACATGACTCAGAGGAGAGAGGTGCTTGCATACAGGCCTGACTACCTATGTACCATTCCTACATCCCACAAGGTGGCAGGAGAGAACTGACTCCTGAAGTTGTGCTCTGATCTTTATGTGCTTGCACAGGACACACATATGAACACACCACACACACACACACACACACACACACACACACACATTAAAATGAACGCACTTTAAAAAATTAAAACCAGATTTTTATACCAAGGCTCCCTCAAATGCTATCTGCAAAGTATGAGCTAAAAAGATCCTCTATAAAATTCTTGTTTTGTAAGAATGGAGCCCTGATCTCAGTCCTTCAAATCTGCTCCAATTTCTCTGCTGAGAAGACAGAATAGGAGGTTCCCAGGGGCTTTCTGTAAGCAGCTGAGAGTAAGTACTGAGCTCCAGACCTCAATAGGAACCCTTGTCTCAAAAAACAAGATAGCCAGCTACTAAGGAATGATGTCTGGGGATGACCTCTGGCTTCTACATGCACATGAACCCACTTTGTGTGCATTTACACACATCTGCATAAAAATAAGTTATAAGAAGTTAAAAATATAAGCCATACATATGTGTTTCAGCACATATATATTTACAGATAAAGGTATATACACACACTTTTAATATCTATGTGAAAAAACAATGAAGGGCCTTTCCATTCCAATGAAATATGGCATTTAACATATCCCATAGGTTTTTCTTGAGATAGAGAAATATGTAGTCAGCTGGCACTGTCCCCATTCACAGATGTTTATGACTTTCTTAGAATGCTTTAGGGTCTAAAATATCTTATAAATCATCTTGGCCAAGAAATAGTTTTGTTCAGAAAATTCAATTTAGGGCCAAAAAAAGATTGGTTTCTAAATCACCTGACTACAGGATAGAAGAAAGTGGTTCCTCTACCTTAAGCTGCATATACAGGGATGCACAGAACTTGTTTTCCTTAAATTAAGATCGGTGCTGCTCTAGAAACATAACTGGAGGATGGAACTTCATGCATATGAAACCCAACTGTTTTATGACAGCAAAGGGTTCTGTTTGTTCAGCTCTGTCCTCTCATTTCAAAGATGGCAAAACTGAGTTTCAGAGAAGGTAAATGATTCATCCAGGAGAACAATGGAGTCTACTCAGCCTTAAAAGACTCTAGAGCCAGCAGTCAGCTGGAGTTGGAGGCTTGGCTTCTAACTCTGCCTTCCCTGCCTGGAGAAGACCTGGAGTG
This sequence comes from Rhabdomys pumilio, assembly GCA_030674055.1. Taxonomy (NCBI): domain Eukaryota; kingdom Metazoa; phylum Chordata; class Mammalia; order Rodentia; family Muridae; genus Rhabdomys; species Rhabdomys pumilio. The sequence goes on from JANHMN010000001.1 coordinate 2,424,770, forward strand.
GAGCACTCCATAGCTCACTGTCTACTGTGCAGTCTCACTGTACAGCCAAGGAGCAATGTCTGCATTCCTATTGAAAAGTCCTAATGCACATGCGGAAATACACAAATGTGTGGGAGTCCCACTATCTATCATCTCTTGTGTAGCTCAGGTCCCAGACCCGATATATACCTGAAGATGGTCTTGAATTTCTGACACTGCTTCCTCCACCTCCTGAGTGTGAGGGTGACTGTGTACTTGGCACTGGGTAATCAGACCCAGGGTTTTTCACATGCTACTCAAGTATTCTACAAACTGAGGCCCACACACAGGCCCTCTACTAGGAGCAGGTTTGGGAATATTCCATTGTGTCTCTTGTACTCTCCACACCAAGTTCCACATTTATAAACAGTTATTAAAAATGTCCACTTTCTACTATTATATAAGCACATACACACATATTTATATATATGCATGTTCAAGAAATGTGAAAGACATTCTGTCTCATTTCTAATTGATGCAAATTAAAGTAAAATGCTATATTTATTAATCAAATATGAGATTCTTAGAAAATAATATCTAGTATGTTTTTATATACAGAAAAACAGCCTTTTATAATATAAGTTATGAATTATATTAGGCTTTGCACATTTATTAGGGTTACTCAGGATTACTCTCAGTTGACAATTTTGCAACTCATGTTATAAGGGTTAAAAATGCATCTCTAATGACCCATAGATTCCAATCAGAAGTTGTCCTAAAGACATAGACAGTTGTATGCCAAAGAGCAATGAATAAGGCTTGTATGGAGCTATGTAAGCAAATTGGAGGTGACTTTCCACACAGTGAAATAGCCTTGTAAATTCTAATAGTTACACAGACACAAAAAGCACTGTTTAGCCACTAAAAAGCATGTTCATCTGTGAACAGGCTATAAATGGCACCCATGTAAACAAGGTACCGGGCCTTATGCATAAATGTGTAGGGCCATAAATTCTAAAAATGTTTATAGGAATTGTTTGGAGTAAATAATCCTTCTCTCTTCATTCTCTAGTTGCTAGGATGGACAACAAATTTACATCAATTACAAAGTGAGCCTATATACATGGAGGGAAGGTTTTTTTTCCCCCAGGAGTTTCCTGCTCCAGTCAGTTTTACCATTGGCTGGGAATTGAGCAGTTTATTCTTCCCTGATCCTCAGTCTACACTTCTGAAATCAACTGGCTTGATAAAGGATTCTGAATTTTACTTGGGTAACATTCTTAATTCGATCTGCCTATTAAAAATACAATGTATGATATAGAGAGTAATGTTAAGGGTTACAGACACTCCACGCAAGGCATGAAACACAGCTGTTAAACATGAAGGTAGGAGAGGGTAAGAACACTGTGTTCTTAAATTCATTACTTAAGATTTGTGTATGAGTTCTTGTGTATGGTGGTGCATGTGCATATGTGTGCATAAGTGTTTAGAGGCCAGAGATCAACCTCAAGTGTCAGTCCTCAGTTTCTACCCACCTTGTTTTTTAAGCAAGGTCTTTCATTGAGCTGACACGTGTTAAGTAACGAGTGCCAAAGATCCTCCTAGTCTTGACATTACACAGGCATAAAACATGTCCAGCTTTTCTTGGTTCTGGGGATCAAGACCAAGTTCTTATGCTTGGATAACAAGCACTTTGTAGACTGGGTGATAGCCACATAAAAAACAAATACATAGATGCATAACACAAAATCCTTATTTCCCTCTTCCTTGGTCATCGATGAGGAAAGTCTAAATCGCAGAGTCAGCTCATGTAAAATGCTAAGATGATCAACAGAAATGTCAGTGACCCTGAATAACAGGAGCTGCAATTATCAGGGTTTTCTGGTATTGACTGGAAGTAAGAGCTTGCACTATTTATGGTGAAATGACTCCAGACAGATGGGGAAGCTGGATCAAGTGGAGTCAGAAGTTTGGATTCTAATTAGATCCAGCTGTTCCACACGCACCAGCTCTTTATCTTCAGGACTTAGAACTAGTAGGAACGAGCGTCACATTTTAAAACTCAGTTTGAACCTGTCAACATGGAAATACAGAAATAACAAATCTTGAAATGAAGCCTGTGTCTGCCTTATTACAAGAGAACCTGAGTTTTTATCAGGATTAGGGAGTAAAGGTCAAACAAGCTTTCTGCCTCATGATGGTTTATTTTCTTTTCTTTTGAGCTTTGAATATTTCAAAAAAAAAAAAAAACAAACTTTGAACAACGGGGGCTTTGTTTTTTAAAGGACTATTTCCCTCAGCTTTGATTGAAGTAAATGTCCTGTTATCACTGTGTTCTCTAAAACAAAATCATATTTGGGGTAAGACAGAAAGGCCATTTAAAGAGTGGATCTCAGCTAATGGCAGCTGTGTGTGCTCAGGGTGGTTCTTAATGATTTGAGGCATTCTCTGCTTAATATCTTTATTTAGGGAACTGGAGTGATAATTAGGTAAGAAATGACTTTGTTCCTCCAAGGGAAATATTAACATTGTTTAGATAATGCATTCTTAACTTGATCTTAAAAATACTTCCCCCAAACAAACAAAAACCCATAACTTATCTTTATCTGTTTTCTTTATTGAGATATTTCAATCCCCACACAGTGCCTACCCCCTAAAATATCTTTGAGATGACAAAGAAAATGAAATCTAAGACTAGGCTTTTGTTGGGGAATGAATTTAGGACAAATATTTACAGTTAAAGAGAAACACACCTGACCTCCTTATAGGGATAGTCACTAGAGTCTGAGGTCTCTTTCCATCTGCTCGGTCCAAACCAACTAAGTTCTCTCAGTCAGCTCACCTCTCACATCACCTCAGCCAAGTTAGCTTACCCCTCACATGACCACAGCAGTTATTGATTCTTCTGAACAGGGTTGCTTTAAGGCCTGCATAAGAAATGTATGAGTTCTTTAGACACGGCCATAGGCAGACCCTTGAACACTCTGGTGTGAGCTCTCTGCTTTTCTCTGTGGTTGACATCTCAGATACCATTGCCCTGTGTATCCTCTCTCTCTGAGACAAATGCATAACTGAGTCACCAAGTCAGGGTATTTGTTGCATTCCAGTGCTGACCATATGAGATCCCTTATGGAGACCTGTGGTGGTTTGAATATTCTTGGTCCATGGGAAGTGGCACCATTAGGAAGTATGGCCTTGTTGAAGTAGGTGTGGCCTTGTTGGAAGAAGTGTGTCACTGTGTAAGCCTGCTTTAAGGGCTCCTATTGCTGTACCATGTCTGTCTGCAAGCCTCCATGTTTCCCACCATGATAATAATAGACTGAACCTGAATAATGAACTGAAACTGTAAGCTAGTCCCAATTAATGTTTCCTTTATATTAGTTGCCTTGGTCATGGTGTCTCATCACAGCAATGAAACCCTAATTGAGACAATAACTCTACCCCATGCACTCCTCTTTTTAATAATAACAGACACACAGCAGTGGCTAATATTATCTAAACCTTCACAGGGGTCATGCAAGGTGGTCATGTACACATTATCTTATTTAATAGCAGTGATTTTATAAGGTGGCACCAACATTGTTGTTTCAACTTTCACTACTGAAATTTAACTTCCCCAGCAAGTTGACAATTTCCTGTAAATTCTTGGAATATGGACAGTAGATTCCAGAAGTTCAAGGAGCTCTCTCAATTGGAGTCAATAACACTTTTATGATGTCAGCAGTGAGATGAGAGATTGGAGGAGATAGTACACAGACTCCAAATGAAGTAAGATGCAAAGCACAATGTTTCTCACCCCAGCACTAAGCCTGCACTCTTCCATTGTGCAGAAAACAGTGTTATCTTATTTCTACCAAGTTTTCAAGAAATAGTTGATTATGAAGTTGTGTTTTTTGTTAGACTTGGTGGATCCTGGGTGTAATTATAGAACTTGGAAGGCTGAAGTCAGAGGACCAAGAGTTCAAGGACATGCTTCAAGCAATGTGACAATGAAGCCTATCTTTATTCTCATAGATACAACCACTCATTATATGCTATGACCTTATCTCTGTCATTCTTTACATAATTAGTTTGCCAGCCTCTGGAAAAAAGTAGTGTGATTTGTCATTTTATGTAGAAAATCAAGTAAAATATTTCCTGGTTAATCTACATTTTTTTTAAAGTTCTAGATCAAAAGTCAGATTATAGTCACATACAGTTTCTTGTGTTTGTCAAAAAATATTGACCAAAATACAGTACTTTCATCTGCTTATATGTTTTACATGGATACTATACTAAACAACTGTGAATTTGCCATAAGACATGTAAGGCATAAAATTGTCAATCAATTTGTCTTTGAGATGTTTGTGGGTTCTATCTTGAAACTGTGCCAAGTATCTTTCTTATAAAATCAACACTGGAAGTTATAGTGTCAGAAGTGGGAAAAAGTTGAGTCAAGGACTTCCCTCCTACCTTTCTATCTATGAAGATCCATTGATTCCTGGTCTCAGAATGCAAGGCTCTTCCTCAGTTACGTTGAATATTAGATTGGTGCAAATGTACTTACAGTTTTTGCATTGTTAAACTTGTCATCTAATATGGAAATCCATATGTATTGAACATGGTCAGTTAATGCATATTCACAGCTTCATGTAATTTGCTCATGGCTTATCATTTGCTGTTTATATTATATTATGGAAATGATGCTAAAGAAAATAAAAATTTGAGTGATTTTTCTTATTCAAGTTCAAAACAGGTCTTATAATAGCAGAGCAATCTCACAACATCAACAATGCATTTGGCCCAGTGGCTGGCCATGGGAAGTTGACAGGAACAGACAGAGAGCAAAGATGGAAGCTTACCCTCTTACAGCTACAGGAAAACTTGCCAAGAGCTCAACCCAGAACATTAAATGGTCATTCAGCATTTGCTTCAAAGGAAAAAGATTAGAAAGCTCCATTATTGAGAGCCTTGTGAACTGATCAGAAAAAATTAATTGTTTTGAACTATCATCCTCTCTTGTTCTACACAACGAACCATTTATTAGTTGGATTGGGACAAGAAGCATAGGGATAGGAACATCAGTGGTAACCCACCCAGTGGCTGGACTAAGAAGAATCCCCTTATCACATCCCCCAAACAACTTCCATACTCAACGATCGTGTCTCTGTAGCTGGTCTGATCAAAACAGTATTTGGGATCCTGGTAAAACCACAGCGTCTGAGAAGTAGGCTCAAACACTGGAAACCTCAACACCTTCAGCTGATAACAGTCAACAGAAGGGGTCTAGTTCTCCATTAAGACATCCAATACCATGTCACATAGCCAACACTGAAAATGGCACACACTGTGCACTTGCCTCATATTTACCTGACTGCTCACCACTAGAAGACCACATTCTCAAGCATCTGACATTTTGCAAGGAAAGTGCTTCTACAACCAGCAGCAGGATGTGGAAAAATGATCATTAAATTTCAAGTGTTTGTGAAATTCTGAAGCACAGATTTTTTTTTTTTATATATACTAAAGGGGTGATGTTTGTAATGTCCCCTATTGAGATTAATAAAGATGTGTTTGAATCTAATTATAATGAATTACAATTCAAAGTCCCAAACAGCGTATCTCTTTGCACTAACTTAACACTAAAAGAAATTAACATGCTGGGAGCTCCCCGCTCAGAGGAGGAGCACTTGAAGACTCTGGGTTTGATCCTCAGCACCAGAAGAAAACAACATAAATGCTTGAGAGTGTTTTTCTTCCATCAGCCTTTCTTCATTTAAAATCACACGCATTCTCCTTGTTCCTTACACACGACCTCCATGAAGTTCTGAAGGGAGAAAGGTAAACAATGGCACTAATCAATGCCACCTATAAATCTGTAGCCCTACTGTCCTTCTAGCATAAAGCCGTTGATTTATGTGAAATAGAACATGGGGTGTCTGTGAAGGCCTGGACATACAGCAGGAAAAGATTGCATGTTAATTTAATTTTAATACCTAAGTGCACAACCTTTTTAGATGACCCCTCTAAAACCATCCACTCTATCCAACAAGCTCTATTTAAAAAGCACCTTTTTATCCTACCACATTACTCTTTACTTTTGGTTGCCTATTTCTTCTGATTCTTTGAGGTATTTTAATTTCCTTTGTGGCTTGTGTCAGCTGACTGCACAGCTTTGTCTGATTTGAGCCATTGCTGCTCAAAGCTATGTACGCTATAAGATCCACTGAGACACAGAAAGGCATACCACAATTAAATGTATGAAGTCGACTTCAAGAAAGTGGTCTGAGCAGACTACGTGTGGTTTGTGTTTATCTAAAGTATGTTCTGTAACTTGACTCAAAATAATGGAGACTGTAGAAAGAGCTGTATGTGGTAGTGGAGATGAGGCTGACCATGTGGCTCCCAGGGGCATCAGTGTCATTCTACGGACTGCTAGGAATGAGCATTGTTTCTTCACTGAAACCCTAATCGGAACAACACTAAGTATGATTCTAAAGTAAATGTATGTTTAGTTACCATGAGTGTATGAATGGCAGTTCACTGACTATGACACATATGCTACAGTGATTTGAGTGTTAATATACTGGAAACAAGGAGATGGGGTGAACAGGTCTAGAAGCAGTGTAGTTTGGGTAAAAAATATTCATCTAATCCTACAACTTCTAACAACATAAAGCATGTCCAAAGTAAAATAAATAAATAAACCACACGTAGGTAGAACCAGTTCATCCTCACGATGATACCAACCCTTTATCTATTTGAGATGCTCTGACTGTGTAGTTTCTGTAACCCAAGCGTGGCAGTACTGTGTAGAAAAGCAGTTCAAGGCTCAAGTGAGGACAGGGGATTTATGGCAGTTGATATCAAATAGGTCATGTGATAGACAGTGTTTAAATTGGTCCGGACCAGAGATGACAAGTGATTCTTTTAAAGCCAGTAGGTGAATTTTAAGCATAAGGTGTGGACGCTGACTTTCAGTGCAAACAGAATTTTAAGCATGAGGTGTGGATGCTGACTTTCAGTGCACACAGAAACTATAGACAGGTCCAATACTTAGTTGAGAACTGGAATACTAAAGATTTTTCTACTGACAAAATGCTTTATTGATAAGCAATGATTAGGAAGTAAGGCAAATCCTACTTTGTGTAGTCTCATGTCAAGATGGCAGTAAAACCACCCATCACTGCTAACTCTGCACTTGAATTTGCATATCTGTCAATTGATTCTTCAGATCTGTTTTTGGCTATGTTCAAATGAAACCACTTATAGTGGTGAAACTATAGGTCAGCTCCACTCAGGGAAGTATATTACGTTCCCTAAGACAACTTTTGTTCACTTATCCTGGACTTATTAACTATCTTCATTAAGACAGAATCCAGAACTAATTGCTTTGAAAGAAATCATTGTGATGTTCTGAACCATTGAAAAATTTTCAAAGAAGCTGTGAGTCTTTTATACAAACAAAGGGGTGTTACATATCCAAGAAAGTATGCGTTCAAGAGAGAGACAACACTCAAGATACTGAGCACAGGAGCCTAAGCAAACAAAACCAACTCCAATATTTTCAGACAGTGTTCAAGAGCATAACCCCAGGCTTGCTGGCGAAGGATGTCACAGTTTGCAAGTCCTGGCTGAGGAGCTTTGGGAGTTGATGACTTCTAGGGGAGGGAAAGTCAATTTTCCTCAGGGAGGTTGACCAGGTAGGTTGAACATGCTGCCGTAGGTGAGCATATACCTAAGCAAATGGGCAACTTTATCTGGATTCACTCAGTTAAAGAGAATATAGGGCTGGGTTGGAGACTCAGTAAGGTCAAGATGTGGGATTACTTGAAGTTGGAGAGTTCAGGGGGAAGGAGCAAATAACCAAAAATATCCAAGAAGGTATATGTAATTCCCAAACTACATGCTTAAGGGCTACTTTAAAAAATGAGAACAGACTTTCTAAATGAAAAATGCACGCAAAACACTTCCATCCGCTTAAGGGAGCTTGTGTATTCGTTTTCTTTCTATGGGGATATTTCTTTCATATTAAAAAGACCCTGATATTACTGTATACAGTATGGGATTCAAAATCTGCAGGGGGAACACATACAGCATCTGCGACAGAGAACAGTTCACCTTCCCTCTTTTCCTATGGAGGAGGCACATCTGCTGAGGCACCACTTCCTACTACTCAGGCCTTGGGAAGGCTCCAGACTTGATGGAACCAGATAGCTCTGCTTGACTGGCCTTGGGGGTTAGACATGACTTGCCCTGGGAGTCAGATTGCAGACCTATCTGCATTTACTTGTCTGAAGCCACTGTCATTGCCATTTCAGGGATTGGAAGGAAGGATATAATCTTACCTGAATGAAATTATCATTTTCATCTCACAGAAACCTCTCTGCTGGTTCCTTTGAGAGGATTGTGACAGTGAGCAAATCAGGTCCTCAAACCCTGTGGGGTTCAGGGTTCAAGTGTAGGATCTCTAACAATTAGTAACAACAAGAAGAAAAACTAAGAAAAATACAATTTATTCCAGGCACTGAAGCTTCATCCTGTACTGGATTTGTTACCAGGAAGGTAGAAGGAGGCAAGAGTGTTGAGCAGGGGTCCTGTGGAGCAGGGCAGTTTGATGAAGGAGATCTGAGACAGCAGTCCACAAAGAACATCTTGAAATAGCTCCACACTCAGACAGTGAGTCACAATGGTATAAAGAAAGAGCAAAATCGTCAAAGGCAAACACAAGCTGATGCTTCTTCACAGGGACCAGCTCTGAGATTGGGCTCTAACAATGGTTCAAAGGGATTCCGTCTCGACCTTCACAAAAACTGTAATAAGTGTGGAGAAAAAGCCTCAAGATCAAGAGCAAAAATGACATTCTCTGCTAAACATCTGTTCTCTAGGGAGTTAAATACTCAGTTTTATATATAAACACCATACTAGCAAATAATAAAAGCGAGCATACAAGATGTAAAGTGAATAAGTAAAAAAATAATTAAATTAAATTAAATTAAAAAATAATAAAAGTGAGTGTACCTTCTTCATTGTTTAGTTGTGAAGATGTCCCTAGGTTCCCGGCCATATTGAGAAAGAAGTACTGTGCTTCATTCTCAGAAATGCTCGACATGGGGAGACTAATTTAGAAACAAGAAAAGCTCACCCAGGAAAGCAGATTTTAATAATGGAAAAGATAAATTAAAAAAAAAAACCAAAAAAACAAATAACATTAGGGTCTGGCTCATGTCAACAAGTGGGAAAACAAGCTTAGCCAGGTGGGCTGGGACCCTGGGCGTGAACTTTACATATGCCAGTGTTGACAGCTTGATTCTCCAGGGCGGCTGGCCTCCTTTGGTAATTGGTAATAAGGGGAAAGTTTGCTACAGACTATTTGTAATGCTTAACCAATGCTTTCACAGTACAAAATATAAAATGTTTTCAAGATCTGTAGCTGGATTAGAAGTACATAGTAGAACAGCATTATGACATCAACCCTGGCAGTCTAGAGAGCCACTGACGGACATATTTCCTTGGCTTGCCTTTCTATCACAACTTACATGTTATCCAGCCCACGACCCATGACCTCTGCACAGCTCCACCCAAAGCCTAATTAACTGTCCTTGTTCTATGTATCTGCAACATCAGCATATCCCACAACCCACTGAAACTTGTCACTGGCCCCTTTCCCTCCATATTGAGAATGGGATACTAGGAACAAGAATTGTTTATTAATCATGGAATCCACATAACATCACATTTCAGGTAAGCTGAAGCAACTGTTGCCTTGTTGAGGGAAAATATGTTTAATGTTTGCTCAAATAAGCCTTCTGTTTTGAACTGTTCAATAACCTGAAAGTAATTATCTTCCTTGTGGAGGAATAAACCATGCCTCTTTCTTCTTGTACTGACTACTATATAAACCTGCATTTTTCAAGACTGCAAGAAATCCCTGCTAACTGTGGCAGCTTTTCCAGTCACTTAACACAGGCCATGTGTTACTCAGGAAGCCCAAATAGGAGATCACAAACTCCATCTCTCCCATGGACACCGTTTACTTTTATTCTGGAAAGAACATTTTAATACTGATTATGTAGGTCTACTCAATAATTTACAAATGATAATAATCAGTAATTAGAACAGAGCGCAAAATTAAAAGTGTAAAACAGCCAGTGTCTTCAGAAAAAGAACAACCTTCATTTTCTGTGTTTTGGAATCTCTTTGGAGAAGTTCTAGGCATATTTCACTTCCCTGATAAATTGCACTCTTTGAAATGAAACAAAGATGCTACTTTATTTTAGCTACAAAAAAACTACTCACACTGATTGTTGAATAGAACCACAAGGCGAATAAGGAAATATTCAAAAGCTCCTGCGACCATTTTTTTCTAAGTGTGCAGGTGTCTATCTCTTGTGCTTTCTGCAGTTAGCTCGGCCCATTCTGAGGTCCATCATTTTGGTGGCAGGTCATGGAAGACAGTGGCTTGCAGATGTTGGACCTCTCCTGCAGGCCTTCATACTTGCTAGCTGTTTGATCTAGGTCAAGTGCCTGCTATAAACTGCCAGAGACTCATAAGCTTTAGTGTTATTAGTGCAGACCAACCATTGTGTGCATTGTACAGAGGCACTATATGACGGAAAAACCAGGTTCAAATCCAGGCCATTCTTCTATGGCCAAAGCACCCTTTGGACTCTGCTCACCAGGTGCAGAGGGCTGCTATATTCTTTCTCCTTTTGCCTACTGATGCACTCAGCTTTGTGTCTATGCAAATGTTGTCAGTTTCACTACATTGGCTAGCTACACATACATAGCTTTAAGTAAGCATCTTGACTTTTCTGGTACAGTTCATCACAGCAACATTACACACACGGCATCGACACAGCATGGAGCAGCTGATCAGGCTTTATTCTCATTGAACAATGGAAAGGATGGTGAGCCCATGGCTACCACACATTGATTTTTCTAAGTCTGTAAATGGCTGAGTGAGCAGTTCACATGTCTGGCCACATGATAGGGCAGCAAGAATTCGTGGGAAACTGTTACTACAAACTAGTCATCTGGGACATACAGCAGGACATACAGTGCTGCTCTATCCAATGCCCACACACACACAAAAGAAAATTGCCTTGGGTAGTTACTACTTTGTCTATCTAAAAGGGGAGCTGAACTGAAAATAAGTAACTACTCGTAGCTTGATAGGCATGAGAACACTAGATGCCAAGCCCTTGCGTCTCTACCCTGCCATTTTGCCAAACTATTACTTGAGCTAAGAGGTTTGTCTTTCCTTTCTGCCTCTATAAGCTCTGTTGGCTAAAGCTGGATTCTTAGAAGGAATAGAGTCTAAAGCTTAACATTTTAGCATCAGAAATTACAAACATTTGAATTTGAAGCCTGCTAATCAACAGGCCTTGGGAAAAAAAAACAACAATACTCTTAGATTTGTTGTAAGAAACAAATAAAATAATATATGTAGTATGGTTAGTGTCCTGTTGGCATTTAGTAAGTGACCAATGTTCATGTGAGAAACACCAACTCCCTGGTGTTAAACTGAACAGGTTTGAGATGCTTTAAATCTATATCCAGCAATTGACAGGCTGTGAAACCCTGAACATCTCAGAATGCCCCAACCTGCATTTCCTTCTCAGTAAATGGAAATAATATATTTTACAGAGGTCAGAAGTGCTTAAATTACCCAGTACCCCAATGCAACCAACACACTGTAGCATCTGGGATGCTCCAATCCTAGACACGTTGCTCATTTTTATTAGGTTCAGTGGAGTCAGGAGGGATTTAACATCAGCTATATCTGTCCCAGGAGACTGAAAAGCCTCAGCTGAGAAGGTCTCTCCTGCTTCTGTAAAGCTGTAGATATTGTGAGATGTTCAGGTGTGACATGCCCCAGATTTACAAGCTGAATCTTTCTTCCACCTCTTACTAATAAGGCGTTTAGTAATAAGGCTTTATTCTTTAATTGGACAAGTGTGTTAATAATGGGAGTATCACACGTAATTAGTCAATCACAAGTGCCTTTTTAGAGCTCTTTGCATTTACAACATGAATGTGATTATCTTTATAACTTCTGAAAATGTGCAATAATATTATATATTATACAATAAAAGAGAAATGTTCAAAGCCATTTGGGTAAAGAGGCATTCATCTGAAATCTCTCAACATCTCATATTATAAAGTATAAATAATACCAGTTCTGTATCATTAAAGTCATACATAAGCATGACAAATTTCTTATCTATGTGGAAACACCTCACAAGTAACAACATTGTAATCTAGTGCTGTCTGCCCATTATCTGGAATTAATTAGTTAGCCAACTTTGTGTATTTAGTTTTCTAGTGACTAGTTATGTAAACTAAGTTAGTGCATTTCTTTGCCTAGAAATACCAAAAGTTTGGATGTCACTTTTGGCTATAATGGGTGAAATTAACCTTTCTTTCCCTATTTCATTTTCAATTTTTCTTCCGTTCATGTGCTTGTGTGCATGTGTGTATGCATACGTGGATGTGTATGCATGTGTGTGTGTGCATGTGTGGATGCGTGTGTTTGTGCATGCCTGTGTGGATGAGTGTGTTTGTGCATGCATGTGTGAATGTGTGTGCTTCTGCATGCATGTGTAGATGTGTGTGCTTGTGCATGCATGTATGGATGTCAGGAATTGAAATCTATTATTTTCCTACCCTGCTCTCTGTAGGAGTTTTTGGTGTGGCATATTGTAAGTATTTACTAGCGAATGTGTGTTCATATGTACACAGAAGTGAGTGGGACAAAGGCAGGTAAGGTCTCTTCCTTAGTCTTCTTTCTACCTTCATGATTTGATGCAAGCTCTCTCACTAAACCCAAAATCACTGGCTAGCCCAGCTGTTCAGTGAGCCCCCGGAACCACCTGTGCCCACTCTGCCCATTGTTGGGGTTACAGGTACACACACCTACATATGGATTTTTGCATGTTCTGGGGGAGGAAGGTTTAGTCTCCATGCTTATGTGCCAAGACCTTTATCTACAGAACCATTTTCTGAGCCCGTTTTACTTTCTACATGCCAATTCTGGTGTCATTGTATAGTAACAATACTTTAATACATATATTGTTTTTATCTGTAGCTGTCTTTCTGGACTATGTACCAAACTCGGTGATTTGACTCAGTAAATTGATGTTTGTAAATTTATAAACAAATACTCTTCAGGAAAATGCTTTTCACTGTGGTCCTTATACGTTCACTCTCCCTCGAAGGTCTTTTGTAATGTCAATGTCTACTGGGATCCTACTGCTGCTTACTTCTAGAATTTTCCTGTCCATTCATTAAACTATCACTTTTTATGTTCCTCATGCTATCTTCTTTCTTGCAATTTTAAACCGTAGCTGAGGTTTAGCTAGGCCTGTGTTTTGCCTGTATAAAAATGACTCCATTTTGAGACATTTTTGTCCATATATGTGCATGTCACTAAGAGATATAGTTGTCTGAGGTATGTGCACTGTGTACCCATGTCCTCTCTGCAGAATGGGGTCTTTCTCAGATTTCCTTCAGGACAGGGTAGATATATTCTTGAGTGATAATAAGATTTGAATAAGAATGGCCCCCATAGGCTTCTGAACTCTCGTATATTTGAACGATTATCTGAAATTGGCATTATTTGAGAAGAATTAAAATGACTAGGAAGTGTGGGAGGTACGGCTTTATTAGAGAGAGTATGTCACTGAGGGTAGGCTTTGAGGTTTCAAAAAGCCATGCCAGCTAGGCACAATCTCCCTCTCCCCCTTCTCCTCCCTGTCCCCTCCCCCTGTCCCCTCCCTCTCCCCCTCCCCCTCTCCCTCTCCCTCCCTCTCCCTCTTAGGGATGTAGGTCTCAGCTACTGTTTCAGCACCATGCTTGCTGCCATGCTCCCAGCCATGCTGATAATAGACTGCCTCTGAAATAACTATCTGAAACTGTAATCCAGCCCCCAAGTAAATACTTTCTTTTCTAAAAGTTGGCTTGGTCATGGTATCTCTCCACAGGAGAAGAACATTAAGAGTGAGGACTAGGGCTTATGTACTAGTGGTCTTACTGACTGTATGCGAAGTGTACTTATACTTTAGGATGGAGGGAGATGAATTTGGCCCATGTGCTGAGATCCTTGTCAAGGATGAGAACCACTTGAGTCCCTTGATGAACTGTGGAGCCTGCTAGCACAGCAGCTCACCTATGACACCATCTGCTTATGCTATGAGAAAGTTCTCTCCAGAGAGTGCAGCAGGATGCATAGGACAGGGAAACAGACGACAGAACTACCCAGAAGGTATAGGTAGGACTGGTGAGAGCAATGGGGAGTAGGGTGACCAATGACCCATGGATGAAAATGCCATAATGGACCTATCACTTTGTATGATAACTCAAAACATAGGTGAAATCACTTTTAGTTTAAAGAGCTCTTTCAGTCTATGTGGTGTGATCATCTATAACAGGCATCCACAAAAGGAATGGTTTCATGATGGCAGGAGACACTTGAATGTGGGTCAAACACCAGGTAACAAATAGTGCTTAATTAGGGACAGGTGTCATGATGACTACCGTGAGCACACGTGGCAGAAAGTCCTTACTGTCATCAGACACAAAGTTACAGAGTACACATGATCATGGCAGTTGCTCTCAAATGATCTCCAGGATCTGGGGGACCTGCATGAATAACCACCACAAGACATTCATACAGCCAGGAAGATGGAGCATGGAGGGGAAAAGCCTGGGAATGGAGAATCCGAGGAAGGAAGGAAAAGGGAGAGGCTTAGTTGTTTACTGCTGACATGTTTCCAAATAGCCTTTACAAAGAACATTCTCTGAGAATACAGCTTGATTTTCATCTAGCTGAGTGAGCCCCAGCACTAGGACAGGTTTGGAAACTACCATTATCAGTGCTGTTTGCAGAGGCCTCAGGGCCTGGGGTGTGATGCTTCTGAATTGTGAAAAGGTGTTCTCTTTGTACTTACTGCTTCATCATTTTCCACTTTAACTTTGTTTATTTTTCATTTCATATAAGATTTGTCTGTGACCCCTCAGCTTCCTTCTGCCTTCTTTTTCTTACTGGGATTCCAATGATTATCCCATGTTACTGTTAAATATGACTTTATTTCTTTTAGTACTTTCTATGGGAATTTAAAGAAGAAAGAAGGTAGACCCTGTTAGATCTGCTACTTTGTAATATTTGTGAAAGGCATTGAATGCATGGTATGCTAATTCTGAAAATTAAAAAAAAAATGTTTTGATGTCTTAGGCATCAGCATACATGATTAAATCACATAAGTTAATGCCAGCCTCAAGCTAGCGGAAGAAACCCAAAACACATTTTTATTTCAAAATTAGATCGATAATTCAGCTGGAATCTTCATCGGACACAATGTCAATGTATTTTCAGGCCTTCCTGCCTTCATAAAAATAAGCAAATAAAAAGTATTCTATCTCCTAAATTTCGTTTCTTTTCTTTTTTTTTTTTTTTACATATTTTAAATGAATCCTTGTGAGGATTTTTCAACTTCCTTTTCTTCTATATATAAAAACCTTGCCTGTGTTATTTAGCTTCTTAGGGAACAAAAAGGATCCCATCTCCCTGGCAAGGCTTGGATTTATTGTACACAATATCTGTGTTTCTGACACTTGTCTTGCCTTGATCGGTCTTGGCTGATCCTATTATTGCCAAAGAACAGTGGCCTTCCATTTGGACTTACTTTATCTTGAAAAGTGTCAGTTTCTAGGATAGATAACCTTTAATAAGAAAGTATAAACACACATTTTCTATCAAACCCTTCTTTTAGAATAACTACCCCAATGTGAAAATGACTTAAATCCAACAGTATCAGGCCAAAGTAAAATAACTGTCAAAGGTTAGGTCAGCAAAAGAAAATTTAATAACAGCAAATCAAATATTTACCAAAGCTATTTGCCGAGTTAAATCATTCATGAAAACGTATTAAACACTTTAAAGTGGGCTTTCATGTGACAAATGAGGAACGCTTAGCACAGTATTCTGTAATAATAGAACTAATTTTTCTAAACCTATGCTTTCCTTCAAGTATGTTTTTTTTAAATACATCTTGACTATCTGGAGGCAAAAATACACATGAGTTCAGTTACATTCTTAGCTCAGTGGACTTGCTATTGACCAAGAATTATAGGGAGTTTGTGAGACTCCTGCAAGAAAAACAGATGTGTGGGTTAAGCAAGGGCCAGCGAGTAAAGCTACAACTACCCAGTGAGGCTCCTGAGGGTCAAGCCTGACTCACTCCAAATCTTGATTGACTCTTTCCCAGAGCTAGGTATCATGACAGAGGCAGGATGTTTAATGTATTTTTTCCTGAGAGGAAATCACCTTCAGCTCCCCTTGAAAACCTGCTTTCCTTCAAGTATGATTTTTATTCATCTCGACTGTCTGGAGGCAAAAATACACATGGGTTCAGTTACATTCTTAGCTCAGTTGTCCTCAACCCTGGACTGTAGTTGGCTCTAGTGTGGGACACATCTATCCTTTCTCTCTTAAGTTGAAATCCATTGTTCTCCATTAAGCTTATGCTCTTGGTCCTAACTTTTCTCTGAAACAGAACAGATATTTAGCCTTTGTTTCTCATAGATAAACCCCATTTATTTGGAGACCAGCCATCATTTTTAAAACCTTTGTTTTTCTAACAACTTCCTCTGAGTGATTGAATCTGAATCATGCCCCTCAGAGTAGAGGAGCTCCAACTCCACGTTCCATCTTGACAAATGCTGTTTTACCCTTGAGCTGGATCCCTGGTGCCTTTGAGAGTTCAGATTTCTACACAGCGTTGCCATTTTAAGTTATTGAATGTACTTATATAGTTGATCCTTTGTCCTGAGTGTTTCAGATAAAACAGAGAACTGGAGGGAAGTTTTGTCCTCAGTGATTCAACAGTGAAGGAGCTGGTCTTATTTCTTGTCACGTTACAACTCCATCAAATAGTAACACCAGCTCTCCAAGAAAACAAACAAATGAGTCCACCAGGGACCTCATTTTCCTAAACATCTTCACTCAGGGACATTGTAACAGCTCTGTCTTTTATACTAGTTTTCAATTCTGAACACACTGAAAACAATTTTAGGGTTTCCAACACTACTTTTAAGAATACTCATTTGCATTCAAATCATTGTTCTTAAACTAAAATAATTCCTTTATAGAGTCACATGCTGAGAAATCTCCTCAAGGGAGATTCATTTGTCTTAACTCTAATCATAAAGAATAGAAAAGAAGACCCACCATGGAGATAGAAATAGCTGGTCCTTTTAGAAGCCTAAGTGTGGGGATCCGATCAGCAATGAAAATTTAATGTATGAATTCTGTCCCAAATTAGCAATGGGAGATTGTCTTCAGAAAGACATTCTGGACTCTCACAACCATGAATATCAACTCCAGGTCAATAGTCCATGCCCAAAGTGCAATTTTATTGGAATTGATCCCAAATCTGCCTACATAAAAGTCAAAGTTCCAATGTCTTTTTTCATTATGCAAATTTATTTAAAAAATTGATAGCTCCGGGTGTTATGTCCTAAGTCTGACTCACTAGAGGAAGTTCCTCAGCAGGGCTGAACAACCTCTGCACTTTGTCTTTCTTTAAAACATTACTTTGAATGATTTTCTAGTGTTAAGCTGTATACCACATTGTATTATGAGATTTAGTTTGCTTCTGGGACTGTTCCATCATCTTCCAACTACAGGAGCCTATAGAAAATGCCTCATGACCTCACATTTAACAAATCCATTTGCAGTATTCTGCAGGCAGCTGTCTGCAGGCCTTAACAAATACTTGATCCACAATTAGCACTTGCAGGATTACCGCACAGAACCTTTCTATAGCAGACTATGTTATAATGCCTGGCCATACATGAAGTCCACAGGCAAAGGGAATAAGTGTGGACTCTTCAGTGGGCAGCTTCCACTAGTTGAACCATGTGTTAAACAGAGGTTTAACGGACTCCAAGGATGTAGAATGCATTCCATGAGGGCTTTCACTGCTAGGGGTAGAGAGGGGCGAGTTTCTGATGTGACCCTTATAAGTCAGCTGAAAAATGCATCCTGAATGTTTTGAATAATACATTGGGAATAGCCAGGACCACAGTTGAAGCCGGTGTAACTATGCTATAGAACATAGATGGGAAACTTAGGATTGCTACTTGGTCATGATGGGTCAAGTCATCAGAGTTCTGGTTTTATGTATCCAGGACTGGGACACACACACACACACACACACACACACACACACACACACACACACAGAGAGAGAGAGAGAGAGAGAGAGAGAGAGAGAGAGAGGGAGAGAGAGAGGGAGAGAGAGAACTGTCTAAATCCAATGAGGGAGTCGAGAAAACAACTCAGAAGATCTTAAACAAAACATTTTATCATTTAAAACTTTGTTCACGGGAGCTTCCTCTTGAAGTAGGAATGTGTTTTGACAGTGTATCCTTTGACAGAAATCTCACAAAAACTTTTACTTGCATCGAAAGTTAGTATCATGTATTGACTGAGATTGTGACACCCAAACAAGACTGTCCTGGTTAAAATTTTTTTATATTAACTACTGTGGCCACTAGTGCAATTTTTTACCTTATCTTAGTGGCACCTATGATTTAAGGTCAGACTGAAAGAAATGAACATCTGCTTTGTGCTCAGGGAAATGATGGTCAGGGTCAGACACAAACGGGCCTTACTTCTTTTCATTAGGCTTACACATATTTAGTCTCTAAGGAGGTCGCTGTGGGTTATAACCAAGCAACTGGGTCACTTTCAATGCTTTGGTTTTTCTACGTATCTATCTATGTATATATGTATCTATGTATGCATCCATGGAATGATCTATCTATCTATCTATCTATCTATCTATCTATCTATCTATCTATC